>CAKOAT010552932.1:339432-449239 GCA_932364175.1 Eruca vesicaria subsp. sativa
CCGGGATTGCCTCCATAACCCAAATCTGAAACGCATAAGAAAATCCATCCAGCACGTAACTGTTCTTCATATGTAACTCGGCCCTTGCTTTGACTATTGATGCAAGCAACTCGTCATACGCATAAAGACCCCAAGGATACTTCCTCATTTTCTCGAAATCCATCACCAAACGAATGTATTCGTGAGGGATATGCACTCTATCATCCTTCGCAATGAGGAATCCATGGATAACACAGAGATACACTAGCCTCACCCTGTCCACGTACGTCCATTTGTTGCAAACTTGGAGGAGTTCCTTCTTTACACACATTAAGTTGATCTTCTCTTTTTGCTTCAGCACCGTGCTCCAGAACCCCTTATCATTCTTCCAACTATCGAAGTCCATATCTGGTTTCTCTTTGTACTTGAGTCCAGTCACAGCATAAAACTCTTGCATTGAAAACCTAAGAGGCCTCTTTGCAAACAGAGACCACAGCTCGTGAAGCTTAGAAAACTTCATCTGCTTGCATATGAAGCTATGAACAATCTTCCCTGAGTAGATGAGCTTGTTATCATTGATGGCCAGAAGCAGACCAAAGACAGGGTCTTTCTGCACTTCCTCGTACTCATCCTTGAGAGCAACCTTCAGTATATCAAGAATTGTACATCTACAGGTGTTGTTAATCTTAGCAATCTGATGCTCAATGCCTTCTTCGAAAATGCGTTTTGGATACTCCAAAGCCACGCCTGTAAACAATGAGATCAAATAACATGATACTCAGTATCAATTGACAGACTAAGTACAAAACTCTTAACAATAACTTAATCGATCGGTTTTACATGTTGAATTGTACACAAAAGAATCACAAAAATATATACAGTGTGAGCTACTCAGTTCAAAACTCTTAAGAGTAACTTAATTGATGGGTTTTACATGTTAAATTGTACACAAAAGAATCACAAAAATCGTTACATTGTGAGCTGCTAAGCACAAAACTCTTAAGAGTAACTTAATTGATCGGTTTGCATGTTAAATTAAACACAAAAGAATCACAAAAATCGTACTATTTTCAAAATGCATTTTCGAAGAAGGCATTGAGCATCACAAAAGAATCACAAAAATCACATGTAAATTGAACACAAACGAATCACAAAAATAACATGTAAAACAAATCAATATCAAAAAGGGGTCTCAATTTTCATCTCGGTTCATAGTTGAAGAGAGTTGATAATTATTGAGTTTCTAATCTATCCCACTGTTTTTCTAATACATGCACATCGAAAGAGATCCCAAAATCTAACCTTCGATTTTGGAAAAAGATGAACCGAGATGGAAACTGATCTCCAACTTGTTCTTAATCAGTGATGAAAGCTTCGTCCGCCTCTTCCCTATACCGATTTACAGTTTCAATTAGAAAAATAGCACTTAGAATTAATCACAGAAAATAAGAGCAATGAAAACAAGAGAGAATGTAAAAGAAAATACCAGAGGAAAGAGGAAGGAGGAAGAAGGAAGGAGGAAGAGGGAAGGATTCGCCGGAGAGAACGCCGGAGACGGAAGGGAATCGGAGCCGGAGAGAACACGAGGGGAGTTGGATTTTTTGAGTTAGGGATTTTGACCCCACTAAACATATGTATACCGATTTTGTATGGGTTATTAGTATATGTATTTTTACCTTTTTTAATTAGTATTTGTATTTTTTTTATTAATTCTATTCACAAATTTAAAAAATTTAAATACTAAGGACTAAATTGGATTTTTATTAAAGTTTATTCTAAGGGGATATAAATCATGAAATTTATTATAAGGGGATAATAGTTGTGTTTTTTTGCCCCCCTTTTGGCAAATTTCCCAAAATTTAATGCATACCTGGTAATTTAATTGAATTTTTATGTGCTATAAACGTAATAAGTTGCATTCTCAAACTTGAAACTCCCAAACGTTAAACTTTGCAATTCAAGAAAATAACTATGATAAACCCCATGAAATCATCTATTATCTTTGGGAAATCGATAGCAGCAGATACGAAGCAAGCCATAAAACAGGTCCTTGGTATAGAAAAGGAAGGCGGAGAAGGTACTTATCTTGGGCTCCCAGAATGTTTTCAAGGTTCGAAAAAAGACCTCCTAAATTTTATAAAAGAAAAATTGGAGGGTCGGTTACAAGGCTGGTATTCGAAAACATTATTTATGGGTGCTAAGGAAGTTTTGATAAAGTCAGTGGCCTTAGCTCTCCCAATATATGCTATGTATGTTTTCCGATTACCCGAAAGGTCTTTGTGAACGGATTACGAGCGCGATAATAAAGTTTTGGTGGAGTAGTGGGGACAAAAAAAGAAAGATACCCTGGGTTTCATGGGAAAAGTTATGTAAACCGAAAGAGCAAGGGGGTCTTGGGTTTCATGACATTGGTCGTTTTAACCAGGCGTTACTGGGGAAACAAGCGTGGAGAATTTGGAATAACCCGGATTCTTTGGTTGCTCGGATTCTAAAAGGATAATATTTTAAAAATGGAAGTTTCATGGATTGTGGAATGGGGACTCGACCATCATATGCTTGGCGAAGTATCATGCATGGTAGAGAATTACTTAAAAAGGATTATACCGGCATATTGATAATGGAGCGGACACTAATGTATGGGCTGAAAATTGGATTATCGATACAATTCCAAGACCCCCAATGTATCGTGACGGAAGTTCCATAAACTTAGCGTTAAAAGTTTCAGATTTGATTATTGAGGGATCAGGTCAATGGGATATTAATTTGTTCCATCAAACCTTCACTCCACAGGATGTGCAACGGATACTTCTTTTAAAACCTTCAATTATATTGGATGACTCAATTAAATGTTCACACCAAATGGTTCATACTCAACGCGGAGTGGGTATAAGTTACTGGAGGCTTTAGTGGATTTTGATCAACCACAGGGTCACTCTCTGACACCAATTGAAAAACAGTTATGGAGGAAATTGTGGAAAATTCAAGCCCCACCAAAAATAAAACATTTTATGTGGCGTGCTTTGTCTGGTGCGCTGGCGGTCAAACAACGGTTGAATACTAGGGGTATTCCGGTCGACCCCACATGCTCTGTGTGTGGCAATGGTGCTGAGAGTATTTGTCATGTTCTTTTTACATGTGATAAAGCCCGTAATACATGGGAGCAATCGAATTTCCCTACTCCCTTAGGTGGTTTTTCTCAAAACTTTACTTTTTTAAATTTTGTACATTTAATCAAGATGGGTTCAAGTTCTAGTACGGATATACATACAAGGAATGTCTTCCCATGGTTGTTATGGGAAATTTGGAAATCTAGGAATGCTTTTATTTTTGAAAATAAAGTTCTACCACCGTCGTTAATTGCAAAACGAGCCTATGAAGAAGAATCCACATGGTTTGACACTTTTTCAGTAGTGATGCTGATGAGACGGATCAGAGAGGATGGAAAAAACCACCACATGGTTTTCTTAAATGTAATGTTGGATCCTCATGGTTAAATTCGAGCCATCTTTCTGGTGCTTCATGGATTCTACGTGATGAACATGGGTCTACAATCATGCATAGTCGTCGATCTTACTCGTGCATGCGTACAGTAGTTGAAGCAGAGTTATGGGCTCTTTTTTGGGCGGTGGAATGTATGCATAATCTTCGTTTCTCTAATATAATCTTCGAAACAGCGTCTGAAAGCCTTCATGGAGTTATCACAAATCCAGATAACAACAATATCTTCAGCCATATACGCCACAATATCCGCTTTCTACTCACACGGATAGATTGTTGGAGTGTTGACCACGTTCGTCCCGTCCGCAATGAGTGCGGTGAGTGTCACTCGAGATTTGCGCCACCAATCTTATATCGCTCAAGGAGGTCCAGTTTGGCTCCATCATCTACTTGCTTTGGAGGCTCAAGTGTAGAAGGCTTTGGTGAGAGTTCCTATTCTTTTTGTTCTTGGTGTCTATTGACACCTATCTTTTTCCTGCTCTTTCTTTGTATGTTATGACACCATGTAAGCTCGAACTAGTATCAGTGTTATAAAAAAAAAAAAATAACTATGTAATTTAGCCTATAGAATTAGAGAGACAACATTACCAACAAAAAAACCTTATATTATACGTATTATACAAATAAAAAGAAGAGAAACAGAAAGTCGTCATATTTAAAAAACATAAACATCTTCTTTTTCATGTTTTTCATCAACGACCAGAGAGCTCCATTGCTTGCACAAGTAAAGTAAAATCATGACTACGATCAGAGTATCTGTCTGAAGATGACATAAACTCATTAATCATGTTGCTACATTCCAAAACACTGTCCAATGATCTTTTAAGAAGCTTCCTATCTCTATGCAAGTCCATTTTCTGCTAGCATTCAAAATTTTGACATTTTTGGTCTCTGTCTAGAAAAAAAAAATTTGTGCATAATAAAGTTACTCTCTCCATCTCTTCTAACTCAATCTCATCATAGTTCTTGTTCTTCAGCAACTTTTTACCCACAAACACCTCAAGTTTCATCTCTTGATGTATTTCTTTAACCCAGTTAAGCAAAGCACCTTTATGGTTAGACGCTTTACCAAACTAAAGAGCTCTTTCTCCCGTTCAAGTTCAACAGGAAGAATCCCAAACCTGAAAACATCAGTTTTCTCAGAGAATTGATCAGTTAATAGATATTCCGGAGCAATGTAGCCCATCTTGCAGCTAACTGCGGTTGTGATAAGAGAATCTTGGTGATCCAAGAGTTTTGCCAAGCCGAAATCAACAACCATAGTTTCACAGTTGTCAATAGTCATAAAGAAGTATATTCGCTGCTTTCATGTCACGGTTAATAATCTTCTGATCACATTTCTCATGGAAATACACAAGTCCTCTTGCAGCTCCAATCGCTATCTTCCTAATGCTATAATCAAGAGCCGGTTTGTTTTAAACTCTAGGCTCGATAGTTGCATTAGACATGTAAGGATAAACCAGCAGCTTCTCAGTTCGTGTGATGCAGAAACCGTAGGGTCCTAAGAGGTTACAATGAACAGTTAAACTGATCAATTCGACTTCTGACTGAAACTGAATCTCCCCTCCTAATGCATATCAATCATTAAGACTTTTCAACGCGACCACGGTACTGTCTCCGAGTATTCCTTGTTTACATTTCCATAGCCTCCTTGTTCCCCATTGGTTTTTTACTGCTGAAGTTATTTGTCACGACCTGAAGATCTCTAAAACCAAATCTTCTGAGGTTTCTAACTGAAACTTCCTCACAAAAGATTTTTTTTTTTCAAATGAATCTTCTAAAAATGTTGCATTCTATACATTTGAGAAACTGAAAAATATCTCAAACCTTTAACATCAAAGAATGTCTTTTGGTTATGTCTTTGTCTCCACCAGAAAAACAACCCAAAGGAAATGAAGATCAGTGATACTATCCGAACGCTGATCCAACACCAATTGCCATTTTGTGATTCTTCGATCTACCAAGGTATAATGGTAAAGAGAAAGCAGTTGTTAGCTAGTTATCAGTTATGATTATATGGTGTACACGATTGGTAGAGAAATTGTTTGCCTAGATTCTAAAACCCAACCAGTAATAAAAAAAAGTTTGTAGTCCTCAGCTTATACTCAGCCATCAACATGAGAGCACATGAGTGAAGTTTATGATGCTATGAGTCAATTCAGAGATAAAAGTCAAAACTCTAAAGCATGGTCATGAAAAGTAATGGCAAAATCTGTAAATAAAAAAAAAATGTATGCATTTTGTTATAAATGCAATGGTTAAATATTACAAATAAAAGGAAGTAATTAATCTACTATTCATGTTTCCAAATAATTTTCATTTATTCTGCTATCATTATTTTCAAAGTACCAAAATATACTTTAGTTTTAATAATATAGATGCTAATAAATCCTAGCCAATGTTAAAATATTTAGCGCATTAATTATATGGTAACTAATTCCGGATGTTTTTCTGGGTTGATTAATATTCGACTTTCAAAAATAAATAAGAAGACTTAAATAGTAAGAATAAGGTAACATCTAATGTATTGGTAAAGATCGCATGAGATTCATTAGAGCTTTTAGTCATATTAATTTTTTTCATATCTCAAATGATTTTCACTAAATGGATTTCGGTTAAGGGGGTTTAGATTTTGAACTTTGGTTTTACCAAGATAATAATCTGGTTTCATATTACACATTTATAATCTATTCAAAATGAAATGACATTTGATATAAGCTTAGATGATAAAGAGTCAATATTATTTTTATATTACTATGTACTCGTAAGGATACAACGTATATGATTTCTGCAAACTTGAGTAAAATTTTAATCGAGTACGGAGATATATATTGTAGTTATGATGAATTTTATATGACAATTTGTGATATTTTTATGGTTTAGGTATGCTGTGGCAGTCAACACAATGAAGATGAATGATAAGTGGCGGTAAATGAATGCTAGAAACATATACGATTGGCTAAGGAAGACTTGATGTTTGGTTAAATAAATAAAACTAATTTAGGAGGTTTGGTTAGTGTTAGCGTTGGTTTAGGCACTGGAAAATTGTTGTAAATATTTAGGAAAAGTCTGGGGTAAGTACAAAATGTACTTCTCTTTTAATAATTTAAGATTAAACAAATTCTTTGGGAAATTACAGATTTATTGTGATTTTATTAGAGCATCTCCAAAAAGACTCTCTATTATAGAGTTTGCAAAACTCTATATTTGAAGTTTGAAAGTGTTATACTCCAAAAGCAAAACTTCAAACCTAAATTTAAAACTATTTGTATTTTATATAATGGTCCTTATATTTGTCATAACTAATTCAAATTCACAAAACTTTTATAAATAACTATCATGTATTAAAATATTATAAAAATATTTTTTTTATAAAATGTTACACTAAAATATAAAACTCTAAATAGAAATATATAATTAACTATTAAAGTACAAACAAAATACCATATTATAGCATGTAAGATTGTTGTTGTCTAATTCTAGTTTTAAAAATATTTTAAAGATTATCTTGATATTTTTTTTTAAAAAATATATATATATATATAAAATTTAAATTTAGAAAAATAATTTTGAATTATTTATGAAATAAGAATTTTTAAGAATTAGCATGATAAAAATAAAATACTGAAAATTATTATAAATATGATGTGAAATTGTAAGGACCAAAATGCAAATAAAATATGAAACTTCAAATTTGAAGTTTTGAATAGTGACACTCTATATTTGAAGTTTCACTACTCAAAACTTCAAATTTGAAGTTTTAGAGTTCCTTTTTGGAGAGATAAAAACTTCATATTTGAAGTTATAGAGTTTCTTTTGGAGATGCTCTTAGTAAATGTTACAAATTATTATATCACCTTGATTGATACCTAGTCTTTGCTATAAGAAATCTCAAAAACTCAATATCAAATACAACTTAACATTTATCAAAAATAATAAATTTTAGACATTATATTATACTATAGTTTATATGTGAAATATTATTTTAAAAATGTAAATATATTTTTTTAAATATTAAATTATTTTGGATATAAACAGAATATTTAATATTATTAAATAAATCAATTATATATAATTTATATATAAATTGTCATTATTTATTTATTGGTAGAGCAATAGATGATTTTATATAAAATTATCATAAAATTTAATATAAATTACATAATTTATTTATTACTGTCTAAGTAATATGTATATATGTGTTTATATCTATAATATATAAATACATATTATGTTATGTTTTTTATAAAAAATAACGAGTAATTTGTATAATTATATAAATTAACTTATGTATTAAATATGAAATATTGTTTTTAAGTTAAAATTATTTAATTACAATTTTTATTTTTAAAAATATTTTTTGAATATAAAATATTTTTGGGCTTTTTCTAAAAGCTCAAAACTCTAAGTCAAACACAAAACTAACCTTCTTTTTTGGACCTTTTATTTGCTCAATCCACACAGAAATTCTAATTATTCATGAAAATGCCATTCTTTTATTTTTATTTTTTTATTTTCTTGAAACTGATTGTTTTACTCTCTCATCGTCATCTTTCAATTAAACACGAAAATACCATTGCCATCAATTCACCCAACAACCATAAACAACCAAAATGAAGTTCTTAATGCATCTAAAAAAAGAAATTTACTCATTCATTCTTATATCTTATGCCCCAAAACTAAATCTCTCTCACTTTCTATATATATTCATCCAAAACAAATCCAAGCTTTTTGATTCTAAAGTTTTAAAGGGTCATATAGCCATTCAAGCTCACGATTTTTGGTCATTAACGATTGAGTAACTGTTCTGGTGAAATTGTGTGTGCTTGGAGAACTAAGTAAGATCTCTCAGTTGTTGTTAAATGTATGAATTTAATTTTTTCCGGATTTGTTCGCTAGAAGACTTAAGTCGAGAAGTCTTCCACACAAGTCTTCTGGTCAAAAATAGGTTAGTTTTGCAATTGAGTTTTTTTTTGTATTTTTTAGAGAAGGCTGTCGTTGAAGTTTTCTAACTTTTCTTTGTTGACAAAAAAAATCGAGAAGACTAAGATTCTCGGATAAACAGGTTAGTTTTGCAATTGACCAATCTGTGTCAGAAATTTGACTTTCTACGGAAGACTTACCTGAAAATCTTCTCAACCTTTACATTAAGTCTACTGAAGTCTACGTAGGTTACTTTTGCAATTGAAAATTTGAACTTAAAACATTTAATTTAAATTGGGAGACTTTCAGGTAAGTCTTCTGCCACAAGACTTATCAGGAAGTCTCCAAATTTTTATTCTGTTATTCTGGTCAAACCTAAGGTAAATCAAAGAAGATTTACATGTAAGTCTTCTGGCGGAAGACTTACATGAAAGTCTTCTCGAAAAAATTCAGATATAGTCAATTGTAAAAGTAACCAATGCAGACTTACATCGATAGTGAGTAAACTTAATGTAAAGGTGAGAAGACTTTCAGGTAAGTCTTCTGGTGCAAGACTTACCTGGAAGTCTTCCGTAGAAAGTCAAATTTTTGACACATTGCAAAATTAACATGTTTATCCGAGAACACTTCCAGGTAAGTCTTCTCAGATGTTTTCGAGAATTTTGGTATTACAAAAGTAAGCCAATGTTTTACAAAGGAAGACTTCTTGAGAAGTCTCCTCTTCTCTGAAAGTCTTCCTTAGCAAATTTTCAAAAGAGGGTGGCTCTTCTCCCAAAACCAAACAAATATTTTGAAATATTTGAAAAAGAGAGTTGATAGATACTGGGATCACAATTCGGTATCGACCAGTGCAAAACCTACGTGATTCCTGTATATGTCTCATGATTGAGTCGAAAGATTTAAAAAATCTGAGAAAAAGAGAGAAAAAAGTTATTGGGATCACAACCCCGAAAAGATCAATGCAGGACGTACGTTGAAACGTTGGTTTCACTTAAAATCTACGGACTTGTGATTTCAGTATCTTTCTTCTTTTTTTCAAATATTACAAAAGTAATCCCTAATTGGTCGTAAATGTCACTAGTCACTCATTGGTTGTAATATTACAACTAATGTATATCTAAATTGTTTAACCACCAATTAAGGACTAATCAGCGTCCACAGGAGTTGTAAATTGGTTGTAACTGTGCGACTGCATTTCAACTAATAGTTTTGCATCTATTTAACTACTAAGTTACGAGTTTCGCAGTTGTACATTGGTAGTTGAAAACGTAGCTTCGTTCTGGTTTTGTTACCTACCAAAATCAAAATTTCTCTATAAATATGATATTCTCCCTCATTCTTAAAACGGAAGAAAAAAACAGAAAACTTTAAAAAAAAATGTCTAGAAATATTTATGAGATTCGGAGTTGGATGTATGCACATAAAGATTCAAGGGGAAGAGTAACTGACGAATTTCTCAACGGAACAGAGTTGTTCATCAACCAGGCCGGATAAACGTCTCCAACACAGGAAACGGGTAAAATGTTCATAACAGAGAGGAACCACATTTAGTTTCTGAAAGTTACCTTCAAGAGGATCATCATATGGTAGATCATGATAGGATGCATGATATGGTCACATATGCATTTCGTGAAACAACATCTATTATAGAGGAGGTAGAAAGTGTAGATAACCTAACTTGGATGCAAAAAGATTTTACAAAATGCTAGCAGCAGCTAATGAGCCAATTTATGAAGGTTGTAGAGAAGGTCTTTCTAAATTATCATTGGCTGCTAGGATGATGAATATCAAAACTGATCATAACTTACCTGAAGTTTGTATGGATGCATGGGCTGAGTTGTTTAAAGAGTATATGCCTGAAGATAATTTGTGTGCTGGATCTTATTACAAGATTCAGAAACTTGTTCATAGTCTTGGCTTGCCTTCAGAGATGATAGATGTCTGTATAGACAACTGTATGATCTTCGATCTGGGGAGACGATGCATAATTGTTAGAGTGTAAATTTTGCAAGAAGCGATGATATACACCGCAAGAATGTGGACGGAATAGGGTGTCGTACCAGCGGATGTGATACTTATCCATTAAGGATAGACTGAAGAGATTATATCAATCTGAGAAGACGGCATCATCAATGAGATGACATGCAGAACATACTCAGAAGGAAGGCGAGATCAATCATTCCTCTGATGCAAAAGCGTGGAAACACTTGAATTCGGTGTACCCTGGTTTTGCAAGCAACCCCCAGAACGTTTATCTTGGGCTCTGTACAGATGGCTTTAGTCCATTTGGAATGTCTGGAAGATAATACTTGCTTTGGCCAGTCTTCTTGAAACTGTACAACCTTCCTCCAGAGATGTGTATGGCAAAGGAATTGCTTTTCATAAGTATATTGATACCTGGACCAAAGCATCCAAAGAGGTCACTAGATGTTTTTCTACAGCCTTTGATAGAAGAGTTGAAGGAATTATGGTTATGGTCAATAGGCTTGCAAACATATGATTGTTCAAAAACAAACTTCACAATGCGAGCAGTTCTTTTGTGGACCATTAGTGACTTTCTTGCATACAGGATGTTGTCAGGTTGGACGACGCATGAGAGACTATCTTGTCTTTATTGTATGGGAAGCACAGACGCATTTCAGCTGAAGAATGGTAGGACAACTTCCTGGTTTGATTTTCATCGAAAATTTCTTCCCATTAACCATCCGTATCGAAGGAATAAGAAATTGTTTCGGTCAAAGAGGGTTGTAAGAGACACCGCTCCACCCTTTTTAACTGGAGAAGAAATCGAGAAATATATTGATTACTATGGAGGACTAGACACAATCACCATAGGGGGTAATTGACACACTCTTGCAAATATGCCCGACAGTTACGGGACACAACATAATTGGCACAAAAGAGTATATTTTGGGAACTTCCATATTGGAAAGATCTACTTCTGCGTCACAATCTTGATGTGATGCGTATAGAGAAGAATTTCTTTGACAACATCATCAATACTTTGTTGAACGTCCCTGGGAAGACAAAAGATAACAAGAACTCAAGGTCGGATTTGCTTGCATTATGTTCTAGGGTTGAGCTGCATATTCAAAACGATGGGGAAATTCTGGTTCTCATTTTTAGATTGTCAGCACCAGCAAAACCGGCGTTGTTCAAGTGGGTGGCATCTGATGTGAAGTTTTCAGATGGATATGTTTCAAATTTATCAAAATGTGTGGATCAGTATGGATAAAATTTTTCAGGGATGAAGAGTCATGACTGTCATGTATTTATGCAACGACTTCTACCATTTGCATTTGCGGAGTTACTTCCAAAAAATGTTCACGAAGCACTTGCAGGTAACAAATAATATTAAAGTTATTAATTATTACTTTTTGGCCATGTACATTAGAAAGTTTCTTACGTTGGTTTGTACATTATTAATTATTCGTAGGCATTGAAGCTTTTTTCAAAGATCTTAGCGCACGCACCTTAACTGTAGATGTAATCAGACAACTTGATGAGAATATCCCGATCTTGATGTACAATTTGGAAAAATATTTCCTCCGACTTTTTTGACGTCATGGAACATCTTGTTATCCACCTTCCGTATGAGACACTGCTTCGTGGACCTGTGATGTATCCTTATGAGCGAGCCATGAAACATTTAAAAGGGAAAGCAAAAAATCTGGCAAGAGTGGAAGGTTCAATAATTGCTGGAAGTTTTAATGCGGAAACATCTCACTTTACCTCGTACTACTTTGGATCACAAGCCCGTACACGGAAAAGAACAAAGAGCAGGTATGATGATGGTGGTGTTGTGCCGACATATGTTGTTGAAGACGTTCCAGACATCTTCTGTCAGGTTGGACGTCTAGGTGGAAAATTGAAAGAAGTTTGGTGGTCGAGTTCTGAAGACGCTCACAGTGCCCACACATATATACTCCTTAATTGCGAGGAGCTTGAGTATTTTGAAAAGTAAGTAGTATTCTTTATATGCCGTAGTGTTTTAATTACCACACATATACTACGATCCTTAATCATCAATTTATTTTAAAACAGTGATTTCGTTGCCCAACTCGAATAAGCTATACCAGGGATATCAACCAATGATATCAACAAAAGGAAAGATCAACACTTTGTGAAGTGGTTAAAAACGCAGGTAAATATATTTTTATGAAATTATATATATTTAATTATCTATCTATATATATATATGTTGATGATCGATCTTGCAGGTCGATTATGATGATCCATTTTATCCTCAGTGGTTACACGAATTGATACAAGGTCCGGTCGCGAAGGTCACCACAACATTTATGTATTTCACACGTGGTTACACTTTTCACACTTACGCATATGGAAACCGGAGAGCAACAATGAACTATGGAGTATGTGGGAAAGGCGAAACATATTTCTACGGAATCATACAAGAGATCATCGAAGTGGAGTTCCCCGGCATGAAGCTCAACTGCGTACTCTTCAAATGTGACTGGTTTGACCCTACTGTCAATAGAGGTGTTCAATATAGTAAGTTTAGTGTTGTTGACGTAAATGCTACACAGAGGTACAACAAATTTGAGCCCTACATATTGGCATCTCAGGCAGACCAAGTATGTTTTATACATTACCCAAGGATCAGACAATCTGGAAGTTCCTGGTTAGCCACTATAAAAGTTACACCTCGGGGCCGAGTATTGAACGATGAACAACAGCCTTTACAAGAAGATGCCGTAAATGAAATAGAAGTACCTGAGCAACCTATTGATGATGTCTTACTTGTTGATCGGCTTAATCCGATATATGAAGAACTTCCAGACGATGCAATTTCGGACGAAGCCAACGAAGATGAATTTGAAGAAAATGATGAGGTGGAAAATGTTTCTGAGGACGAATGATCGAATTTGATTATGTACTCTAACGTCAGTTGTATTTGATTCCGTTATGAAATACATTATGTTTGCATTATGAAATTATGATCCGCATAATCCGATATCTTAATTATTTTTGCATTACGAAATTATTTTGGAGTTTCAGGATTTGATGGTTGGTGTTTGGGGTTTGGGGTTTGTGGGTTGGGGTTTGGTGTTTGGGCTTCGAAATGTGTTTTACGACTACATTATGACTAACTGATCATTCGAATCTGAATAGTGGTAACATTACGACTAGGTTACAACTATTAGTCGTAGCCTAGTTGTAACGTGTCGACCCTAATTGGTCGTAATGTTTAGATGGACACACCTTAGTCAGAATGTAGTCGTAATGTAGTTGTAATATGTATCGGTCGTAACAGTACGACTAGTTTATGACTATTAGTCATAACTGACTCGTACTATTACGACTAATGTACGACCAAGCCCAAAAATGTATATATATAGGGACCTCACGGAAGCAATTCAGTTGCTCATTCCCTTCTCTTTAACAACGACTCAACTTCTCTATTGGTGAGTTTTTTTTTAGGTGGTTAGTTAGGTAATTAGATTAGGTTTGGAATTAGTTTAGTATTGGAATTAGATATATTTGAATTGTTTAATTTAACCGTCTATGTTTTTTATAAATTTCAGATATATATATATATATATTGCTATGTCTGGTAGAAAGAGAATCTGGAACCTCGCGGCTGAAAACTCCTACGGGAGTACTTTTCTCGGTCAATCATCAAACGACCCCATTTTTTCTACCTCGGCCAGCACCTCATCCGCCAGCACGTCATCCGGCCATGACACGGTTCCAGAGACCCAACCGGCCAGTACTCACCCGTCGTATGTGCCTCCACAGGCCTACAACCCTAATGATCATCGGGATCAACCTCCGTACTATCCGCAGGTTGACCATGACCCTACGGATTACTTTACTTATGTGCTGGAGCAGTATGTCTCTCCGCCTCCCCCTCCGCCTCTCCCACATGTTGCGGCCCCGTATCCCGCACCTGATCCGGCTCTTTCACTTGGTCTTCATCCAGATTTGATGGTGCTGCCGAATGCACCATATGCGAGATATACGGTGGAAGATATTCTCTGGATGCCGGAACGAGAAGGTTTACGAATCGTCGATCCGGATCGACGCCCCAGCACGTTTTGGTAATTATTCTAAATTATTTAATTAAAGTTCAAATTTTAAAAACTTATTTAATTATAAATATTGATATAAATATATAAATTCTTTCAAATGACGGACAATGTTTTAGGACAGAGCGTTGGGGATATCATTCGGGCAAATTTTCAGCATGCCCATCCGAACTGGACTCTTACACCGGACCACGTTCGCATTACGTGGTTCAAGTGTTTCGCGGTTAGTTTTTCACTTTTTTAAAAAATTAATTCATAGTATATTAAATTATAACTAAATTTTTTTTTCATAAATTTTTTGTAGCAAAAATGGAATCGGTTGATTGGTGTCAACGAGGAGGTTAAAGCTGGGTTCTACAAAAAGGCGATGCAGCGCCTCAAGAACATCGTTGGGGATTGGAAGGACGACTGGAGGCTGAAACCGGATGAGGCAAAACCAACCTACCTCAGCAATGACGTTTGGAATGGTTTGGTGGCTTTTTGGATAAAGCTTGAGTCAAGGCAGAAGTCTACCAAGTACTCTGCGGTCTGGATGACCAAGGATGTTCAAGGTAACCCGCCAGTACCTCATACTTCCGGGCAGACCCCACATGCTGGGAGGGCACTCAAATTGTAAGTGTTTGACCTTTTTTGATTTTATTATTATTTATTGAACGCAAAATTTTAATTAATTATTTTTATATAGGCTGCCAAAGAAGGAGCACCACCATCTCTCGCCCGACTATACAAGATTACCCACCAGCGTTCCGATGGGACTTTTCTGCATCTTCAAGCAGAGAAGATCTACAACGAGGTAGAGACTCAGAGCGAAAAGATCCAGACTCAGATGTCGCAACAAAATCCGGATGCTCCACCGCTCCAGCTTTCCACCATCGAGCAAGACAAAATTTTTGAGCAGGTAAATTATTTTAACTTTTAACTTTATTAACATTTTTAATTTCTTATTAAATTTTCACATTTGTACTTAATTATATAAATATAATTAATAAATAATATTTGATCTTTTGTAGCCTTCTCCGAAGAAAAGGGAACGTATCGTTGGGATCGAGACTGCGAACGATGTCCCGAGGGCGAGGGACAAACACACAGCGAGAATAGAAGAAGACTCCTCTCTCCGACGAGAATTAGCAGCTGCCAACAGAGTCATAGACGAGCATAAAGACAAGTTCAAGGCTATGGCGAACATGTTTGATCTTATGATGGAGACCTCAAATCCAAACTTGACGGTTGCTAATGCATGGCAGGCTCTACGTCCGAGCTTTAACCTCGACCCCACTCCGGAAGAGCAAGTGGATTTAGAGCGACGTGTGGAGCATCACGGTTCCGAGTTTTTCCAGGAAATGAACCTCAACAACACACCTTCATAATTATTTCATTTTTTTTTGTATGAATACTTTATATATTATTTTAATCAAATATAATTTTATTTTATTTTTAAAAAAAAATTTGAATTAAAAACCAAAAATTAAAAAAAAATCGAATTAAAAAAAATCGTATTATATAAAAATAAAAACAACATTGGTCGTAAATTAATCTTTAATTTACGACCAATGAACAGCTACTGTCGATATTACTTAGTTGTACAATTACGACTAATTAACTACCAATGTTTATGTTTGCTTTGTGACTAATTATATTACGGCTACATTACGACTAACTTCGTTACGTCAACGTGAAGACCAATATATTAGTCGTAATATTAAGACTAGGTTACGACTACAGCTAGTGGTCGTACTATTACGACTACGTTACCACTAATTGTGCATTACGACTAGCGAATAACGACCAATGGGTTTTCGAGGTTAATTGGTCGTAAAAGACATATTTTGACCAATTAATAACCAATAGTGTAGTCGTTAAACACATGTTTTCTTGTAGTGTCATTACTGATTGTACAAACATAGAACCATAGTTTTATTCTACCCTTGTTTACTTTGGTAATGTCAAGTAATTTGGGACAAACAAAACTATTTACCATATTTTTCATTAATATTTCTTCAAATTTACAAAAAAAAAATCACAACTAAAAAGTACACATACAAATCACAAAACAGACCAGAAACAAAACTATTATAGATCATTCCTCCACAAAGACAAACTTGGACTCCACTTGATATGAGCGAAGACGTCAGAAGACTTAAGACTACGCCAGAAGACTTAAGATTACGCAAGAAGACTTCAAGAAAGTATTCTGAAAGTCTTCTGTAAGTCTTCCAATGTCTGACTCATATCTAAAAAAAACAAGATAAATTAGTAAGAAAGACATAAGCAAACAATGAGAAATTGATATAAAGTTTGGTGTTTTCATGTTTAAAGAGATTAAAGAGAGGATGGATAATTTTAGTTTAGAAAAAAAGATAAGAGCTTTATGCAACAAGAGATCACTAAATGAAGAAAAATCAGACATGAAAATTTACCAAAACGATCATATCTGTTGTGAAATAGGAGACATGGAAGAAGACTACGTCAGAAGACTACGTCAGAAGACATAAGACTACGTCAGAAGACTTAAGACTACGTCAGAAGACTTAAACTACGTCCGAAGAGTTAAGACTATGTCAGAAGACTCAAGACTACGCCATAAGTCTTCTAGGAAAGTATTCTGAACATCTTCTGAAATTCTTCCAATATCTAACTCACATCTGAAAAAACCTACTTATCAAAAAATGTTCAAATGAGATCAAAACAGAGAAAAATTCAAAAAACAATGTTTTAAAGCTTAAATGATAACTAAAATATCACATTATGTTGAATCTCTAACTTATTAGAATCTAATGGATAAAAGACACAAAAATACCTATAAAAATTTTATAGATATACCTTTAAATGAGTGAAATATGACATCTATGTAATAAAAAACCTACAAAACAAGATAAAATAGTGAGACATATAAAAATGAGTAACTGATATAATGTTTGGTGTTATCAAATTTAAATAGTTTAGAAAGAGGTTAGAGAATTTTAAAGTGAGAAATATTATATTTTTGTTGCCTTCATTTGAGAGGAAGAAAGAGAATGTGTAATTTTTTATTTATATATGAAGATAAAAATTACAATTAGGTTAAATATTTTTAATACATAAGACTTTAGAAAACTTGGATGAAAGTCTTCCAAGAAGTCTTCTAGACCCTAAATTTACTATTTTTCCAGAAGACTTACTATTCGCCTAGAAGACTTACTTTAGGCGTGAAACCTAAATTATTCTAATATTTTAAGCGGAAAACTGTTGTTAAGTCATCCAGAGTCTTCTACAGCATTATATCTTCAAAAATTTAAGTCTTCTAAAACTCTAAAATCAAATATAGAACTAAATCACATACAAAAACTTTATTAAACTTAAAAATAACTTATAAAGTGTTTAATATACACAAAACTAAACACATATAAGTCAAATTTAGTTCTTTTTATATAAAAAAAAATAAGGTTCCACAATCTAACCTTAAAAATACATACAATACTATAACATAGTTACCAAACCCTAAACAAAAAAAAAATCATGACTAACTTACATTCACTCATCTATGTCGAAAACAATTCAATTTTATTAAATATCAATTTATATCACTTGCAAATGTCTATAATTAGATGATTATGATCTTTTCCCTATCAAATATTTTTTATGAAATTTATAAATTATTTTAACAACTAATACACTAAAAGACTTTCACTGAAAGACTTAAAGAAGACTTATTGGAAGACTTAATTTTAGGCGGGAAACTTAAATTCTTTTAACATTTTAAGCGGGAAAATGCTGTTAAGTCATCCAGTAAGTCTTATAGTGCATTATATTTTCGAAATTTAAGTTTTCCAAAACACCAAAATCAAATATATAACTAAATCACATACAAAAACTTCATTAAACCTAAATTAAACTTATAAAATGTTTTATCTACACAAAACTAAAAAAATATAACTAAAAATTACTTTAAGAAATAAATAAATGTTAAGATTCCACAATCTAACCAAAAACACATACAATACTACAACATAGTTACTAACTTACTAACTTACATTTATTTAAGTTACATTCACTCACCTATCTTGAAAACAATTCAATTTTGTTAAATGTAAATTTATATCATTTAAAAATGTCTATAATTAGAAGATTATAATTTTTCCCATATCAAAATATTTCTTATGAAATTTATAAATTATTTTTAAGATATATAGCATGAGAAGAATTTCCTGAAAGTCTTGATCATAAGGGGATGTTTGTAATTTCACTAGCTTTTTGAGTTATTTTTGCATTTGATTTAAGTTGGGATACACTTTTGCTTTTAAAATCAAGTTTTGAGTCATATTTGAAAAATCCCCCAATATTTTTTATATTATTAACTAAATATAAATTATTTATTTATAATTGTTTAAAAAGTTTTATATATTTTAGCTGCAAATGCTATCCCAAAAGTTTCATATGAGAGCATTGAGCAAAGAGCATTTGAAGAGCATTAGCATTTGGTAAATGCTTTCTAAATGCTTATTTGGTAAACATTGATTGGATAATATAGTGTAATGCTAATGCTAATGCTTTATCAATCAAGCCCTTAGTAGTTAATCTTTAAACTTAATTTTCTTTTGGAAAACTAAGGTTCTGAATAGAGATGGCAATTATAGACCTGGACCGTGGGCCTAGCCCGCGAAGGACTGTCGTGGGACGGTATTGGGACAAGGTTTTCTAGTTCCGTAAATTTTCAGGCCTCGTGGGATGGGTCTAAGCGAGACTGGGCCCTTTGCGGGATGGGCCGAAACAAGTCATGTGGGATTATAAGGACCCACATTTTTTTCTTCATTTCTTGTTTTATCTGGAAAAAAATAAGATAGAGAGTGAGAAGAAAGCGATTCATGTGACTCCCCCAAGAAAACGTAAGGAGCTCCGGCGATGATGATTCAACCTTCGTAGATAATGATTAGAGCTCTGATGATGATGCTTCCAGCTCTGGCGATGATGGTTCGAGCTATGATGGTGTTTTGATTGTTTTGGTTTTCTGTTTTTGTTTTATTTGGAATTGACAGTTTGGATTTGGTGTTTAGTTTTATTTAATTTTTGGATTAGTAAACTAAGTATTGGTTATGAACTTGTGAGTTATAAGTTAACAAAAAAAATATCTTATGCAACATCAAAAGTTGGGTCCTATCGGAGACGTGCTTTCTCCCTCAAACAACCATGTCATCTCATATGTCCTTATGGTTCAACAACGTAACAAAACTCATGTAGAGGAGATTATAGTTACCAATGTTGTTAATGAGTATTCTCTAAATACGGTGGAGATGTGAATGTATGACATAAGCTACTTTGAATTCTGTCTTAATGGTTAAAGTGGTAAGAATTGGAAAGCGCGTTTTACATATAAATAACGGTGTTTATACATCTTGGGAGTGTTTTTAGGATCTATTTGCGTTTATGTAGTACTAAGATGTTGAGATTTGCTTACATATTAGTTCATGATAAAAATATTCAAGAATATGCACTGTCCGCGGGCCGACCCGCGAAGGTTTACTTTTTGTGCGGTACAAGTTTGATCAGCTATTCTGGAGACCGCAGCCCATGCGGACCTGACCCGTATTGATCCACTTGAAGATCAACCCTCTGCGATACGGGACGGAACGAGAATGGGAAAACTTGTTTGTCATCTCTAGTTTTGAATGGGATAACAGGAGAAGAGCAGTTCTTCTACACATGTAATTTTCTACACTGAAATCATCATTCACGTTTTCATGTTTTTAAAATTTAGTTAGCGAGAAATTTCTATACAGTTCAATATTTTTTGAAATAAAAATAAGAGATTTGCATTCTTCCGCACATGTAATATTTCCACAGTAAAATCACAATTCATGTTTTTCTGGTTTTAAACTTTAGTTAGCTGAAAATTTGCACGAATTCAATTTTTAATTTTTTTTTGTGGAAAAGGCAATATGTCTGCATGCATATCTCATTCGTTTGCCTTCCGTGGTGTTGATCTGTTTTTTTTTCCTTTTGACCAATAGATGATTTTGTTACAAAAATGTAACTTTAAAATATATTTATCTATTTTTATATATACAATATTTTATTTTACTTAGAAGTTTAATTTTAAATTAACTTAAAAACTTCTTTGTGTTTAAAAAAAAGTCTTTTAAGTTAATATAATTTCGACAAACTAAGATTTTGAATGAGTTAGCAGGAGAAGAACAGCTCTTCCCCACATGCAGTTTTCCACACCTAAATCACTATTCACGTTTTTCTGTTTCTAAAGTTTAATTAGTGAGAAATCTTTATGCAGTTCAATTTTTATTTTATTTTTGTGGAAAAAGCAGAAGATTTGCATTCTTCCGCACTGAAATCACCATTCATATTTTTCTGTCTTTAAAATTCAGTTACCGGAAAATCTATATGCAATTCAATATTTTCTGTTTTTAGTGGGAAAAAATAGAAGATCTACACATCTACTAACCTTTAATGGTGTTGATTTGCGTTTTTTCCTTTTGGCTAATAGATGATTTTGTTACAAACAAATAACTTTAAAATACATTTATTTGTTTCTATAAATATAATATTTTATTTTACTAAAATATTTAACAATAAAAATTATTATGACTATTTCTTTTTCTTTTATTTTTGTCATATATGTTTTAAATTTATTTAAATTATTAAATTTATATAATTTGTGTTTTAATTACAATATTTTATTACTATTGCTCTCTATTTATTTTTATTTTTATTTTTATTTTAATCATATAATTTTTATATTTATGCAAATTATTATATTAGAATAATGTGTGATTTTATTATAATATATATACTATGTAAATATATAGTAATGTAGTTTAAATATCTATACTAATGAAAGAGATGTTTATCTTGTTAAATTCTAATTTATGATATGTTTAAATATGTGTATTAATATATTATATTTATATATGACTTGTTTTGTATATTTTATTGTAATTGTATTATTTAGATATATAATCTGCTTTATTTGAATGGATTTTACCATTTAAAACTATATAAATTGCTTGATCTGCATTTTACCTGTATAATCTCTTTGATATATATATCTTTTCTGCATAGTCCACATGATTTATATTTGTTTTATTTGATCTGTATGATCTGCATGACTATTATGTACCGTTTAAATTGTTTTTACTATTCAATACCTAAACAAATCAAAATTAGACTAAACTGGAACAGGAAGGCCAAAAAAAAAAGACATAAGCGTGAAGAAGTATTAATAACATACGCCGCAGCCAAAGAGTGGGGTCTGCCAACGACTTGGATTGGACCATTGTTTTCAAGCAGACGATACTACACGTCTACAACTATTTAATTATTTTCAATTTATTCTTTTTGTAAAAATATTATTTTCAATTTATAAAACAATACAACTACAATATCCATTATTAAAAAGTATTTAACAAGACCCCAAAATACACTATAACAATTATCCTTTTTTCTTTCTTTTTCTTATCTTTGCAAAAAAAAAAAAAGATTATAACAAAAGTTTATATCTTATGTTATACGTTCATATTATACACATAACGATCTTCCCATGTCTACTTATTTAACTATTTCGAGATTCTTATGCAACGGTAATATAATTTAGATGACATGATGCATCAAAGACTGAAGAAACGTACGCACACACCTACTCCACCGGAGGAGGTAAATTAAGATCCAGATTGACAGACGACGAGTCAGACTCGCTCTCGACCCCACACGTATCACACGCCGTCATGTTAAAGCAGTAAACGGGACGTGCAACAGGAGGAAGGGCAACAGGAACCTGACGATAACATGCGCCACTGCTGCCGCCACCTAAGTTGAGTTTGGGCTGCAGAGGTGCTACCCTTCGTGCCGTCGGGGAAGAGACCGAGTGGGTGGTCCTACTTTGACTAGGACCACGAGTATAACCGCTGCCTTTTACCTGAAGCTCAAGAAGTGTCGGGAAATTTGTCTTAGCATTCGTGCCGCGTAACTCACGTGCTGCAGTGTCGTAGGCACGGGCCGCCTGCTCAGCAGTGTGGAAGGTACCAAGCCAAACCCGGATTCTTTTAACCGGGTCTCGGATCTCCGCTGCATATCTTCCCCATGGACGCTTCCTCACACCTCTGTAATGAATCTCTTCAACATTGCTCTTGCTCGGGTTCGGCTTGGGTTTCGAACCACTCTTGCTCATTATAATCAAGAACAAGAAGTACAATGAAAGAGTCTTGTAGTAATGAGTAGAGGAGCTCTCTTTTTATAGTGCGAGAGAGAGAGAGTAAAGCCAAAACTCCTTTTAGGGACCTTTCTGTGAACAGTCAAAACCATTTAAATGGTTTATTACAGTGAACCCGTTTTTTGGTTGTTGTTTGCATTATTATCCACGTGTTTACGCCCTTTTTCTTGCAAAGATTCTTATTTTCTACCTCGAGTTCTTTCTTTTAATTATTAATCTTAAAATGTGGACTGCACGAATAGTTCAACTACGTATGGTAAGTGCAGTTGATATTTAACTCATTTAAACTGAAGTTACTGGCTTAAGAATGCAAATTGGTTTGAAACCCATATTGATTCTATATAGAATATGTTATTGGGAAGCTTCCATATATATATATATATATATATATTGATTCCGAGTAAATGATTTGGGTGTCCACATTTGTGGAAAGAAAGAAAGAAATCAGATTCATAATTTTCAGCCTGTTGATCAAAAAAAAAGTTTCAGCCTATTGTGTAAAAATACTAAAGTTACAATATCACATAACCACGAGATGGTTACAGTCTCAATTAAAATTGGTAAATACAATTAGAAATATATTTATATCAAACAAAATTATAGGGTAAGATGAAAACATATTTATTATGCCGAACCAAATTTTCGGATATTATCTAATATAACTAAAAAGGAAAATATAGCTAATCCAGATAATTTTTTAGTAAATGAAAATTTTGATTATATTTGAATAAATTAAAGAATATAGTAACAAAATATTTCTATTTCTATTTTTTTTAGGATACAACTATAAAAAGAAAAAACATTACACCGAGTAAGGATATAACGACAAAGTATATTATATTAAACAAATTATTAGATACGATAAAATACCCAATAAAATCCATGATTAACAACAAATATGTTTATCAAATTATTTTGTCAGATAACGAAAAAAAATATATTTGGAAGAAAATTAACGGATACAACTATACAAAATAAACTTATTATACGAGTAAATTAGCGGCTACGAGGACAAAATTTATTATTACAAACAAAATAGTTAGATACGATAAAAAGTATATAAACAAAATTAACGGCTATGACAACAAAATATTTTATCAAATCATTTTGTCGGACACGGGCTATAAAAGAAAAAATATTATACCGAGTGAATTAGCGGTTATAACAAAAATATATTATATCAAAAACATTATTTGATACGATAAAGGTTCTATACTAAATTAAGTTAATTAACCGTTAGAAAAAACAAAATAAATAATCAAACCATTTTGTCGGGTACAACGATATAAATATTATACCAAAAACATTTATGAGTTTTGACAACAATAAAAATTATTATATTGAATAAAATTGTAGGAATTTACAGTTAAAATGACCATTACAAATGTTATTTTAATGTGACTATTTATATTAACTCTTAGTCGCAATGAAATCATATTCGAATAGGCATAAACCAAAATATATTGGTGAAATATATATTATATAATCAAACTTAATTTTGATGTGTTTTATTTAATAATTTTTATGTGTATATTGTAATTAAGGAGATATTTTATCATCCTAAAGTAGTTTTTAAAAATAGATTTCTTTGTTGCATGTAAAATTTTTGTATTGTGAAAATCGTATATGCACTTAAAAATGATTTTTGTTTAAGAAACAAATAGGTTATACTAAGATAGATAAAACTGCCAAAAAAACCTCAAACTTTAAAAAAAAAAGCCAAAAAACCTTTAATTTTGGTTTGAGCAAAAAATGCATAAATTTTCAAATATTGACTATTTTAACTCTCATTTTTTGTTGTCTTGGGTATTTTAGAATGATGATGAAGATGATATTGCGATTGATCAGAATGATAATGAGTCCTAGAATAATGGTATTGGTATCGAAGAAGAAATATTAATCAGTTTTAAAACGATGTTGTTAAGTAAGCTAACAAACGTTTACTAGTTTAACAATTGACTTTTACTCATTTCTAAAATGGCCAAGTCAACAAAAAATAATATTTTAAATTGCTAGTATTTAAAAATTTGAGTATTCTTTTGGCTTAAACATGAGTTTAAAGGTTTTTACGATTTAATTTGAAAGTTGAAGGTTTTTTTAGCTGTTTACTCTACTAAAATATCATAACGTAGATGTTAGATATACTCCCGTATAAGTCTTTTTCTTACAAGTATCGATTTTGGAATTTCACATAAAGAAAGAAAACATATATTTTTTTCTTATATTTTTACTAATAACTACAAAATGTTTCTTATTTTTGACTAATAAATTACATAAAGTTTCCTCTAATTTATAAGCCGAACTACTTGGTTAAACTTGAATTTTCTTTTTTAAATATACTAACGTGAGGTAAACAAGCTTTAGAATGATGTTAATTTAATAATTACATTTTTGCAAATATGTGTGCAAGTAAAAAAATATTTTGTATCAATTAGTTAGTCGTTGTTTTCCAGGTTATTTTTTGCAAAGTAATCTTGGTCAGTCTTCACAATGTGTAATTATGAATTTAAACGATCATAAGCATCTAAACTACAAGATAAAAATCTGTTCACTGAAATTGAACAAATGAAACTGTCCTACAAATACTTTTTTTTTTTTAAAAAAACTGTCGTATAAATATATTTTTTTCTTTAAAAAAAAACTAAAAAGATAAAAGAAAACTGACATGTAGTGTTGACACAAAAAAAACTGACCTGTAGTGTTAAACACTATAAATTTATATTATGGGAAATAAATATGGAATCCAGATTATTAAAGAGACAGATTCTGGCGTTATATAACTACAACATGACGCAACGGCTCATCAAAACCTGATAAGCTTGGCTACTTGGCACAATTATGAGGACGCGCGGCCCAAGAACCACGTTTTATTGAAAGATCGCGTGAATTCACGTCTTAGTCTCACTTACGTCGCTCGAGAGCCGTTACAAGGAATCGCTTGAAAGAGCCTTGAGTGTTTGACAGATCCCACGGTGATGTAAGCAAAAGCAGGCGCCCTTCGCTTAATAACGCAAAACTTGGGTCTCATCTCTTTCTATTGATCACGTGGTAATGAAAACACGTGACTTACGATTAAGCAAGGAGGCAGAGAGAGACAAAACGAGTCCACGTCGGTTAACCACAGATGTAGATGGTGGGTCTACGCCAAGTGTTCTTCTCCTTTTTCAGCTTATTGTGAGTGTTATTTTTCGTAACGACTCGGTCAACACTCAACAGTCGACACTTAACACATCTACTTGTGTCTTTTCTTCTTAAAACTACTAATGTCTCGACGCTTTTATCAATGGATTGAGTTATCATGTGCCCACGGATTGAAAAAAATTAAACATCTTTATCATTAGACTAGTATATTTAATTATTTACTCACAACTGTAACACTGAATAATACAAAAAGGTCATTTTCTTTTGCATGCACCTGGTATGAAATTGAAGTGATCAAATTTCCAATAATTATACATTGGAGTTAATCCTTTATATAATAGTCTTGGAGTATTATAACATTTTTGATAGTCACGTGTCATAGTGAGAATGATTTTTAGAAATATGTTGGTCCAACTAATATATATATCACAATCAATGATTATAAATAAGAAATATTTGATAACAATTTTTTATCCTCTTACTTTTTATTTAATTTCATGTTATTAAAAGAAATTAAACAATCACATTAATTATATAATAAAAATTAGATTTTTTCTTATATGTTATATTTTGATTTTTTTTTAAAACAACCATAAATTATTAAAAATGGTAAAAATCTCACATTATATTTTTTATGATCAATAGTAACGTTTTTAATTCAACCAATCGTTTTTAATGAGTCTTAAACATTTTTTAATCATTTACTAAATGGATCACGTACATAATAAAGTGTGTTTTTGGTTTTAAAATTGCTGCATACCGAAAATCAACATTAACCATCATCTCTTTTGTATAAAATTTTGTTACAATAAAAAATATAAAGTTGGACAAAAAAACTGAATCCAAATAACAGAACCAAATCTAATCCAAAAAGTAGTATAGATCTTTAACCAAAATTGGTTAGATATCCAAATGGATTCAAAATTTTGGTATCTAGAGAAACAAAACTGAATTGAAATATTTCCGTTATCCAAGTGTACTCGAACCAGATTTAAATATGTAAATAGATTTATTATTTTTAAATGTAACATCTACATGAGATATTTTAAAATTTTCCAAAGTACTTAGAAATATATAAAATAGTTAAATGTACATTTTTAAAATAGTTAAACGATACTTCAAATACCAAAAATACTTGAAATATTTATTCATTTTTTGTCCAAATATTTAAGATAAACCAATTGTATGTTAAGTTTAAGTATTTTAGCATTCATTTTTCAAATTTATATGTTATATATAATTTTTATTTTTAGATTATGAGAAATTTAAAGTATAGATGAACTTTGATCTTTTTCACAAAAAAAGGAAAAAAAGTTATTCGAACCTAAACCCAAACAGAACCTGTAAAGAGTCAGACCAATCCCTCAAAGATCTAAACCAAACAAAATCTAACCAAACCAAATAGTATCCGAATGTCTATCTTTAATCAAATGTAAAAAAGATTATTGATAACAAAATATGTATTTAAATACAACATATTTTTAAAAGTTCACTCCGACGGGTTATCATCTACAGTATCATATATTAATCCTTCCTCAAAAAATTATCATATATAACCCTAACCCTAGAATTAAGACGAGGCCAAGTCGTAACGCTTGAGCATGAGTACTCTACATATTCTTCGTGCGTTATCAATTGATACCAAGTTATTTTGTTTCAGTTTGTGATGGGCATAATGAGATGTGTCACGTTCATCAATTTTGTAAAAATATAATTATCCAGCATTAAAAAAAAATACATAACGGACCGGTAATTCACACATTTATTAAATATATAGATATATAGATGGTTCAGAAGGCAAAAAATATTTTGGGCCACTAAATACTAATTTAAAACACATGAAAAATATTAAAATCTCATGGGTTGGATTTGAATTGAAACCAACGTCCCTTGAAACACCTTCGAACAATTTTACCAGCAAAGTTATTAAACAATTTTGATCTAATTTGGCCCTTATAATAGATAAAGGTTCCCCAGACCCCAAACCCGTGTTTCTCTGGCTTCTATCAAGAACCGGTTCTAATTAAATCCACAAGAGTCAAATGTAATAATGAGATTATATATTGGTGAAGGCCCTAAACCAGACACTGATGAAGATGCAGCCAAGATGAATATCTATGTGATGAGGAACCACCACCCGCGAGAATAAAAAAAAATCACACTAAACAAGCATGTACCATTTCCATCTCCACGCAATTATATCCATGCCAAAGAATTTTATTCCAGATCCTAACCAGTAGTGTCTAGGTACAAGCCACCTTGGTGGCCTTTTAAGAGTCCACCACCTTGGTGGCCTTTTAAGAGTCCACACAAATGAATCAAACTGTACAAGCCCAATCCTACAAATTTAGTTCAACGAGTTCATTTGAGTTCAAATAAGAAAATCAGTCTATTAGAGTGTTCTATGAACAATGTTATAGTACGATGAGATTCTATGCCAGAAGTCAAGTGTATTTTCACCAACCAGATGAGGTGAAAGTTGAAAGTGAACTGAAGACTTTTCTTAAATGGCACCATAAAACTATATCCATTGGAATAGTGAAAGATTTGACTCTAAAGACTTTTATTCAATCCAAAAAGTTCTAGATATATTATCAAAAGATAGATATTATGATGGCCAAATGGTATCGGTTATAAAACCCAAACAGCATACGTTTAACTGATTAATTTAATAAAAAATTTAAACCTCTAATTACACTCTATAAGTAAACAATATATTCGGACCCAAGTGATCAAAAACTCTTACCCATATTCAAAAACTCTTACCCGAATCGAATATGGGTAAGAGTTTTTGGCGATGGGTCCGAATATATTGTTTACTTATATTGTTATAGAGATGGTTTTTGATCACTGGGGTCCGAATATAGAGATGGTTTTTGGAGGTGAGTAACCGTATGTTAGATTGGAGAAGAAGCGAATAAGAAAGTTAGAGTTGGATGGGAGAAGAAGCTTTCTGCTACATATGTTGGTTTTTCTTTAATTTAGCTTTCATTGATGGAGATGTGAACAACTGAGGAAACTCACAAAAAGTCATCAGGCTGTCATTCAACTGGCTGCAAAAGGAAAAGTAAGAATACTTTTGTACTAAGCTTAGACATACCTAATATCTTTAGACTGATTTGTCTTATATTTATCTGATGTCGTTATTGTCCTACAGGTTCAAGTACATGAGACGATGTGCGAGTATTTGTAATTTTTAACAAAATAAAGTTGGTTAAATAAGTTCCTGTAATATAAAGTTATTTTCCATTGATAGCCGTGTGATTGTGTACTATTTCCGCAAGCCATGGAATTTGTTTAACCAAACTGGGTTCTACATGAGTTAAACCTTTTCTAAAACGAGTGTACAGTTTGAGCATATTATAATGTAAAAGGATACAATCATACAAGGGTTGGTTAATACGACAATAACATTTATCTATATGGCATAAAAATATTATGCAAAGACAAGCCCAAGATTAGCAAAGCATGCTTTGGTATGCTTGGATGAAAACTAATTAAAACGAAAGTTGACCAATACTGGAGACGCATCGAAAAACTACCATGCTATTTTTTTTTTTGACAACGAACGGCTGATCTATTACTCAAGTTTGAGGTAGTCTGAGAATCCAGACCGAAATAGAACAACCAACATAAACCAGTTCTCGATAGAAAGATCGAGCAGTCTTAGCTAGGGAATTGTAAAATCCGTTTTGTGTCCTAGGAACATAGAAAATCTTAAAATCTGGAAAGCAAATCCGCAACGTCGTGAGCTTTTCCAGTTCCGTTGAGAAGCTTGGTCAATCATGTGGACTCCTGAGCATTGTTATCAATTCCTTCCAGTCCATCCCAAATCTCTGACATGGCGAATATTGAAGCATGTTCTCCATTGCCCACCGTAGTGCTTCCAACTCAGAGTGCAAAGCAGACTCCACTCTATCAAAATTACACATTCCCATCAACTGACTATTCCCCATATTATCATTCCATACCCATCCACATCTACTAAACTGAGCTGTAGAGGTCCAAGAGCCATCCACCATACAAATATTCCCCAGACTTATGGCCTGGATGTCAGCATCCATGTTTCCTTGAGAGGAGAAAGAAATATGTTCATTGGTTTGGAACCAGGCTTAACATTCACTATCTGCATATCGGGCTAACTCCAATGGGTCTCTATCAATCCCTTTGAACAATTTGTCATTCCGAGCCTTCCAAATATACCATATAAGCCAAGGATAAGGATCCATGGCCAAGTCCGGTCCTGCTATGGCGTTCTTCCTCCAAAAGAGATAATCCATGTTTGCATATGTGCTCTGAAGTGGGAACAATGTAGGACTAGTAGGCATAGACGATAAGGCCCAAACTTGCTTTGTAGGTGGACACAGGAAAATGGCATGTGTAATTGATTCTTCGGGTTCTCCACAGCGTGGGCAGTAATTGTCACACCTTATATGTCTATACTTTAAGGTACTCGTAACAACCACATGACCTGTTATTAGTTGCCACATAAGATGGCACATCTTTTCGGGAGCCCGTACCTTCCAAGCTTGTGCTTGTAGTTTTAGTGATACTGGGTTCACTAACTACATGCACCTCTTCCAGCTTCAAAATATTTTGTGCAACCCAATATCCAGATTTGACTGTATATTATCCATTCCTTGTATAGCTCCAGCAATATGTATCCCTTCGATGTGTAGAAGTAATTGACATACTCTTTATGAGAGGTATATCAACAGCATTTACGTAGTTTTCCAGTCTTATCGCATCCCAAGTCTTAGTCTCTTGATTAATAAAGTCGCTTACTCTCATGTTTGGATGCAACACCGGTGCCGATGGGGACGCCAGTCTCGCTGGTAGAGTAGGAATCCAAGGATCCTCCCATACTTTCACCTCATAGCCTGAATGAATCTTTTGTCTAACTCCCAGTAAAAGTAATTCTGGTGCCGCCGATAGACTTGTCCACACGTATGATGGGCTACTAACAGTAAGATGACGCAACGGCGAGCTTAATCGATAATATCGACCTCTCAAAACACGAGCAACCAGAGAATCTGGGTATTGAACCAGCCTCCATAACTGCTTTGCCAGCAATGCCATGTTAAATTCATGGATCATCCTGAAACCAATCCCACCTTCCTTTTTAGATAAACATAATTTGTCCCATGTGGACCAGTGTATGCCTCTTTTTGGGGGGTTGGAGCTCCACCAGAACTGTGCAATGGCACTAGCTAAGACATCACATATCTCTAAGGGTAGAAGAAAGCAGGACATTACATAAGTTGGCAGTGCTAGTACCATCGACTTGATCATAACCTCCTTGCCACCTTTTGATAGCCACCTGCCTGTCCATCCATTAACTCTATTCCTTAACTTATCCTTTAAAAAAGCAAAGAGCTTGCATTTGGACCCACTGATATTCTATGGGATTCCTAGATATGTTCCCATTCCCCCTTCATTCTGAATTCAGAGGGTATCTTTAATTTCCTATCTAACATTCTGTCCAATCCTCTTACCAATAAGTAAGGAAGATTTTTCAAAGTTAATCCACTGACCAGAGGCTTTTCCATATTTCCTGACCACATTCATTACTTCTTCACATTTACGGGACTCTGCCTTACAAAAGAACAGGGTATCATCAGCAAAGAGAAGGTGAGATACCGAAGGACACGCACGTGTGATGCCCATCCCTGTTATCCTTCCTTGATTCTCTGCGTGATTTAGAAGGCTAACGAGCACTTCCGTGCAAAGAATAAAAATGAAAGGGGACAGAGGATCCCCCTGTCTTAGACCTCACTCTGGAACAATATTCCCTCTTGGCTGACCATTCATAAGGAACTTATACTTCGCTGATGTTATGCAGCGCATTATCCAGGTTATCCAGATTTCAGAAAAACCCATCTTCCTCATGGTGGCCTCAATGAAGGACCACTCCATTCTATCATACGCCTTGCTCATGTCCGTTTTAATGGTCATCCTCTTATTACGTCACTGGGTTTGGTTCTTAGAGCATGGAACATCTCCTGAGAAATCATAATGTTATCAGAGATCTGCCTCCCCGCAACAAAGGCTGACTGGATTTCTGAGATTCTATCTGGTAGAACATTCTTTAACCTCTGGCATAAGACCTTAGAGATAATCTTATAACTAACATTACATAAGCTGATGGAGCGCAGCTGACACATCTGATTCGGCTTATCAACTTTCAGAAAGAGACATTTGTTAGTTTCATTCAAACCAGTGGGTATCGTACCTTCAAACAGGAATTGATTAACCATAAGAGTTAAATCTTCTTTTACGATATCCCAAAATTTCTGGTAAAAAAGCACAGTCATTCCATCTTGCCCTGGAGCTTTCTCTGGATGCATCGCGAAAAGCGTCACCTTGATCTCCCATTCAGTAACCGGTGCTGTAAGATTTTCATTGTCTAATGGTGTAATGGTTGTAGAGACCTCAGATAATGCTTCTTCTATTTTCTCAGGATTTGATGATTAGAAAATATGTCTAAAATAATTTGTATCAATGGTTACAAGTCACTCCTCATCCTGTACCACATTCCCATCCTCATCCAAGAGCTGTGTAATCCTATTCCTTGCCCTTCTCTGCTTCGTGAGAGCATGAAAGAATTTTGTATTCCTGTCTCCTTCTCGTAACCAAAACACCCTACACTTCTGCTTCCAGAACATCTCTTCTGCCTTAAGAGCATCAGATAATTCCTTTAAATCCGCTGCAATCTCCTCAGTAGTTGCATCATCGTTAGAAGATAACTGATCTACTTTTTCCTTTAACTCTTCCACACTCCTTTCAGAGTTTAGATTGTGTCGTCTCTTCCAATCACTCAAAGCACGCCTACAACTTGCAATATGCTCCATAATACTAGCTTCTGGTGGAAGGTCCGGTGATTTCCATCCCTCCAGAATTACTTGCCTGAGTTCCTCATTGTCCAGCCATCGCTTATCAAATTTAAATTTTTTTGATCTTCGTGGCCGCTTTTTAAGAATCTCAGCTAAGATCGGACGATGATCTGATCCCCACATCCTCATATACTGAACCTTCGAGTGAGGGAATTTGTCATGCCAGTCCTCATTACCAACAGCTCTGTCCAGGCAGCATCTAACCGTGACTCTCCCTGCTCTTTTTCCAGCCCATGATAACATGTTCCCTGTAAAGGGGAAATCCAACATCCCACAATCACTCAGCATTTGCCTGAAAGGCAAAAATGAGCTGTCTGATCGTTCTCGACCTCCTTCTTTCTCTTCGTGGCATGTAATCTCATTTAAGTCACCAATCATGAACCATGGTCCATTTCTTGTTGTTGAGAAACGCGTAAGACGTTCCCAAACTAACTCCCTACGTTCTAATACATGATCTACATAAACGAACGTCATATAAACTTTTATTCCATCAATGATTGCCTCAATGTCAATAATTTTGTTATTTGAAAATAAAATCTTAACTTGAATCATCCATAAAAAACAAAGCTTAACCTCCGCTAATTCCAAGTGGCTCAACGGTAAACAAGCGATCATATCCTAAGTTGGCCTGAATGTCTTGCAACAGCAGCCTTCTGTTCTTCGTTTCAGAAAGGAACACAAGTCCTGGGCGATGCTTCTGACACATCTCCGTAAGGCGTCGAACTGTGAGGTTATTCCCTAGCCCTCGACAGTTCCAACTGAGTGTCCTCATTGATGATGGGTGGATGGATTATGGGAACCCATCAAACCATCATCCTTCTTTGTGCCCTCTCTCGCCTTCCTAGAACTCTGGTGGGATCTCCTTGTCCTCTCGCCTGCGCTCAGTTGTTGATTAGAAGATAAAGCCGCGCTAAGACGTGGGGAACCTCGACGAAGAATCTCAGGTCGTTTGACGTTACTCCTTGAAAAGGGATGTCTTCTATTACTGCTCCTTGCGTGCTTGTCTTCTTTGGAAAGATTGGTCCGAGATGGATCTAAAATTTCAGTGCCGTGTATCGTGTCCTCCATATCCTTGAGCTCCTTGTCAAATAAATCATCACTAGCCATCAAATTTCCACCAGCTTCTTCCTCAGCCTGTATCTCCATACCACTTAAAGCCCCAATAACTTGATCATCTCCTAACACGGCCGAGGATACGGTTGGTGAGTATGCAAGAGGTCGCACAACACTCTTATTTCTGAGGGTAACATTACCCTCCATTCTAGCTCTAAAGTCTGGGGAGACAATAGCACTTGCCAACAGTTTTCCTTGTCTCACTTCTCCTGCCGAATTAGCTTCAAAACTATGTTGAGTTTGATCCATACATTGCCCCAAAACCTCTTTATCCATGACTTGTTCAATAGGAACTAAGTCTTTAGCGCCCACCACAACATTTAAATCACTGTCTTCTCTTGTCTTATTTTTTTCTCGCCATGCTACGGTAGCATTACGGTCATAGGGACCTTTACCATGGCGAGAACTCTTGTATCGTGACTTGTCATCCCTTCCACGCATAAGTCTATCAGAATGGCGATAATTATGTCCCTGCTATAACCTAACCGAGAGCGAATTGGTTCCATGTCCTTTCTCCTTATAGCATTGACATAATTATGTGAATCAGGTGCCCAAGAGTGAGAATTCTTCCTCGTGATGTTCCTCTCCTGCTCATAGCGTGATGGTCCGTTGAAAACGTCAGCATCTTCATTGCCCTTTCCCTCATGGACACTCCTGCAGTTCCTATGATCACCCAACAAAGGCTGGAAGTCAGATCGATCTGGAGGGAACTGAGCCCGGTTAAGGACACCAGGTTTCTCAGATGTACCGCGAGCACTGAGCACCACTGAAGGGCGGTAACCTTTTTCATGCGTCATCATACCACAAGTTGTACAATGCTTAAAGAGCATATCGTATTTGATTTCAGTGGTGACCTTATCTCCCTCAGGGCTTTGAACCTTCCTCTTGAACTTTAATGGCCTCCGTGAATCTATGTGAATTAGCAATCGACCTTCCGAGAGATCAGTTGTGTCCACAAAGCCTAGACGATCACCTATCTCCCTCATATTTCTATCCGTCCATAAGTGTAGAGGCATTCCAACAAAAGCAACCCAAAAGGGAATGATCCAGGGGTAATCATCGTGCATAATAGGTTCCCATCGCACCAATACAAACATACAATAGTTGTAGTGGAAAGGTCCTTTCCTATGGACCGAGTTTAGCTCTTCCTCTGAAGTGAAGTTAAAGAGAAACTTCTCATTTCCTAAATCATTTGCTGTGATTCTATCTTGGAGACCCCATTGAGCCGACAATGTTTGTACTAGTTTCTCCACATTTTGCTTTTTAGGGTTGAGCACCTTACCATTAGAGATAATCGGTATTCCTTGATGACAAAGGAATCATCATTAGCAGAAAGCTTTATTGGTTCATCATCATCCTAATAGAGGATTCCTTTTCCCTTGTCATCTGTCATATGAAAAGATCGGTTACGGTTCAAAGTTCCCATGAACGTGGTTAGTGACAGTGAGCTTCAGTTTCAAGAAAAATTGAATGAATCTCTCGTTGAAAGGATGAAAACGTAGCAAAGACTGGATCAATATGGATCAATAAGGATCAACGCAACCCAGAACGTAACGGTGAATGGATCAATAAGGATCAATTCGCTGAAGAAAAAAAAACCACTCCACCACCGGCCAGAAACTACCATATCCCTTGTCGAAGAGCCGCTGAGGAAGTGGTGATCAATGCCGGCAAGAGGTTTGATTGTCTCAAGCCTTCAGATACATCAATGGATGTCTGAACCTGGATCAAAACTTCAAAGGAAGATCTGGATTGAGTCATAGACGGAGCAGTACTCTCCACCGTAGATGCGTGTTCCCGACGTCACCGGAATGTCCCTCTGGCTGCAGCGAGGACACCCAAGTCACAAGGAGTGTGACTAGTCTCCCTTGTGATGCAAACAGAGAGGAATGATATGCCAGCAGGAAAGATCTTGATCAGTGGAGGCTGAGATTGGTAGTCGCCATCTTCATCTCCCTAACCCTAGCGCCGCCTTCTACTTGCCATGCTATTTGAAAGTTTTAGGAATACAAAACAATGATTATATACCACCCCAACAACATTAAAAAGCATACCTACTAATATGATGTATACATATAAAAATTGTTTAACTAATTTAAGGAGTAGATGTAAAGTATCGTGACAAAATATGTGTAGAAATTAAAAAAAAATGAATTCAAAGTAAAAGAAAAAAGTCTAGCATAATCCCATAATCTAAATAAATTTAAATTAATATTTGTATAGTGTTTTCACAAAAAAAAAAAAAAATTATAGTGCAAAAGAACACCACATTATACAACAATCATATAAGGAACACATAACATGTGACATAATAATAGATGACTTACCAAAAGACAAACAAACTAAAATAATTACTCTGCTAAAATAAAAAATGAACAATGCTCCATTCAAACAATCATAACTATTGTATATGAAATTTATTCAACAACGACTTTGATGCTCAATCTTCTAATAATTAACAAAAAATTCACGGATAGGATGAATAACAAAGAATATATATATATATATATATATATATATATATATATATATATATAGATAGATATATATATATATATATAACCAAACTACTGAACTTAAAAATAAATATAACACAATATCATTTAACAAATATAAAACACACTCAGTGAAAATTTACAGTAATATAATTATATACATCACATAGCCCCATAAAATATAATAAATATAGTATTAGTTATTTTAACATAATAAGATATACATAAATATAATAGTGATAGTTAAAAAAACAAATAAAAAAATTGTACATCCATAATACTGTTAGGTTAAAATGTATTCTTCGCATATTGTAATGTAAATAATTGTATATTAATTTATACACATTATTAAAATTTAATACATAATATATACAAAAAATTATAAAAAATGAGTAAGAAACCCCTAAATTTTTATCCTACGATCTACTCATTGATTCAATTAATACATAACTCTACGCAAACAATAATAATATATATACACAAATAACATGGTTTATTTAGTCTCTACGTACAATAACATGTATGTAAAATTTCATATATAAGAATATATATTAAACCTATGATATAACTGTTTTAATTATTTAAAATATACATCCCGTCCGTAGGGCGGACTGGCCCTACTATACTATATATCTTCTTCAACTTTTTTTAAAAAAAGTTGGTGCTTTCATATGTAATTAAAACATATGTTTTAACTTTCAGGTTCTAACTTTTATCATATAAACTTCGTTTTTATTCTTTTTAGAATCACATGTTTTTATTTTATTTTCTTGATTTTACACATTTATAAATAAATAATATTTTGTTGTTGTGAATCATACTTATCGATCTTATTTAATTTTGAAAAATCATATATAATATCGACTAAAACATTTATTGTGATATTTGGATTTTCATGAACATTACATTATGCCTCTTAAAGAAAATATATTGAACAATGATAAATATCTAAAACTTATGAAATTTAAGTCTTGATATACTTTATTATATGTCTCAACTCTTAATTTCTATAAAATTTTGCTAAACAGTTTAATATAACTCTAAATATTTAATATGTGAAATAAAAATGAAAATAAAAATAAAAATAAAGAGAGTAAATTTAAATATTAAAATTAATTAATATATTGACCCGTAGTTCGCCCGAGGTTGATCCAGTAACCCGATGATCCGACAAGGTGTCCGGTTAGTGACCGGGTCGGATTTAAAAACACTGGCTCAAACTGATTTTCTTTTTGGAAATATTATAATGTCAACGTGAGATTGTATAATGTTATACCATTGTTTGCGGCTTAAGATTGGTGTCATTTTAGCAAAAAAAAAAATCGGTGTCATTAATATCTTGCTATTGATACGTACAAGAATGATTATCAATTAATATCATGAAAACATTTTTCATTTTCACATATTTCCGGATCTACCTTTCAAGAACTAAGAATGATATCAATTAACGCTTGATTTTGCAACACGCATAAAATTATACGATTCAGTAAGATTTATAACGAGAACAGAGAAATTGACCAAATATTAGACTATCTTTTTCTTTTTTTTTTTAACACAATATTAGACTATCTTATATTTCTCGTTTTTGTAAGCTCTAATAAAATACAATATATTTTACAATAGACTTAGAGTCGATCTAAACCCAATAGGATAAAATGTTTGAACTGAGTTCAATCTTATATAAATGCCTCCATTATTAAAAAAAAACTCTTTTACATGTAATTTATAAAAATGATGTTTTCAACATTATAAAATATATTTAGAAAATATGTTATATATATATATATATATATATATATATATGTATATTAAAGGTAGATCATTTGTTTTGTCTATTTTTTTTTGAAATGCTAAACAAAAATAAATAAAAATGAATGAAGTCCCACTAATAACAGATCCGACTCTGAATTGACTGTTAAGAAGATGGAATAGAATGTAGTTCATAAGAGTTGTATTTTTTTTGAAACACTCATAAGAGTTTTGTTTTATTTTTGGAATGAAGATGTTTAGTTGGAATCTTAACTAATGTAAAAAATAATAAATCAGATGAATATTTTAATCTTCGAACTCTTAATAAAATCTTAAACATGATTTATTTCCATTTATTCAAGTAACAACAATATATATAGTTCTTAACATAAACTTAACAAGCGGCAATTTACCTCACATGATCTGAACGCAACAATCGCCTTCACCACTCCTCCTTCCGAAGTAGATAGATAAAATTATCCGCCTCAAGATAGCTCATCTCTGCCAACTGATCCCATTTTATCCTCTGTTCTATTCCAAGCTTACCGCAACCGAAGATTATCTCCTCTAACTATCCTCCATCTTCTCTGCATACACTGGTCTTCTCACCTTCCTCCTATGATTGTTTAGTTTGGGCTAGTTAAACAATTATTTGGATTTTCTATCAGACTGTATAGAAATTCTGCTTTGATTTTAAAATGTAAGGCACTTAGCTAACTAAGTTCTGGTTGTAAACTTTTCTGGTCTTCCGTTTTAAATAAAATTAGAGTTTGACGCACACGTTCATGCATGTTTTTTTGTTTTTTGTAAGTTAATATTTACTTCGTGCAAATAGTGGTATCTATTTTTTAATATTAACCGTACTAAATAATTATTTAATATGAAAATTTTAAATACAAAAGATTTATAGTTTACATTAATTGGTTTTTGAACAATCAACTATACCATCCATATTTCTCATCATATATTCATCGTTTATATTTGTATTGGATTATCATTCATATGAAATATACGTAAAATAATATATTGAAAAAGTTAGTTAACATTTTACAGCTTAGATGAATATAATTTCATATTTATGAAAATAAAATAGGTTAACCCACTAACTTAGGAAATAACCGGCAAATGCCTTATTATAGTTATATATGGTTTTCATGAATTATATATACTTAATTATATATTTTTATATAATGAATAGTTAAATTTAAAAATTATTAAAAAAGTAAGACATTGAATATACATATAAGTACTTGTATTATGATGTAAATATAAATATTTGTATTCTGAGTATTTATAAATCATATGTTTGAGACTATGTGGTGAGTTGGCTGTCTATATTTTAGACATGTAAACATATTAGAGTGTCTTCTAAAAAAAAATATAGTATCATTCAATATAATATCATCTAGGTAGTTGCCCGCGGTTTCGCAGATACAAATATTGTATCAAAATTATAAATTTTGTTTATATTTTATAGTTTTCATAATAATCACAATATCTAAATAAGATTAAATATAAATAGTTTGGAAATTAAAATTTTGATAGTATATAAATTTAAAAGAGTTTATAGAAATAGTGATAATTCTAAAAAATTTAATCTAAGTTTTCAAAGATCATCTTAAGACATAACTTTTGATTAGCACTAAATGGAAGATTATTGAAAAAACTATTTTATAACCCATTTAATTTTCTCCTTTTATGTCTACTATTTTATTCTACTTAGGTTCAAAATATTTATAAAATTTGTATATTTTTTTTCAAATCACAGAACACTTTTTTCTCACACATTGTTATTGTTTAACATAAAACTCAGAATTAGTTAAGCAAACAAATTCATCTTTAAATTCTCTCTAATCATCACACTATATTATTAAACACTAAATAATTTAGCCAAATCACAGAACACTTTTTTCTCACACATTGTTAGTGTTTAACATAAAACTCAGAATTAGTTAAGCAAAAAAATTCATCTTTAAATTCTCTCTGATCATCACACTATCTTATTAAACACTAAATCATTTAGCCAAATATCTATTAAAATAATATAATGAAATATATGATATTTAATTGTTTTATAAATAACTTATGTTAATGCATAAATATTTAAAATGTATTATTGTTTGTTTGGTAATATAGATTAGATTAGGTGATTCTGTAATTAGTTTCCTTTTAAAAATTTTAATTAAATAAATAAAAATTCAAATATCAACAACCAATGAAATTGAAAAATTAATTCAAAACTTCATCTATGAGTGATACTTAAGAAAAAATCACTAAAGTTGCTTCTCAATTAATATATAGTAGGATTAACTAAAATAACTAATTAATTATATTAATTAGTTTAAATAAAATATAAAAAATTTAGTGAGTAGTAGGATTATTAATTAGTTAGAATAGAGAATTAGGTAAATTTTATGGTTATTTTAAATAAAAAATAATTATATTCTGAAATATAAGATTAATTAATATCTTAATGATAAAATACGTAATACAACACTTGAAAATAAGAAGAAAAAGTATTAATATAATTATTATGTTAAAGATAATTAATGAAGTAGTTAGGATGGATGAAAAAAGAAAATAAATATTGTAATAGAACACTTAAAATTTGGTAAATTATATTTTGTACGTCTGTTTTAATAGAATATATATATTTAAGCGAATAAAATAAACCATGACCAATAGATTTATGCATTGCTTCAACAATCACAATAACTATTTAAATCAAGTAAAAAGAATCATGAACAATGCGGAGCACAATCTAATTAAATATTATTGTTTTCTCTAAATTATTTAAAGGTTATATACATAGAAATAAGTCTCTAAGATATAGTTTTAATTAAATTTCTTAATAAATGTTACAGCTCCCAAATATTTTAGATTCAGTTTAGAAGAAAATGTATTCAGAAAAAAAAATTAAACAATTCTTTGCTTAATATAAAGAAGAATGACAGTTATACCAACGATTATAGGAGAGTATGAAAAATAATCTGACCAGCAAATTAATTTTTTCAAGAGTTCTTTACAGTTTAGGCACAAAGTCTAAGAGAAAAAACAAGATAAATTAAAAGATTTAATGTAAATCACTATAATTAGAGGTGCATACACATATTTAGACCTACCAAAACGTTTGGGTGGATCAAAAACACAAATGTTTAGCTTCTTTAATGAAAGTTTAATACTAAGGTGAATGGATGGAGAGTTGTTTTCTGCACAAGGAGGAAAAGATGTCTTAACTAAATCAGTAGCAACGGCAATGCCAATGGCATGTAGTGTCATGTTTTAGACTTCCAAAATGTGTAAATAAATGTATGAGTGCAATAGCACATTTTTGTTGGGTAAGTGAAAATACAAAATGTATTCATTGGTTCTCTGGGGATAAATTTTATCATGACAATACATTCCAAGACATTCAAGATTTTAATATGGCTCTTTTAGACAAACAATTGTAAGTAAATGCTCAAATTTTTTGTTTGTGAAGGTTTTCAAAGGAATATATTATATTAAGCCTCATTCAAGAGATCCAATCAAATCATAATCGCCATCTTATAATTGAAGGAATATTACATCTGTAGATATTTCTTATCATATATTCATCGTTTATATTTTTATTGGATTATTATTCATATGAAAATATACGTAAAATAATATATTGAAAAAATTAGTTAACATTTTACAGCGTAGATGAATATAATTTCATATTTATGAAAATAAAATAGGTTAACCCACTAATTTAGGAAATTTTAGGGAACAACCGACAAATGCCTTATTATAGTTATATATGGTTTTCATAAATTATATATAATTAATGATATATGTTTATATAATGAATAGTTAAATTTAAAAATTATTAAAAAAGTAAGACATTGAATATACATATAAGTACTTGTATTACGATGTAAAGATAAATATTTGTATTCTGAGTATTTACAAATCATATGTTTGAGATTATGTGGTGAGTTGGTTGTCTATATTTTAGACAAGTAAACATATTAGAGTGTCTTTGATAGAGAGCGGAATCTATAAACCTAACTTGTAGGCAAAGTAACGATAGTAAAGGCGCGAATACTCTTCGCATTGTTTGTTAGAACTCTTTAGGGTTGCGAATACTCTTCGCAGTGTTTGTTTAGAACTCTTTTAGAAAGCTGAAATCTTTATTAATTGTATTGTAGTTAAAAACAATAGAAAGCTTCTCTATATATAGGCTCACATATGAGTCCTATATTCCTAAACGTATTCAAAACGTGAATAAGAAAACTTAAAGGAAAAAGAAATCAAAAGAAAAGGAAATAAAACTTAATAAGAAAAAGTAAATATCTTTAAGTGGTTGTGGAGCTGTGATTGTTAGAGATCACAACTGGTGCTGCATCAGTTCCCTCCGGGTGAGAAGGATTCGTCCACGAATCTGGATCGTCGTTGCTACCATGGTATGGAAAGAGATGCTTGACATTGAATACATCAGAGGTGCGTAGATGAGGAGGTAGCCGAACTCGATAGGCATTTGGGTTAATTCGCTCAAGTATATCAACCGGACCTATTTTGTGTGACTTAAGTTTGTTTACTCTCCAGCGGGAAGACGATCTTTAGTTAAAATCACCCAAACAAAATCCCCGGGAGAGAATAATAACTCACGGCACTTTTTATCAGCTGCTGCTTTATATTTAGAAGCAGACGTGACTAAATGAGAATTGGCGAGCTGCTGAATATCGTGAATATTGGAGACAAAATCCAATGCTTCACCATGAACATGAGTCTTATCCGGTAGAGTGGTGAGATCGAGAGGTCCTCGTGGAAGTATTCCGTAGACGACCTGAAATGGACAATAGCCCAAACTCCTATTTAAGGAAAGATTATGAGCAAACTAGGCTTGTCCAAGTTTGGCATCCCAAGACTTGATATTGTCGCCGACCAAACAGCGTTGTAAATTCCCAAGAGAACGATTTGTGACCTCCATTTGACCATCAGTTTGTGGATGATACGGAGTACTCATATCCAAACTTGTACCCAAAATCTTCCACAAAGAACGCCAAAAGGCTGAGAAACCTTGTATCACGGTCGGACACTATGGACGTTGGAAGGCCATGAAGACGATAGACTTCCTGGAAGAAGAGCACAGCAACGCGAACCGCATCGGTAGACTTCTTACAAGGAATAAAATGGGCCATTTTGGAGAACCGATCGACAACCACAAAAATAGAATTGTTTCCCTTTTGAGTGCGAGGAAGTCCCAACACAAAATCCATACTGACATCGGTCCATGGCTGAGTAGGAATGGGTAATGGAAGATATAACCTAGCATTGGACGCCTGGCCTTTCGAAAGTTGGCAAGTCCGACATCGCTCAATAAATCTTTCGACATCACGACGCATGGAGGGCCAGAAATATGATGCAGTTGCTAATTGTAGCATTCTACCACGACCGATGTGTCCCTCATTATGGAACGAAGGCTGGATTCGAGAACGAAAAGACGCAAACCTTTAAATAGGAATTCATCTTGTAAAGTGTAGTCGCTAGAAGTTCCAGCCTCAGCGTCCGCAAATAATCGTTTGAAGAAACAGTCTTGAGAGTAAAACTCAGCTAACGCAGCAAAACCCGGAACTGTCACGTGGATTGATGTGATGAGACTGTGGCGTCGGCCACGCGGTTGGTTTTACCCGATTGGTGACGTATTGAGAATGTAAATTGTTGTAAATAAGCGATCCAAGAAGCATGCCGAGAAGAAACCTTGGCTTGATTATCGAGGTGACGCAAAGCATCATGATCGGTGAACAAAATGAACTCACGGTGTATTAAATAGTGTCACCAATGTTTGATTGTTTGAACGATCGCATAGAACTCAATGTCATATGTGCTGTAACGGCAACGTGCACCGGCCAATTTCTCACTATAATAAGCAATGGGTCGCCCTTGTTGACTGAGAACTGCCCCAATACCGAGCTTCGAAGCATCACTATGAAGCTCAAAAGTTGCAGAAATGTATGGTAAAATGAGAATTAGAGCCGTCGTAAGCTTGGTTTTGATGAGTTCGAAAGCTGCAGTTTCTTCTGGTGTCCATTGAAACTTACCATCCTTCATACAGCTAGTGATTGGCGCCATGATAGAACTAAAGTGGTTAACAAACCGTCGATAGAAGGATGCGAGGCCATGAAAGCTTCGGACTTCAGAGACCGTCTTAGGCAGCGGCCATGATCGAACAGCTTCCACCATTCCTTGATCCATTGATAAACCATAAGAAGAGACGACGAATCCTAAAAAATGGACCTCTGAGACGCCGAATTCACATTTTTGGTGTACGCCAAAAAGCTTTTATTTTCGAAGCACTTGCAAGACCTCGCGAATATGTGTGACATGTTCCGCCATTCATGAACTGAAAATAAGTATGTCGTCAAAGTAAACGACAACAAATTTGCCAATGAATGGGCATAGGGACTGGTTCATGATACGCATGAACGTACTAGGGGTGTTGGAGAGACCGAACGGCATAACAAGCCACTCAAACAATCCTTCTCGCGTCTTAAAAGCTGTTTTCCATTCATCGCCAGGCTTGAATCCGAATCTGATGATATCCATTCTTGAGATAAAATTTTGAAAATATGGACGCCGTACCAATCTGATCTAACAAGTCGTCTATTCGTGGAATGGAAAAGCGATAATGAACTGTAATTTTATTAATGGCCCGGCTGTCAACACACATACGCCATGTCCCGTCTTTTTTAGGGATAAGAAGTGCTGGGACTGCGCAAGGAGAAAGACTCTAGCGTATGTGTCCTTTACGGAGGAGATCTTCGACTTGCCAGCGGAGTTCTTCATATTCATCAGGACTCAATCTATAATGAGGTCGGTTAGGAAGAGTTGCTCCTGGTACTAGATCAATCTGATGTTGAATATCATGTAATGGTGGTAATCCGGTCGGAAGTTCTTTAGGAAAGACATCGCGGAATTCTTCCAAAACAGTGGCGATGTCTTTGTGGAGCGTTGGTGTTGGGAAATGAGTTGCTGGCGACTGGAGTAATGCAAAAACTCGACCCTCTGTTTGTAACTCCGAGCGAAAGGTCTCATATGAGTAAATTAATGAAACTTGTTTGGAGGAAGTGATAGGCGAAGTGTCCACTAGGGCTGACGAAATTGGTAGCACTGGCTCTTTTGATGGTAGGAGAAGTATCTTATGTGTATCCCAAGTGAATTGATAAGTATTATCGGCGCCGTAATGAATGACTTTCCGATCATATTCCCAAGGACGCCGCAAAAGTAGGTGACTGATGTCCATAGCCGCAATATCACAGTAGATGCGATCCTTGTAATAAGGACCTATTGAAAAGGAGACCAGGGCCCGCTGAGTAATCCATACTTTTGTCCCCTCGTGAAGCCATCCGAGAGAGTATGGTGATGGATGTGTTTCGCGTGCTATGCCACGCTTATTAATGGCGTATTCAGAAATAACATTCCTGCTACTCCCCGAATCAATCACAAAGCTGCACACACGATCTTTGATGGTGCAAATAAAACAAAAAATATTCGTATGAAGCCACTTATATCGTGTTTATGTGGTGTGAGGCAAGTGCGGTGAAGAACAAGTAGGTGTCCCTGATCACCAGTTGTGGGATGGACGTTGTCATCACCATTGTTGTCTTCGTCTTGAGAATCATAGACATCTTGACTGTCGAGAGTATCGTCAACAAGTAGTCCCCGACGAGTTGCGTGAGGGCAAGCCGTTTGTCGGTGATCCTGTTCTCCGCAAGAGAAGCAATGGAGGGCGTTTGGTCGAGTTGATCGACGTACTTGTTGTTCGTCTGGGGCTGATGTTTTTTGAACTGAGGGTGTAGCATCGCTTGGCTCTTTAGTTGCTGAAGTACTGGTTCCCATTTGTTCCTGAGTACGAGCTCGATTTGATGACTGGGACCAACTAGATGATCGAGACTGTAGCTCAAAAGAAGCTGCTCACCGATGAGCTTCACCGATCGTCGACGGGTCAAACTGCGCCATCGCGTTTTGTAGTTGGGGTCGTAAACCTCCAATGAAACGAGATACGAGCTGAACTTGACTGTCGTTGATCTCGTTACGAGTGAGTAACAAAGCAAATTCTTCTGCGTAGTCGTCAACACTGCGATTACCTTGCCGAAGGTTTTGCTATTTGTTATACATAGTACGCTCATAATTGTGTGGCAAGAAGGTCTTCAGGAGGTGGTTAGTGAGTTTCTCCCATGATTGAATCGGAGCTTTTCCGGTTCGTGAGCGAGTAGTTTTAAGTTGTTTCCACCATGTTGCGGCATGTCCTCGGAAATGCATAGCGGCTAGGGAGACACGTCGTGCTGGAGGAACTTGCTTAAACTCAAGGATTTATTCTACTGATATTAACCAATCGATGAGATCATCGCCTCGAAGGCCACCATGGAATTCTGGTATATCGACTTTAAAGCTATTTTCCCAACGAGAATTATAGTTATCATGACGTTGTAAGTCCTGAAAGTAGAGTTGGCGATGTAGCTCTTCCTCGTCATCGGAATGAGTTGGTTGTGCGACATCGTCGTCTCTATGAATGTATCATTGGTGATGTTTTTGTTGTTGTCGCTGCAGTGCTGGGAGTTGCTGTTGATGTTGTTGTAGCGTAGGAAGGTTTTGCTGGTGTCGTGGCTGTGGGAGTGTACGTTGTTGGCGAGTGGGTGGGGCGGGGAGATCGAGTTGTGGTGGTGGTGCACGAGCATCCGGTTGGAGTAAAGGATCCACACGAGCTGTTAATGCGATTGTCAAGGCTTCGATGCGAGTCGTGAGAGTTCCCACTGTTTCGCAGAGTTAGAATGGAAGCTTGAGTTGTTGTTTGCATCTCAATTAGGGTTTTTAATTCAGTCTGATCCGTTGCGACTTCCTCCGGATTGTTATCCCGATTATTACCGCCAGTAACTCCTTCTTTCTTTGCCATTGAAAACACGAAATTCTATCCCGAAACGTTCTGATTTTGATACCAACTGAGGAAGCTATAAACCTAACTTGTAGGCGAAGTAACAATAGTAAAGGCGCGAATACTCTTTGCAGTGTTCGTTAGAACTCTTTAGGGTTGCGAATACTCTTCGCATTGTTCAATATATATATATATATATATATATATATATATATATATATATTTAAGCAAAAAATCTAAACCATGACCAATAGATTTATGCATTGCTTCAACAATCACAATAACTATTTAAATCAAGAAAAAAGAAGCATGAACAATTCTGAGCACAGTCTAATTAAATATTATTATTTTCTCTAAAATATTTAAAGGTAATATACATAGAAATAAGTTCCTAAGATATAACTTTTAATTAAATTTCTTAATAAATGTTACTGCTCCCAAATATTTTAGATTCAGTTTAGAAGAAAATGTATTCAGAACAATTTTCGTAACTGCTATGGTAAGGTAATTACAAGCCTAGATAACAAATATATAGCATTTTACTTATGCTATGCCCAAAAATTAGTTAAACGGGATTAATAATACACTAATCACCCGAATATATACACTTACCGCCAACATTTAGAAAAAAGGAGGGTTTTCGCGGTCAATATACTTTTAATAGCATTAAAAAAAAGGAAAAGGGGATCTCTTGTTTTGTCCGTCGGCTTCTCTTCTTCTCTGTCGATCGAGCTCCACTCTATCTCCGGCCGCCGGCTTCTCTTCTTCTCCGTCGGATTCCTCGTCGCTCACCAAGATTAATCTCCTCCATCATCCTACCCGAGTCTCCAATCCGACCCATCATCATCTCCAATTTCACATCGAGATTCTCCATTGAAAGTAGATCATTTGGTTTTTATTAGTTCCTTTTTTATTTTGTCGATTGATTCAAATTCAGAAAATAAATAGTTTTTGGATGCTTATTACTTTGATAATTAGTTAGGTTTTGTGTTCAAATTTGTTTCCATTAATCGTATTTGATTCTCCAATTAGATTTTGCGATCATCATCTCTACTTTCAAATCGAGCTTATAAACTGAAATTGAATCCTTACATAGACTTGATAAGATTAGTTAGGTTATATTGTCGATTGATTCATGTCGATTAGTTAGGTTTGATTCTGTCGATTGATTCATGATCTGAAAGTTTTTTTTTTGGCTGCTACATATTTGTAGAATGATTTTTCCATCGTTTTGGTTCATATGTGTTTCCATTAATCTCTTTTTTTTTTTTCCTCAGGTGTTGGTTCGTGTCTTCCGTCTGCTATATTCTGAGGAGGTTAAACCCTTCTATTTACTTATTCTCATTTTTAATCATTTGTAGACTTTGTAGACATTGAGTTTGTTGTTTGAGGTTAACACTTTGAAGTGTAATTTATATTGTCATTGCTTCTTGAACCATGTATGCTTGTAAGAACTGTGGCAAGGGTCTTAACAATGTTGGACAAGTCATGGGTACATTTATGTAGGTATGTAAATTTTATTAAGTGTTCTGTTTATGCATTTAGCCTATTCTTGTTGTAACACTTTTTTTTTTTTTTACATGAACTTAAGAGTTGATTCTGCATATGAGAGAGGTACTAGGAGTTTTATCAATGATGTTACTGCTAAGTTAGGAGTTAATGGGAAGATTGTATGTCCATGCGCCCGATGCCGTAATCTAGATCGCCATACCAGTGAGGAGGTGGTCACTCATTTGGTATATATGGAATGGATGATGCTTACAAGGTACGCTCGGATTGGTTTCACCATGGAGATGGTAACTCAGTTGATGTAGTGGAAGTTAAAGATAGATGCTGGAATGCTGAGATCCTTAGTTTATATGAAGCCGCAAACTGCTTAGATGAGGATTTAGCCATTCGGGGGTCAGAGTTACGTGAGTTAGTTGAGGGTGAGGATAGGAAAGAAGATGAGTTTTTAGAAAAACTTGCAGAGGCTGAAACCCCCATGTATCCAGCGTGTTCGAGTCATAGCAAGTTATCAGCTGTAGTCTCATTGTTCAGGATTAAGTCTCAGAATGGGTGGTCAGACAAGAGCTTTGATGACTTACTGCAGACATTGCCCAACATGTTACCTGAAGACAATGTGCTGCACACATCAACTTATGATGTCAAGAAGTTTTTGAAATTTTTGATATGGGATATCAAAAAATTCATGCTTGTGTGAACGACGGCTGCTTATTTAGAAAGAAGCTGAAGACGGCTGAGAGTTGCCCAAAATGCAAGGCGTCTAGATGGAAGACCAACATGCATACTGGTCAAATCAAGAAGGGTGTTCCACAGAAGGTTTTGAGATACTTTCCAGTAATACCTCGCCTAAAAAGGATGTTCAGATCGGAGAAACTAGCAATGGATTTACGATGGCATTTCAATAACAAGAGCACATATGGGAAACTGCGCCATCCTGTAGACTCTGTTACTTGGAAGTCAATGAATGACAAGTATCCTGAGTTCACAGCGGAGGAGAGGAACTTGCGACTTGGACTTTCAACAGATGGGTTTAATCCCTTCAGTATGAAGAACAGCCGATACAGTTGTTGGCCTCTGTTACTGGTGAATTACAACATGGCTCCTGACCTATGTATGATGGAGGACAACATAATGCTCAGTCTGCTGATTCCAGGACCCCATCAACCGGGTAATAGTATTGATGTATACTTAGAACCTCTGATAGAAGATTTAAAACATCTGTGGTGCATAGGCGAGTTAACATACGATGCAGTTAGTAAGACAACCTTTACGCTTAAGGCAATGCTTCTTTGGACTATTAGTGATTTCTCCGCTTATAATCTTGCTGGTTGTAAAGTGAAGGGTAAGATGGGTTGTCCTATATGCGGGAAGCACACAGATAGTTTGTGGCTGAGTAATAGTAGGAAATTTGTATTTATGGGCCACCGGAAATGTTTGCCTCCCTTACATAGTTTCAGAGGAAAGAAGACTTGGTTTGATGGGCAAACTGAACATGGGACAAAGGGAAGGATACTGACGGGAAGGAATGTCTCATTCGTGCTGCGAAATTACAAAAATGTGTTTGGTAATAGAAAACAGTCTGCGAAAAAGAGAGCTACTCGAGTTGACATACCATCTGATAACAAGGAGGAACTAAGTGAATCTGATGAAGATGAAGTTATGGGAGAGAAAGACGAAGAGGAATTGTCTAGATGGAAGAAACGTTCGATTTTTTTTTCTCATTGCCTAATTGGGAGGTATGCATAAAGATTCAATTTACTCGATGTTTAATTATTGAACACTTGTTCTGATTGATTTCTTTATTTGCTTTGACATGTGTAGGAGCTCCCTGTTCGACATATCTAGACGTTATGCACGTCGAGAGGAATGTGGCTGCAAGCTTGATTGCCACATTGTTACATTGTGGCAATTCAAAGGATGGTCTAAAGGCTAGAAAGGATCTTGAAAGTCTTGGTATCAGGAAGGATGTGCATCCAAAAACTCAGGGTAAAAGGACATTACTCCCAGCAGCTCCATGGTCTTGTTCAAAGTCAGAGAAGCATACATTCTGTAAGCGGCTCTTCGACTTTAAAGGTCCTGATGGCTACTGTGCTAATATATCTACTTGTATATCCTTAGAGGAGTGTAAGGTAATGGGACTGAAATCCCATGATTACCACGTCCTAATGCAAAAACTGCTGCCAGTAGCAATTAGGGGATTACTACCCAAGGGTCCTAGGGTAGCCATTTTCCGCTTATGCACTTTCTTCAACCTTCTTTGCCAACGAGAACTTGATATGGAACAACTCCAGCTAATGGAAACTGAAATTGTGGAGACTCTTTGCATTTTTGAAAGATTTTGGCCACCTAGTTTCTTCGACATCATGGTTCACTTGTGTGTGCATCTAGCCAGAGAAGCTCAACTTGGTGGTCCTGTCCATTTCCGATGGATGTATCCTTTTCAAAGGTATGTCTTGTTGTGAAAAAAAATTAATTTTATCTTCTAGTTCGAATTACTAATAAAATTTGTATTTTCACTTTTAACAGGTACATGAAAGTTTTGAAAGATTATGTAAGAAACACAGCTAGACCAGAGGGGTGTATAGCTGAGTCTTATCTTGCAGGCGAGTGCATGAAGTTATGCTCTGATTTCTTGAAGACTACAACAAATGTAGAAGACAAAGAGGACAAAAACACTGAGTACGAGAGCCATTCCATCCTTGAAGGTCGTCCTATATCAGCTGCCCGCTCATTCCAACTATCTGCAACAGAGTTGAAAATAGCTCATCTTGCTGTAATACAAAATACGGCTATGGTGGATCCATTTGTTGAGTAAGTTTCTGTTACTACTTACAATATTATTCATTGAAACTTATATTAAATTCTTTGGACTGAGGTTTGTTTTTTTCATATGCAAGTGCTCATTTACAACATCTACAAGAGTCAAATAGTAGATGTCAACGGGATGCAACTTATTTATGGCGTATGCACACTGAAAACTACGAGGGTTGGCTAAAGCAACAGGTCTCTTAGTAATACAAATGTTTATTTATTGGATTTTATACCCATGTACTCTAACTGACCTATTTTTTAAATAAATTTTAGAAACCTATTGATTCATCTGATGAGGAAGAGACACTGAAGTGGCTGGCTTATGGTCCTCGTAGTACAGCCAGATCTTACACAGGCTACATTGTGAATGGCCTACGGTTTCATACGAAGCAGGTGCATAGGCTAAGTCAGAATAGTGGGGTTTATTATGAGGCAGGGGTTTATTATGAGGCAGGGGTTTATTATGAGGCAGCAGCAATGTGTAGATCAAGTGCAAGGGACACATCGCAGGTGGTAGACGTTGTATCCTACTATGGAAGAGTAGTTGATATTATTCTACTATATTACAATGCCTTCTACGTGCCAATATTCAGGTGTGAATGGGCAGTTAAAGGTTAACGGTGTGAGGGTAGAGGATGGCTTTACGCTGGTCAATTTTAATCACAGCCACATATCCTTTGGAAAGGATCCTTTCATTTTAGCATCTCAGGCGAGACAGATATTTTACTCAAGGGAAAATGATGAATAGAGTTGGTATGTAGTAATGAAGGGTCCGAGTAGAAGATACAGTGATGAGAAAGTTGATGAGTTACAGGCAGATGTTGGTTCATTGCCTTCAGAGATGGATATGAGTCTAGAGGACATATCAGATGAAGCTGATGATGTCAGAGATGATAGTGAAGGAATATATGTTTGATTACATTATTTGGTTTATTATCTATTATGGAATAAATGATTGATTGCATTGATTAACTATTTAGGATTCATGTTTGAGTTGGTTTGAGTATGAGCTAATTGTTGAGTTTCTCTTGAGTTTTACTGTAGGATTTTCATGGCTGGTAAAGGGAGAAAGCAATCCAGGAAAAGGAAAACTCAAGTACGAGATGATGAACCTGAATTCATCGGCACAACTTACCATGGGATTGAGGAATCACAGCCTCTATACAAAGACAACCCGACACAGCCACAGCTTGATGAACCACGAGGTGCTAATGACGAAGGAGAAGAACTCAACCAAAATGCAGAAGATGCTAATGCTCCTGTAGAAGAACCCATCATTGATTCTGAAGCTGCTAATAATGGTGGAGAAGAAGTCAACACAGATTCTCAAGCTGGTACGACTTGTGGAGAAGAACCCAACAAAGAGGCCAAAGGTGCAAAGGTAGCTGATGAGGATACTGATATGGTACAACCCCGGACTAAGAAACATAGAGGACCAACGAAGATGAAAGATATTGCAAGAGATCCTAATGCACGAATTAAAGTGGATTTCACCGAGTTTGGAGAACCTTGTGGAGAAGGATCAGTTAAGCTTTCTTCGTACTTAGGTCCCTTGGTAAGGGAACATGTTCCTGTCGTGATAGATGATTGGAGAAAAATTGGTGAGGACCAGAAGAGTGTTCTGTGGAAATTTGTTAAGGTATTTCTAATCATGGCTCAATGTAGATTATGCTTGTCTTAATTTTTTCTTCTTACTTTTAAAGTTTTATTGTTTTTGTAGTTACGGTTCAAACTGGATGGAGAGTTTGAAAAAGGGGCAGTAATGAAACAGATGGGATGCTTATGGAGGGCCTCTAAATCACGCTTGGTTAATCAGATCATCAAAGCTGATAACCACTCAGAGAGAATGAAGTTGCGTCCAGACAATATTCCAGTGGCTGAGTGGAGGAAGTTTGTGAAAGAGAAGACTAGTAAAGAGTTCAAGGTATGAGATTGTATTTTTTTTTTATATTCAACATTGTAACACTTCTATACAGGCTGTTAGTGATGCATTCAAGGACAGAAGACGTAAACAGATTCCTCATACATGTAGCCGCAAAGGAATGGTTAGATTGGCGGAAGATTTAGTAAGTATTTTACTGCTAATGATCTTTGACACTATGCAAAATGTGGATATATTTGACTTTGGTTTTTAATGCAGAAAAAAGAGAGCTCAGATCTTGGTGAAGTAACTAGACTGAATGTATGGGTCAAGTCACGAACTAAAACGGATGGGACAGCAGTAAACATGGATGCTGCTGAAAAAATAGTAATATGTTCTTTCATTACCTTATTTGATTATCTGCTTCAGATTAGAGCTACCTTATTTGATCATTAATTCAACATGTTTCAGGAAAAGGCCAATGAGTTTCTTCGGTCTGATGATCCAGGAGCATCATCCTCAAACCCAAGAGAAGACACTCTTAGTCAGCTCTTAGGATCTGACAATCCTGGACGCTTAATGGAAATGGGTAGAGGAATGAGTGCGACGAAACTTGCATTGTTCGGCTTGAAGACCAAGCATATGACTGAAATGCAACAGACACAAGTTCAGTTGAAGCAGCAGGTCCACGAATTACAAGAGGCCCTTGCAAAAATGAATAGTCGAGTAAGTGTTAAAGATTAACTGAACTTGGTCTTTGGTTATTGTTTTTTTAGCAAAATTGGAACCTAATTTTTATGTCCATTTGCAGCGGTCAGACTCCAAAGTGGGTGAAATTTCACCATCATCAGTAAGTTCTTCTGGATAAAGTATATGTTTCCTAAACTTGAACGGAATGTAACAGGTCTGTTGATTAATATTTGCAGAGTGTAAACAAAAGGTTTCCACAGCCTAAGTGTATTCTATACGATTGGTGTGACAAGAAATCCAAAGTAGCAGATGGTCGTTTTCTGTCTTCTGATGTGATGGAGTTTGTTAACAATGTACCATTGGGTCCTAATTCAGCTAAGGTGGTAGTTGAGACGGCTTTTGAAAAAGATGCATTTCTTTGGAGACCGGCGCCAAAAATGTATACCATTGGTCAGGCTGTAGGAGAAACAGTGGCGTGGCCTCATGATGCGGTTCTAGTTCTTGACGAGGAGTTCTCTCCAAATGACATTCCTAATAATGTATGGTTTTAATTACTCTCTTATTTTTATCTAAAGTTTCTTTTTCTAATATCTGTTACTGTGTTTCCTATGTTGGATTTGTTTGTTTGTTAGAGTCCAGAGACAAAAGAAATGAACAAGTGCAAACTGTTACATTGGTTAACAGATGATGAAAAGACAGTTGCTGAAGGTCGTTGGGAGAATCGTGATCCCAAAGCCTTGGTGGATGGCCTTCCTCTTGGACCAAATGCTGTTGAAGTATATGTGGATGTGGTAACGGTAACAGAGACATTTCTTTGGCGGCCAACAGAAAAACACTCAAGCCTTCGCGATTGTTTGAAGACGTTTGTAGCATGGCCAGCAAGCAGAGTTTTATTCGAGAATTCAGAGACAGAGTCACCAACTACAGCTACTCCTCATACGCACTCACACTCCACCAGCTCCTGCTAAGACTTCAAAAACATTTTCACAACCTCCTTCAAGTTCTTAGAAGGTAAGTGTAACTGTATTAGTAGGTAGTGATCGTTAACCTAATGAAATTGCTAATTGTTACATATTATTGACACTATTTGACATCGTTATCTTATGTAGATTGTGAAGAGGGTCAGAAGTGCAAACTGTTGGATATTACCGGTGAGAAAGTAGTTGTTGCAGAAGGACGCTGGTCTTCGAACAACCCTGAGCAGTTAGTCCATTTTGTTCCGTTGGGCAATAATGCAGTTCGTGTGTGGGTTGATGTAGTGAAGGTGAACGATGCCAAGGTTTGGAGGCCAACGTCTGCAATTGAGTGTATGGAGGATGCAATCGGCACCACTGTAGCATGGCCTGGAGATAAAGTTAACATCGTTTGAGGTTGAAGGCTTCTACTTTCTTTCATTTAGTATTACTACTGAACCTATGGTATTGTGTGTTCTCTTTCCTTTAGTATTACTACTGAACCTATGGTATTGTGTGTTTTCTTTCAAACTTAATTATGACATTGTATTTCTATTATGGAGAAATGAAAATGGACTCAGACTTTGTTTATTTCTTTATGAGAATTTGATGTAACATTATATTCAGATGGATTTATTGGATTATTCATATATACAAAATCAAAACCACAACCACAAATAGCATTTATGCAGAGCTACTACGACATAATTCATGGCTACATAATATAGCTATTTTACAAATATAAATAACAGCAGAAAAATGATATTATACAATTTTATATAACACAAATTTGATGTAATTATTAAGTTTAATACAGCATAACAGAAAAGCTGTTATATTATTTCATATAACACGAATAAGGTGTTATAAATATAATTAATACAGCGCATGATAACAGCTGTTATATAATTTCCTATAAGCCAAAAAACGTGTTATGAATATAATTTAAATGGCGTTAGAAAACTGCCGTTATAAAAGTTCCTATAACACGAGTAATGTGTCATCAATAGAATTAAAACAGCATAAACGTAATGCTATTATAGGCCACTCAACAATAGCATAATTTTAAAACGCTATCGTATATGGGTACCCTATTATAGCGTCAAATATAATAGCATTTATAAAACCGCTATTAAAACGATATAATAGCGTAAACCGTATGCTATGAAAAGCCACATTTGTTGTAGTGACAATAAAAAACTTTAAACAATTCTTTGCTTAATATAAAGAAGAATGAGAGTTATACCAACGATTATAGGAGAGTATGAAAAATAATCTGACCAGAAAATTAATTTTTTCAAGAGTTCTTTATAGTTTAGGCACAAAGTCTAAGAGAAAATACAAGATAAATTGAAAGATTTAATGGAAATCACTATAATTAGAGGTGCATACACATATTTAGACCTACCAAAAAGTTTGGGTGGATCAAAAATACAAATGTTTGGCTTCTTTAATGAAAGTTTAATACTAAGGTGAATGGATGGAGAATTGTTTTCTTCGCAAGGAGGAAAATATGTCTTAACTAAATCAGTAGCAACGGCAATGCCAATGGCATGTAGTGTCGTGTTTTATACTTCCAAAAGGAGTAAATAAATGTATGAGTGCAATAGCACATTTTTTGGTGGGGTTAAGTGAAAATACAAAATGTATTCATTGGTTCTCTCGGGATAAATTTTATCATGACAATACATTCCAAGACATTTAAGATTTTAATACGGCTCTTTTAGACAAAGAATTGTAAGTAAATGCTCAAATATTTTTTGTGATGGTTTTCAAAGGAATATATTATATTAAGCCTCATTCAAGAGATCCAATCAATTCATAATCGCCATCTTGTAGTTGGAGAAATATTACATCTGTAGATATTTCTTATCATATATTCATCGTTTATATTTGTATTTGATTATTATTCATATGAAAATATACGTAAAATAATATATTGAAAAAATTAGTTAACATTTTACAGCTTAGATGAATATAATTTCATATTTATGAAAATAAAATAGGTTAACCCACTAATTTAGGAAATTTTAGGGAACAACCGGCAAATGCCTTATTATAGTTATATATGGTTTTCATGAATTATATATAATTAATTATATATGTTTATATAATGAATAGTTAAATTTAAAAATTATTAAAAAAGTAAGACATTGAATATACATATAAGTACTTGTATTACGATGTAAAGATAAATATTGTATTATGAGTATTTACAAATCCTATGTTTGAGATTATGTGGTGAGTTGGTTTTCTATATTTTAGATATGTAAACATATTAGAGTGTCTTCCAAAGAAAATGTATAGTATCATTCAATATAATATCAACTAGGTAGTTGCCCGCAGTTTTTCGGATACAAATATTGTATGAAAATTATATATTTTGTTTATATTTTATATTTTTCATAATAATCACTTAATATTTAAATAATATTAACTTTAAATAGTTTGGAAATTAAAATTTTGATATTATATAAATTTAAAAGAGTTTTTAGAAATAGTGATAATTCTAAAAAATTTAATCTAAATTTTCAAAGATCTTTTTAAGACGTAACTTTTGATTAACACTAAATGGAAGATTGTTGAACAAAAAAAAACTATTTTATAACCCATTTTCTTTTCGCATTTTTTTGTCTACTACTCCCTCCGTTTCAAAATATTTGTCATTCTAGACTTATTTTTTTTGTCACAAATTAAGTGTTGTTTTAAAGTTTCGACGCAAAATTTATTAGTTTTATATAATATTCTATTTTTCTATTGGTTGAAAAATGGTTAGGTGTATAGGTAATTGTGTTTTTATCTTGGAAATATGTAAAATTAAATATTTCCTTAATCTATGTGCAAAAACCTAGAATGACAAATAAAGTGAAACGGAGGGAGTATTTTATTTTACTTACATACAAAATAGTTATAAATTTTTTTTTTATTTTTTTCAAATCACAAACACTTTTTCTCACACATTGTTAGTGTTTAACATAAAACTCAGAATTAGTTAAGAAAACAAATTCATCTTTAAATTCTCTCTGATTATCACACTATCTTATCAAACACTAAATCATTTAGCCAAATTTACTTTAAAATTATATAATAAAATATATGATATTTAATTGTTTTATAAATACCTTATGTTAATTCATAAATATTTAAAATGTATTGTTGTTTGTTTGGTACTATAGATTAGATTAGGTGATTCTGTAATTAGTTTCCTTTTAAAATTTTAATTAAATAAATAAAAATTCAAATATCAACAACCAATCAAGTTAAGAAAATTAATTCAAAACTTCATCTATGAGTGATATTAAGCAAAATTCACTACTCAATTAATATACAGTTGGATTAATTAAAATAACTAATTAGTTAGAATAGAGAATTAGGTAAGTTTTATGGTTATTTTAAATGGCAAAAATAATTAATGCTGAAATATAAGATTAATTAATATATTAATGATAAAATATGTAATACAACACTTGAAAATAAGAAGAAAAAGTATTAATATAATTATTATGGTAGATATAATTAATGAAGTAGTTAGGATGGATGAAAAAAAAGAAAATAAATATTGTAATAGAACACTTAAAATTTGGTAAATTATATTTTGTACCTCTGTTTTAATAGAATATATATAATTAAGCGAAAAAAACTAAACCATGACCAATAGATTTATGCATTGCTTCAACAATCACAATACCTATTTAAATCAAGAAAAAAGTATCATGAAAAATTCTGAGAACAATCTAATTAAATATTATTATTTTCTCTAAAATATTTAAAGGTTATATACATAGAAATAAGTCTCTAAGATATAAATTTTAATTAAATTTCTTAATAAATGTTACTGCTCCCAAATATTTTGACTCAGTTTAGAAGAAAATTTCAAAACAAAACAAAACTTTAAACAATTATTTGCTTAATATAAAGAAGAATGAGAGGTTATACCATCGATTATAGTAGAGTATGAAAAAATAATCTGACTATTTAATTAATTTTTTCAAGAGTTCTTTACAATTTAGGCACAAAGTCTAAAAGAAAATACAAGATAAATTGAAAGATTTGATGGAAATCACTATAATTAGAGGTGCATACACATATTTAGACCTACCAAAAAGTTTGGATGGATCAAAAACACAAATGTTGGCTTCTTTATTGAAAGTTTAGTACTAAGCTGAATGGATGGAGAGTTGTTTTCTGCACAAGGAGGAAAAGATGTCTTAACTAAATCAGTAGTAACAGCAATGCCAATGACATGTAGTGTCATGTTTTAGACTTCCAAAATTAGTAAATAAATGTACAAGTGCAATAGCACATTTTTGGTGGGGTAAAATGGAAATACAAAAGGTATTCATTGGTTCTCTGGGGATAAATTTTTTCATGACAATACATTCCAAGACATTCAAGATTTTAATATGGCTCTTTTAGACAAACAATTATAAGTAAATGCTCAAATTCTTTGTTTGTGAAGGTTTTCAAAGGAATATATTATATTAAGTCTGATTCAAGAGATCCAATCAAATCATAATCGCCATCTTGTAGTTGGAGGAATATTAAATCCGTAGATATCTAGTTAATAAATGACTAAATAAAAAAGTGAGAACATCACAATTCATCTATGTATGGGATGGTTTAGGGGTGGGCGTTCAGGTTCGGATCAGGTATTTTGGATTTTCGGATATTTCGGTATAGAGTTATAGAACCCGTTTGGGTATTTCTGTACTTTGGGTTGGATTTGGGTATTTTTAGTTTGGGTTCGGTTATTCCGGGTCGGGTTTTCGGATGTTTAGGTTTTGAAAGAAAAAAATTCAAATTTTAATTTCTCAAGTTTCTTGTTTTTAAAAATATAAATTTCACTTAACTGATTCTTTTATTATTTTTAGTAGATTGAATTATTAATAGATTTGGAGATAACATTTCAAAAATAAAAAGACACTAATTTGGTTATTGTTTATAAATTTTAGATGTAATTTTGTTAATGTATGAAACAAAAAGCTTGGAATGCATTTGAAGTGAGTATCAAATCATTTTATCCTTAATTATATTTATATAATATCATTTTAGGGTATGCGTAACATAAATATATAGATATTTAAAATAAAATAAGAGATGTAAACTAGAAATATGATGTAAGTGTACATATGTTCGGTTATTTTTGGATATCCATTCGGGTTTGGATATTACCCGTTCGGGTTTAGATATCTAATATCTCCTAATTCAATATCCGCTCGGGTATTTTGCTACTTCGGTTCGATTTCGTTCGGGTTTTTTTGGGTCAGATTCAGGTGCGGCTTCGGATATTGGGTAAAGTTCTCAGGCCTAGGATGATCAGTTCCCAGGCCTAGGATGATCCATGGATCTTTTCTCCTCGTTCGAGATCAGCATTACCAAAACACCAACACCTGTTTCTAAACCTAACACTAAAGGCATACATCCATCCAGAGAATATTAAAATTATTTAAGGTATCGCAGTTAGCTGCTTCCAAAAACCAGATTCACTTGGAAGGAATTTCAATTTTTTTGGAAAAGACATAGTTAAATCGAGTACAAAACGTAAAATTAATCCAAGTATAGATGCACGACCTCTTTACTATGGCTCAAATACAAAGCCACTACTAGCTTTTACTTGAAAACTAAAATGTTCTCCAAAATTAAAACTTTTATATGGCAAGTAATATTCAAAACCCTCCTTGTTACAAACACCTTAAGGTCACATGGGATACAATGTGAAACATAATACATCATTTGTGAAGCTGGGGAGGAAATAGTTAATCATGTTTTTTTAATGTTTACCAACCATTCAAATATGTGACTTATCCAAGATATTCTCCAACCAAAGAATTTCTCGATCGTTGATATTCACAAATATGGATTATTCATTTTAGAGATTATCAAAGACTACGATTTAGTTATTTTTTGTGGATCATGTGATATATCTGAAAAAAAAATAGAATGAAAAGATTTATAAAAATAAGGATGAAAATCCACACGAGATTTTGCAATATGCGAAAATTGAAGGAACCTTATAAGCTGAGGCTCAACTACATGACATAGACAATATATAACGTGAAGAGGCCTACAATTCATGAGCATGGAGATACATGTTGGTATTATATTGCTGGAACATTGAAAGAAGTAGACAAGTTCACATGACATGGATGGTTTTGCAATCGAGGAGGAACTGAACATCAGGTTATGGGAAAACGAATATATGTGGCCAAGCCCGTCTTAGCGTTATAATAGACCTTTGGACACAAAAATAATTTGGACCCTTTTTGTGAAGAAAAAATAAAATTTTGGACCCATTTTTTCTACAAATTTATGTGATTTTAAGATGGACCCTAGGCAATTGCCATATTTTCCACCCCTATAAGCCGTCACTGTATGTGACAGCCTATCACCTTTATATGCAGAGTGTGAAACATTGATTTGGACTATGTAACACATAAAACTCTTAGAATCACATATTTAGTTTTTTCAACAGATTGTTTTCAGATGATGAATATAGTGGCTACACTAACAGAATGGTCATCCTTCACTTCACACATGGACAAAATTGTGATGATTTACGGATTTTTTCGATAATCTTTTCCATCCTACATAGATCAAAGCACATAATACCATGACCGAAAAAATTTCACGAGTGTTTGGTATCCACTATTAGCTGTATGATATGTTGATTTCCTATCACAGATTTGACCACCGATTTGGCTTTCTAAATCATATTGTTTTTTCATCTTAAATAGATTATATATGTGTCAAAAAAAAAAAAACTGCATTCCATCTTATATGTTACACTGAAAATGATTAAATTAACAAAGCATTTACACATCGATTGATAAATCCTGGAGAAGATGTCGATAGACTACACAATAGTTCCATCTTATATGTTCATCACGCACATTTATATGGAATTTTTTTTAATATGAAAATTTTTAATTACATGGACTAGATTTTCATGAAATAAAGTATTGAACATGTCACTTACTCATATGTGCTTCATCAGTATCCACGAGATTATATACAACACACAAATTAGGCATGAGAATTTTAATCATAGCCCACATGCCCCGCCTCGTTTGATCTGCCGCGGGCGGATATGGATTGATCGATTTGAGGAAATTAAATCGTGGGTGCGGATGAAGTGTATTTTATGAGGAGCGAGTTGGTCTAACTTAAATCGTGGATATCCGCCAAAGAAAAAGATTTTTCTAAGTTTATTTAAGTATTCTTTCGCATACAAATATCAGCTTAAAAAATAAATTTCGTTAAAAATAACTAAAATTTACAAAAATAAAAATATTTAATAACAGTATAATATTATTTAAGAGAAAAGAAATAATTAATTATTTTTATTATTTAATAATTACCTTTTATATGTAAAATTAAGCGAACGGATAAAATATATTTCCTTTGCTGATCAGGTATGTTAAATTTGTAAATAGAACTTTAATCCTCTCGGATACATGTAAGCTATAAACCAACAGAGTTACAGAAGACTTTATTCAATAAATGGTCGAACATTTATTTAACTTTCGAGAAAGCTGTAAATGCATACTTCTATAGTTTCCCCTCAAGACTGGTACTGCATGCATACACACATTGCGGCTTTGTGAGGGAGATTCAAAACTCATAATTTTTTATCTACTGATTATTATACTTTAAATATCAAAATCTTTGTATTTATTCTCCAAGATACATGTGTTTTAAGTCTGTATTATTAACTACTATAATTGTACTATTGATGTGTACAATAAAAGGATGGACGAAAATGTATATAAACAGAGAAAACTAACGTGACTTTTGGAGTGTCATGACAATGATTAATTGTAGTTCAAAAAAAAAAAAGAATGATTAATTATTACACAATCCCTTAAACAACGAGAATTCGACCAAAAAAAGCACCAACTTTGCACGTTGAACAATTTTGACTTTCGAATTAATTAACGATGTTTGGCCGAATTCTTTAAACAACGAGAATTCGGCAAAAAAAACACCAACTTTCGAATTAATGTGTTAGTAGGTACATTGAATGTGCCACTAGCCCAGTGGTAAACTACCTTGCAATTTAATCTAACTAATCCGGGTTCGAGTCCAGTGGTCTACGGCTTTTTATTTTCAAATCGCTTAAAACGACGTCGTTTCATCCTAACGGCAACAATTAACAACGTTAATTTTTTCTGTTAAATTTGTTGACGGCGTGCCAAATTGGCAAGTCAACGAAAACATTGTTAATTAATTCGAAAGTCAATAAAAAGTTTACGTTTTTTTGGTCATGCCAAAAGTTCAGGTTTCTTTTGGCAATTCGTGTAAAATTCGTGTTTTTTTTGGTCGAATTCTCCTTAAACAACCATAGCTTTGTGGAACCATATATTTCTTAGTTATTGCCAAAATTGATTATATTATGTCTCATTATTGACTCTATTTGTCTCTTGCTATAGACTTGTGAATATTACATCCTCGGATAAGTTCTAATTTCAGCCTTATTTTTACCTGGAAAATGCTTATAATATTGTATCAAAACCCAATATATTCACACCAGATATATATAATAAAAAACTGTCAAAAATAATTGAAGAAAGGCTGCCCATGTGGGCACTTCCAAGCAATCTCCAGAATCGATGCTTCAAATACATTGGATGTTTACTAAACAACACAAAACGAACAAAAAACACCCACAAAACAAGATCAGACGACCCAATTTTTTTTATAAACACACAACTTCTCTCTTTTTATAACCTATTGTCTCATTTGTTTCTTCAACTTTCTAGTCTTCCTCTATCTTTTTTCAATATCTAGTTTGAAGAAATGGATCTGTCAAGTTCAAGTGAATCACTTATTGATGATCTTCTAGAAGATTACTGGTTCTTTGAGAACTTATTTAGCAGGAGATCGAGAGTCTTAAGGTATTGTCACTCGGATCCTTACCCTTCTTCTTCTTCTTCTTCTTCTTCTTCTTCTTCTTCTTCTTCTTCTTCTTTGACTTCTCCTGAAAAATCGGGAGATTCAGATGAGAGGAAGTCTTTAGAAGCTTCCACAGGGAGATGTTTGAACAGGGAAGCTTTTATAGATGGAAGAGAAGGAGGATCCGAGACGAAGCAGTTCTCCGAAAATATTAGGGTTCAAGAACAGACACCGGTTGTGTCTTTCTTGCATAAGAAGGAACGTACTGTTCTTACCAAATCTGGATCTCGGTCGACTCCGGGGAAGATTCAAGAAGCTTCCACAGAGCGCAGTTTGATTCGAGCGCCTTCTTTGCCTCCTCGGATAGATAAAAGAGAAATGGGCTTAGAGGCAAAGAAGATGATCAATAAGCTTACACGGCAGTTCTCTGATAAGATTAGGGTTCTAGAAACAACGGGTGACCGTTTCTTGAATAAGAAGAACATTGTGTTTCCATGCAGAGAAAGGTAATAGTGAGAGGAACAGGAGCGGAGGTGGTAATATTAGTAGTAGCAGTGTCAAGATTAGTTTGCAAAGAACTCAAACGATGCCTAACAACATTAGAAGAGGAGAAGTTGAACTTGACGATCAAGAAACCGGCTCTAGAATGGGATTATTGATTCGTGAAGCTCTCGCTAGCTCACAAAATGTTCAAAAGGTAAATAATATTATTCACTATGTCAAAAAAATGGTTTTGAGGAATATGAAAAGCATAATAAAGATTGAATCTTTAATTCTTGATGTAGGTTTCAGGCAGACCACCAAGAAACTTGAGGTCAGAAGAACCTGTTTTGGTCAAACAAACAAGCCCAAGTCCCAAAACGCTGCGTAAAACTGTAAGTAGCATAGAAACAATCAAAGAGATTCAAGGTTATGATGACCAACTGGTCGAGCCACGTGTTGTGAACGGGTTGGCTACACCACCTAGGGTTCCGAAGGATTCAAGGAAAGAGATGAAGGATCAGATCAAGTTTTGGGCTCGAGCTGTAGCTAGTAATGTCAGACAAGAGTGCTGAAAACTCTTCTAATTGCACTAATTAACTGTGTGTTCTTGTATGGCACTATTCTGTACAGATGTTTTTATCTTGAACTCTTTATGTGTTTATTTTCTTCCTGACCCTCCTGAAATAATGAGATTCCTCTGTTTATGTGATGATTGTGTTCTTTAATTTTTTTTTTGGGCAAGAAAAAAAGTCATGATTATCATAAAGAAAAGGGTATGAGAGAAAAACAACAAAGAAGAACATTATAATAATCAATTTTTAATTATAAATCATAGTTTCCTAGAAGCATTCGAGTTAAAATATTTATCAGTTTCGATAATATTACACGTAAAAGACGTTGAATCATGTTGGGTTAAATGTTTCTTTAAAAGTAATACGTAGAAGTAACTAGATTGAACAGGTTCTTGATTGCAGAGATCTCTCGTAAGACCAAAACAATAATAGTTTATGTGCATTTATTCAACTTCAAGAAGTTGATGTCAAATGTAATAACCGAGCATCCTCTGAAAGGATATACTAACGCAAAACTCATATTAATTTCCATGAAATCTGATAATGTAAAGTGACAAAAAATATATGATAATATAAGTATGTTTCAGAAAGAGTATGTAATAGTTTGGATAGAGAAAATAATTCAATAACATGTGACCGTTAATTAGGGGCTATTGTTAAAGGACGTGTAGTTTGCTAGCTTCCAACAAAATTAATTAGGCAAATTGTTATTTAAGTCACCAATTTTCAAATTTAGTTAAAAAAAAGCATGAATTTTCTTTTGGATTATTTAAAACATAAATTTACTTTGAATATCCATTTTAAACATCAATTTAATTTGATTAAACCAGATTAAACATGACGTTAACTCAACTAACGGATTGATTTAACAGAATTAACCACCGTTTCTAATCTCTATTAAATCCAAACAACGTCATTTTGAACATTTTAAAAAAAATTGTATCTGAAACAATCGAACCTACGATCTAAAGCTACACGACGTTACTTCAAATAGCGGATTGATTTAATAGAATTAACCACTGTTTCTAATCTCTGTTATCCAAACGGCGTCGTTTTGAACATTTAAAAAAAATGTATCTAAAAAGAATCGAATCTATGACCTAAAGCTACACTAATTGTACCCCGAACCACTAGACAACTTACATTTTTATTAACTTGAATAAATACTAATAATATTATTATTGAATCTACAAATCATTTCTTTGTTCAATCAAAGAATAATAGTATTGAAGTCAAATTAAAAAAAAAAAAACAGTTGACCAGAAAATCAAGCATAAACAAATTCAATAATCCCTCAGAACTGGTAGATTATTATCAAACGTAAACAAATTCAAGAACCCATCCCACTTTCGCCAAAAAAAAAAAAAAAAAAAAAAAAAAAAAAAAAAAAAAAAAAAAAAAAAAAAAAAAAAAAAAAAAAAAAAAAAAAAAAAAAATTTTTTTTTTTTTTTTTTTTTTTTTTTTTTTTTTTTTTTTTTTTTTTTTTAAAAAAAAAAAAAAAAAAAAAAAAAAAAAAAAAAAAAAAAAAAAAAAAAAAAAAAAAAAAAAAAAAAAAAAAAAAAAAAAAAAAAAAAAAAATCAAGAATCCATCAAAATCAAGTGTAAACAAATTCACACAGATTAGTATCTATACATGCTCATAAGTGAATCTGTGGATAAAGTAAGTGAAGCAGAGACTCATGGAGAACATGCTAGTGGACAAGGGACTCGGATGACGAGAGGATTCACGATCCACTTTTTAAAATTTAAAAACGATGTTATTTAGTTTAAGACAGATTGATATCTATACAAGTTAATAAAATTGTATGTAGTCTAGTGGTTAGGCTTTGCTATAATCTTGTACCTTTGTTTTATGTGAAAAAGTTTCTCAGCTACACGAAGTTTACACTAATATGGTAAAAATTATCCAATGTATAACAATGTGTCAAGAACTACACGAAGTATATGTTAATACTTGCCACATGTACAAAGTAAATGATATTATGGTGGCAACATCACAATCGGATTTAATTGTTCTTAAGCTAAGTTAATGGGGTCAATCCGTAATTTATGAAACTTAATAAATTTAATTGATTTTAATTATTAAAGTTAATAAAATTAATAAACTTAATAAACATAATATTTTTTAAAAACTTAATAAAATTAATAAACTTAATATTTTTTGTTAAACTTAATAAATTTATTAAACTTTATAAAATTATTAAACTTCATAAACTTAATAAACTTAACAAACTTAATAACTTATNTTAATAACTTATTAAGTTTATAAGTTATTAAGTTTTTTAAGTTTATTAAGTTTATGAAGTTTAAAATTTTTATTAAGTTTAATAATTTATTAAGTTTAATAATTTTTGTAAGTTTTTTAAAAAATATTATGTTTATTATGTTTATTAATTTTATCACATTTTTTTAAAATATTATGTTTATTAAGTTTATTATTTTATTAACTTTAATAATTAAAATTAATTAATTTTGTTAAATTTCATAATTTACGGATTGACCCCATTAACTTAACTTAAGATCAATTAAACTCGATTGTGATGTTGCCACCCTAATATCATTTACTTCGTATATGTGGCATGTATAACATATACTTCGTGTAGTTCTTGACACATTTTTATACCTTGGATGATTTCCACCATATTAGTGTAAACTTTGTGTAGCTAAGAAACTTTTTTCCTTGTTTCATGGATTCAAACACAGGGAAGAACACTTTTTTTTTTTTTTTAAAACGAGTTTGAGGGATTTAACGAAAATTAGAAACAGTGGTTAACTCTGTTAAATCGATCCGTTACCTGAGTTAATGTTATGTTTAATCTGATTTAGTCAAATTAAGTAGATATTTAAAATAGATATTCAAGTTAAATTGATACTTTAAATGGTCCAAGAGAAAGTTCATGCTTTTTTAACTAAATTTGAAAATTGGTGATTTAAATGGTAATTTTCTTAAATTTAATTATATTTTTTTACTATTTTTGCGATCCAATCATATTAAATTTGAAAATTTGAAAATTGATGATTTAAGTGATAATTTTTCTAAACTTAATTACATTTTTTACTATTTTTGCGACCCAATCATATTACAAAAAGAGAAACACATTTAACTAACAGACAACTCTCATCAGACTTTACACTTTAACAGATGACAGAAACACAGTAGCTTAGGTCAAATCCCAAAGTAGAAAATGAAGAAACTATGACTTTTTGAAAGAATTAAAAAGAAAACTAAAGTAGGAAAAACAATTTACAAACAAGTAGCCAATTGGTATAGCCAAACAAGTAGCCACTTTTTAAACAAATTACAAATTACTATTCTTCTACTTACTCCCATGTGAAGACCATCTCTACTACGTATTAGTTAAATCACTTGAATATAATTTGATTTAGACTATATAATTTATACTTATTAGTTATGTGGTTCAAACACATGTATAGTAGTTTTTTATTTGGAAAAATGTTAGTCAGGTACACGAAGTTCACCCATCACATGGTTAAGCATACCAAGTTTAATAATGTATAGCCAGCTACACCAAGTATATGTTATGGATGCCAACATCCCCGAACTATATGATGTTATGTAATCAACATCATTAGCTTAATTAAAGTCGAGCGTGAGTGACACATGGACACTCTGACCGTGTCACTCATGAGTTAATAGAGCGTTAACATGTGAGCGAGAGTTAACAGAGAGTTAACAACGTTTATGGTCGGGGTGTCCACGTGTCACTCATGCTCAAATTTAATTAAGCTAATGATGTAGATTACATAACATCATATAGTTCGGGGATGTTGGCATGCATAACATATACTTAGTGTAACTGGCCATACATTATTAAACTTGGCATGGTTAGCCATGTGATGGGTGATACTTTGTGTAGCTGGCTAACATTTTTCCTTTTTATTTTGTCAACACATGTATAGTAGTTAATCATATCACTTTGTCTTTGTTGCGATTTAGTTCTCTCGAATTGTTCCGATGTGGGTTTTAATTGTCGCTTTCTCATAAGCTTTTGATTCTAGGGATATTTCATTTTTCCTTCAGTTTATGTATTAAAACTCATATTCCACTTTGGAATGAATTTTACCTGACGAAAAAAGTATAGAATATATATACAAGAAAATGATATATACACTGGAGTATCTTTGTTGTAAAAGAAAAATTAACATATCAAATTTCAAACATATATTATACCCTCACATTTCATAATGCATGATGTTTTGTCTTAATGCATAAACATTAAGAAATTTACTTTTCTCAAAAATAAAGTTTTAAAGATAATTTAAAAATCATTCAACCAATTACAAAAAGGCTACGACATCTAATTAGTTATACAATATTAAATAAAATTTAAAATAACATAATTATCAAAGTAACACCTACTTTTGAACAACAAAATTTTATAAACTATCATTTATTCTAATCGCATGGAGTATTAAATAAGAGAACATGCAAAGAACTTTCAGACATGATCATCATCATGAATCATGTTGTTTACAGAAATAATCTAACTTTTGAGATGTGACAACACTTGTTTTTATTTTCCTCTGTACAACCGTGAGAATTTCTGCATCCTTTTTGGTTCATTAAAATAAAATAAAAGTGATTATTCATCTAAATTTTGTCTTTTTCAAAACCACTATCCCGGTTTTTTGTCGTTGTCGTATTAACGATAAGTTAGATTATGTATATTGGTAAAAAATATTCAACACTTTAATTTACATTTTTAACATTTCACATCACTTTCTTTTTCTTCCACCTATTTATTCAATATCTATATAATTTTTTACATCTACAATGATTTTCTTTAATAAAATTTAGAGTTAATTTCACGTGGAGGCAATTTTTTAGTTTATTGTCATTCTAAGACGGTTTGTTATACAGAGGCAGTTTTTAAGTATAAAGACTCAAATAGTCCCTCAAAAGGTTGTAACTAGCACCAAAAAGGTGGTATCCTTACGGTTACGTTTAATTGCACAAATTTGTTTTTTTTCAAATTTCGTAATTTCTTCTCTGGTTGTGTACCCGAAACATTAACTTAACTGTTTTTTATCGGTTCCGTAGTTTCTATTGGGATGTCTTTAGGTTTTTCCTTTTCCACTACCAGAAAACTTTGAACAGGGGAAATAAAAAACAGAGAAGACTAAAGAGACGACTCATCGATTTTCTTGATTCCAGATCTGCAAATGTCGAGCCGTCGAAAAGGCGGGGTAAAGAAATCGCCGAAGGTTAGTTTTGTTTTTTTCTAAGTTTATACTTCTATTTGAGATGTGGTTCAATTCGAGTATCCGTGACCAATTTTTTTTTGGGTTTTTAATTCCCAGTAGGAGATGCCACCGAAGTCGACGAGAAGCTCCCTAAGCGGCTTTTCGCGTTCACAGTGAAGCCACAAACATCTGTCAATGTCTCTATTATGTACACCATATAGTATACGTATGTACGCCAACACTGTGTACATCTGTACCAATAGACGCACACGTTTCCATAGCCTTACATATTCTTCCTTGTACACTATATATTATCCACTCATCCACGGGTATACCATAAACCCTCCCCAGAGATGTGTACACCCACTGTGTACACCTTCTTAGCATGGCCCTACTATGTACACCCTTTTTAAAAAATGAGCTTCTTTACAATGGAAGTATCAATTGCAGAAAAGACTACAATATATACTTACTCTCGATGGATACTTACATTCAAGCCCATCCACACCGTATACCTACCCCCGGCAACCACCAGATGTACATGTGCTTTTTTTGGACAATACTTAGTGTCCATAGGTCTAGTACTTCTTAGAGTGTCAACCTGTTAACCTGTGTACACCACTTAACCATTTTTTCAGCTTAACTCCTTCCCACATGGAGGTTGCTAGGTCCATGATGTACAAAGCATCTAATGGACCATTCTTCCTCAGTTCCAGCTCTCCTATCCAGCTCTCAAGAATGTAAACCTCAATGTTAAGCTTATGGTACGCGTACACACCGACGCCAGAAAACATCTGTACATGTCTCTATTCTGTACACCACTTAGTATCCACGTGTACACCAAACTGTGTAGAGTGAAGCCACAAACATCTGTACATGTCTCTATCATGTACACCACATAGTATCCATGTGTACGCTGACACTGTGTACATCTGTACAAATAGACGTACACGTTTCCATAGCCTTACATGTTCTTCCTTGTACACTATATATTATCCACTCATCCAAGGGTATACCATAAACCCTCAGAGATGTGTACACCAACTGTGCACACCTTCTTGAAATGTGTACACCTGAGCTTTTATAGTGTATAGTGGATACACAATGCACGTGTACACGATCCACCCTTCCCACAGTGTGTGCACCATCCAGCATGGCCCTACTGTGTACACCCTTTTTAAAAAATTGACCTTCTTTACAATGGAAGTATCAATTGCAGAAAAGACTCCAATGGATACTTACATTCAAGCCCATCCACACCGTATACCTACCTCTAGCAACCACCAGATGTACATGAGCTTCTCCTGGACAGTACGTAGTGTCCATAGGTCCAGTACTTGTTAGAGTGTCCACCTATTAACCTGTGTACACCACTTAACCCTTTTTCCAGCTGAACTCCTTCCCACATGGAGGTTGCTAGGTCCATGATGAACAAAGCATCTAATGGGCCATTCTTCCTCAGTTCCAGCTCTCATATCCAGCCCTCAAGAATGTGAATCCCAATGTTAAGCTTATGGTACGCGTGCACACCAAAGCCACATAACATCTGTACATGTCTCTATCATGTACACCACTTAGTATCCATGTGTACACTAAACTGTGTACACGTGGATACGTTGTTGCCCACTAGGTAAACACTTGTACATCTGTGTGTCTTCCATGGTCGTATAGTGTACAAGGAAGAACATGTAAAGCTATGAAAACATGTAGGTTTATTGGTATACAATGGGACTACATGTTTGATGGTGTACATTCCGGTGTACACATAAATACTATGTGCTGTACATGATAAAGACATGTACAGATGTTTATGGTTTCTGTGTGCACGTTTGGGAATAATCCCAAAATTTTAAGTCGGTGCTGAATGGTGTACAAAGGAAACATGTTGATCTGTTGGTGTGCAATGGTGTACACGCGTCCATGCGGTACGTGTCCATGCGGATCATTTAAGAAGATGTGAATGCTTCATAGTTGTGAATAAATATAGATTTCCATGTTGCTGATCATTTAAGAAGAAGTGAATGATTGGTGTAGATGTAAACCGAGGTAAAATTATGTATATGTGGATATTCATTGGTTGGTGTCCATGTGGACAAACAATTTATTGTACACATAGCATATATAATAAGGAGACGTTATTAGTTATGTATATATGACTATAAATGAGCAATAATGTACATGATAAATTAGTGAACGTGTACATTGTACAGTGGCTAATGTGAAAAACTAAAAAATAATAAACATGTACATGAAGAAGAGTGGTAGTGTACATAAAAACAGGCATGTAATTGTCAGAGTACATGACATTGTTCTTCAAGTTAACCAAAGACATCGCGGGGGAAACCAGTACAATCCTTGGCATCTTATTCTCATATGTTGCAAATTTTCACAGGAAATCGCAGAATTTTCATTCACCAGGTATAACCATGCAATAATCTACCATGGGAAACATGTAAATCATTACAATAATTCCAATATTATGTAATAAGCTATTTAGATTATAACTTAAATAAAACAAACCTGAATTTGGAAAGCCTGATAAATAGATTAAGGGTGGTTAATGCTCTTGGAATTACTGAGTGATAAATTAAGGTTTGATTGTTTTTGTGGCCGTGGGAAAAAAAAGGTTGATGAAGATAGAAATAATGACGATAAAACTTGTAATTTGGACCATTAAAATTCATAGTAAAAAATTAAATCCAATGGATAAGAAGAGAGACAGATATAAGTCTTGTTAAGTGGACAGTTTTAATCTAAACCACTGATAAGGGAGAGAAATGTGTGGCTCTGGTTTCCGCTAATACACAATTTTGCATGATTTTTTTAGTCAACGATATAGTTAAGGAAGAAGAGAAAAGTAACTAGTTTTTAGGAAAATAAGTGAGCTGTTAGAAAAAGTGTCTAAGTAGTCCAATGTGTCCTATAGTGTTAATAGAAACTTAATAACTGCCTCTAAATGTAATATTTTTAAAAATTTAACATCTTATCCCCACAATTTTTTTATTTTTATTTTATTTATATTTGCATATTAACAATAACAATATATAAAAACTAAATAAAAATAATTAATACAATTTGTTTTTGGTTTATATTTTCCAAGTAATAAATACAAAATATAGAAATCATCATTTTGTATGTTTTTAAAACAATTATTAGATCTGTTTCACAAAAATAAAAATATTTTTTTCAAATTATCCAAATTAAATGAAATAAGTTCCTATTTGTAGAGTTTCATAAATAATAATTTTGGTATATAAATAATTGATAAATAAAATATTTTACTATCAAATAATTGATCGCAAATAACTTCGGTGAAAATAAAATACCAAAGATCATTACAACCAATAAGAAAACACCATATGTATTTATAGGTCTAAAAAACATTTTATGTCCAATCAATAACTGCCATATATTTCATTTTGTCCCCACTGTCATTATTTTAACAGATTGAAGCTTTTCAACCAAGATTAATCCGCGTTACCCTTCCAATTTTATTCAACTTACCATTGCAACTTATTCAACAGCCCATTGTAAATAGTTCTATGTGGTTTTAGCTCATAAATAAATCATCGCTAAATCATCCCAACAACGACGTTTTTAAGTGGGATATCTACCTATAGAGCTCCTTTATCAGAGACTTCTAATTATTTTCTTAAAAACATATGGTCACAGTCACATCTGGTCCAAATTACATATTTCCCAAGTCTTAAAACAGGAGAAATCAAGATTAAGATTTATTAAGGGAATTATGCTAATATAGAACAGAAAAACAGACCTCTTGTCCCCTTAGTATAAAATATTTTTTATCCATTTTTTCTCCCTTTTACCCTTTCCATTTATAAAAATTAATAAAATAAATAATTCTATGACTCGAAAAAATATTTAAAAATACACAGAAGTGATTAAATGCCTATATACATAAACTGATATTTTTTGGTAAATTAAAAATTTTAATACGTTCTACGGAGAGTTGAATTCACATTCTACAAAAAATCGCATAGTAGAACTCATATTCCACGTAAACCATATCTCTACAGTTTTTAGAACCAATATTCTACGTTTTTAAAGACTTCTACAAACATACTGAATGTAGGTTCTACGTTTATATCCACTTCTACGAATGTCAGAATACGATATCTACTTAAAACGCAGATGTCTACATATAGTAGAATGTGCTTCTCGAAACATGTTTGTGTTTCTACGCTGTGTAGAAGGTACCTTCTACGGATAAAACTAAACAAAATTCCGAAAATTTGGGGAAAAATCTAGGAAAATATTCAAAAAGATTTGTCCATAACTCCACCTTCCTTATATGCGTGAAACGAAGTTTGACGCCAAAAAAATCAAAAAAAAAAACCATAGCTTCTTCAACCCTCTTAACCTAGCCTCCCTCCATTGTTTTTCTTTTGATTTTCACAAATTTTCTTGTACCATGCACATCTATACTACTTGCGGTGTATGGGAATTAGGTGCTACGGGGTGGGTGTTTTCGGCTGATGATAGAGGGGGAAGGTTACAATTATTGGAAGCAAATTCTACCTTAGAGGATTTAAAGAGAATGGTGTTGGAGGATTATGATATGGAAGAAGATATGTTAGCCGATATGGAACTGAGTTATTTACCTGCTGGGTTGATCAATACATCAACATCTCCACCAGTGTTCATTGCAAATGATCGCCAACTTAAGAATTTTGTTGGTTTTGTTGAAAAGAACCCCTCGACTGGATTATGTGTAACATATAAAGCAAAGGCTGAGAATCCGAATGAGGCAGACTTCGATCTTAACAAGTCGCCAACATATTCAATATCTACTGAAGAGGAGGTAAACGCAGCTGATGTTCATCTAGAGACACAAAGCAATAAGAAGAAACTTAAGATGAAACAAGTCGACTCTGATGAGGATGACTCTGAAGAGGATGACTATGAAGCTTATACCATGAACTCTGAGAAAGAGAAGCAACACAAATAGGACAAGTATTCTTTGCTCGATGTTGTTAAGAAGGGACAACTTTTTCAGAACAAAACGTTGCTGAAGGAGACTTTTGAGATATGTGCAATGAAGCATAGCTTTGACTATAAGGTAATAAAATCGGATAGGCAAGTTTGGTATGTTAGATGCAGAGAAAATGGTTGCAATTGGAGTGTTCGAGCTGAGAGTTTGAAGGAATCTGCATATTTCACTATAAAAAAGTATGTTGGTGAACATACATGTGCACCTTCAAGCAAAAACAATGGGGGTAGGGCTGCTTCAGCGAACACTATAAGTAGTCTGGTTATGCATAAGTATGAAGGCGTGAAGGAAGGGCCAAAGACAAATGATATCATTGAGATTATGCTTCAGGATCATGGATGTGAGATCTCAAGTTCTTTAGCATATGATGCACGTGAATATGCGGTCAATTAAGTTAGAGGTATCCCAGAGAGAAGTTATGGGAAAATACCAAATTACTTGCACATGCTTAGAGAGGCTAATCCAGGTACACATTCAGCTTATGAGATTGACAGTAATGGAAGATTTCGGTTCCTGTTTATTGCATTTGGGCAGTCTATACGAGGATTTAACAGAGTCATGAGACGGGTTATTGTGGTTGATGGAACTTTTTTGAAGAACAAATACAAAGGAGTTCTATTGGTTGCAACTGCTGTAGACGGAAATTATAATTTGTATCCTATTGCATTTGGAGTAGTCGACTTAGAGAATGATCGGTCTTGGGAATGGTTTATGACACAACTAAAGCTTGTCATTCCTGATGATCGTCACTTGGCTATCATTTCGGATAGACATGGGTCCATTGTTAAGGCACTTGAGAACGTGTATCCAACAGCTTTACATGGTATTTGTATTCATCATCTGTTGAATAATGTGGTAACTGGTTACCATGGGAAAGGGCTTGCTTGGTTTGTTGCGAAGGCGTCCAAGGCTTATAGGGTTGCTGACTTTGAAAAGACATTTGCAGACGTGTGTAATATCAGTCCGGCAATTGGTAATTACCTAAGTGTAGCTGATGTGCACAAATAGGCTCGATGTAAATTTCCCGGCTACAAATATGACATAAGGACAACGAACCCTGCTGAATCCATCAACTCGGCTTTGCGTACACCGAGAGAATATCTGATCATTCCTTTGTTGGACAGTATCAGAGAAAGGTTGAGACGGTGGTTTTATAAGCGCAAGAAACTGATTTCAAAGCATCAACATAGTCTGACCAAAGATGTGGAGAAAAAGATTGAGAGGAGAACCAGGAAAGGCCGAAAATTTGCAGTTTATCCTGTCAGTGAAGGTCGATTACTTGTTAGAGGTGATAAACATGACTGCTTAGTTGATTCGGATAGACGGACTTGCTCATGCGAGAAGTATGACCTGATGAAAATCCCATGTAGGCACGCAATTAAAGCTGGTTTTCATGTTGGCAGAGAGCCACACTCTTTGACTGATTCGATGTACACGACATGAGCTTGGAGAGAAGATTATCAGGAAAGCATAAATCCTATTGCTGTTCCTGAGGATGCTTGGTCCATACAAGAAGATGTTAAGGCGATCAATGTGCTACCACCGGACACAAGAAAAGCAGCTGGAAGGACAAGAAAACGCAGATATGAGACCGCTGAAGATAAAATTCGGTCCTCGCAAACATCATAAGAGAAGCAGCCTCGAAAGTGTAGTAGATGTGGAATTAGTGGGCACAACAGGGAAACTTGTAGAGTACCAATATAGTCTTCCACAAGAGAAGCAGCTTTTCGTTTAATGATCTGTTTTTTGCTTCTTTGTTTTGAATTCTCGGTTTTACATTTTTATGTTCAAGGAATGATGTTTTCTGCTTCTATGTTTTGAACTTCTCAGCTTGTCAGTTTCATTGTGATACATTACAATCATGTTTATCATACTAAGAGCATAACATAAGAGAATAAAACAGAACACAAAGAACCACGGAAATCGACATATTCAGTGTAATCATCATATTAAGTGTGAGAAGAAAACTCAAAAACCACAAATTCGTTTATAGAAACAATAAACTGATTCATTCCTGGCATCCCAATCTACCAAACAGCCATAAAATGCTTCCTAAACTACCTAACTCAAGTGAATTCTTCTGCTTCTTAACTTCCTTTTCAACTGTACTTTGCAAACTCTTTTTGAGATCTTCAGTCTCTTGTGTAATTTCCAATTGCTGAGCATCTAGCCTTCGAATCTCATCAAGCAAAGCTTCATCAACCCACTTAAATAAATGATTTTTCTTCTTCCGCTACATTCAAACAAAGTTCAAGTTAGTACATCAGAATGAATTTCACTGCATCAGATCGAAAATCAAATCTGATTTTCGCTGCATCATATTGCAAATTTTTCCGAAAAACATCAAAGATACTAAAAAATCATACACAAGACAATAGAGGATATGAAGACAGTATAAATGGGGATTTGAATAAAAAAACAATTTGAAACGAAACTTGTGCCCCTATTTCGCATCTATAGAACCGCCGGAACGGATTCTCATCCGTTCTGGAATAGAATATCACAACCCCTCTCCCACACCAGCATCTTGACGGCACTCCCTGCGAAAATTGCCTTGTGTTGCTCATGATTGGAAAAAGACGGTTTCAGAAAGAAACGGAAAAGAGGCGGAAAGAAGATTAGAAGAAAAAAAAGGAAAAAACGGGTTTGATTATTATATATGTCGGGTTGTATTAGGTCACTTGTGGATCTAGTTTGGGTGGGTTTCGTTGGCTGTTGGATCCTATGTCGGGTTTAGTTCTTAGGTTGGTAAAATATTCAAATAACTCGAAAAGTTTAGTAAAGAGTACTCTAAGGTATGATGTTCATTACAAATTGAATAGATTTTCCAACATATGACTGATCTAATCTAATCTAAGAACACCTACACACATGTATATTCATTGTTTTACCTTATGTTATCATTTAGAGTTATGGTTTCGTTTAGAGTATGTTTAGGGTTTCGTTTAGAGTATGTTTAGGGTTTCGTTTAGAGTGTGTTTAGGGTTTCGTTTAGGGTGTGTTTAAGGTTTCGTTTAGGGTGTGTTTAGGGTTTCGTTTAGGGTGTGTTTAGGGTTTCGTTTAGGGTTTGTTTAGGGTTTCGTTTAAGTCCTGCTTAGACAAAATCACATAAAAACATAAATATATGTTCCTTTAATAACCAGAATCTGACATCAGAAATCCTTAAAAACCATAATCAGACATCATAAATCTTTAATAACCAGAATCAGACATCAGAAATCTTTAATAACCATAACTGTTCCTTACATCAGAAATCAGAATCCTTAAAAACCATAATTGTTCCTTACTTACATCAGACATCAGAATCATTGAAATCCTAACAACTAGAAAGAAAACTAAAACTAGATTCACCACAAAATCTCTGTGTTAGTCGAAGAGAAACATTCTGGAGGTTTATACAATGCCATCGTCTCAACAAATTCAGGGTCATTAGCTGCTTCCCAAAGATCCCACAAAATCCTAAGGCGAGCTTCCTTGATGTTTTCATCTTTCACTAACGACAAATCCAGTCCAAGCGCAATACACTCGATAAACTTCACCGAAAACACACCACAATCACAAGCACTTATATTTAGCTTCGGCATCGGGACATATGTCACGGTATACAGATCCACAGTGAAATCCTTCTGGTATATTTCTGGCTGAACTGCCTTGACAATACGAGGAACAAGATTTTAAAATCCATCCACCTCCTTGTACCTTTTTAAACCCGCGCAATCATAGACATCAATGTGCCTGGTCAAGAAACAAATGGACAAAGCGATCCAATGAACCCCACCGACGTGAACAGGGACATACAAACGATCCACATCTACATTTCATATCTCGTGTGTTCTTCCATATGGTGGAAGGACCCTTTTGCCGAACTAAACTAGCAAATTATGAAGACTATATGCTCTTTTACCTCGTTTCCAACACTCGTACTCCTTTTTGATCATATTGCTGAAGACAACAGTCATGAAAGCCACACGATTCGGTTTCCATCGTTTCAGAGTCGTTCTCTCACGGAATAAATACATCTTGGCATCAATCTCCTGCATATATAGATAATGTTAATACACACAAGATACGTAAAAGACAAATAAAAAGGTAATATTCCATAAGGTTTACCAAGTTGGAAAGCCACTCCGTAAAATCCATAAGACGATTAGCCATCTCATGATCTAAAATCGCTGGTCCAATCCGTAGCGGTCTGAAACAGGAACCAAAACCATAAACAAGCTAATTGATTAAACTGCAACAATACATGCTACAAAACTGATAATTTACTTATGTGGGGAAAGTTGACCAACTTCTTACTTTTTCCCAATCAGATTCACGGATATACACCAATGGGGCATCCGGTGATCCTTCTCCGGCTCGACGTATTAGCTCATCACGTAACTGTGGTGTGGACGTCTTCTTGGCTCGTGTTTTACTTTGTTTTTCAACTTTTTCAACTTTCACTTGAGAAGGATCAAAACCATCAACAAATGTATCTTGGGACAGTTTGTTCATATCTTGTGTACTCAATCCAAAATCAAAATCATTAGTTTCTAAAGCAATCTCTTTCCCGCCCTATTCATAAAACAAAACAACATATACGAATACATTCAATCTAAACATATTACACAAAGAAGCATATAAAAAGCATGGATTTTTCATTACACAAACAAAGCATTACATTGATGATGTTTTTTAGTTCACAAACAAAGCTTTACACAAGAAGATTTTACAGAAACTAGTTCCATAGCACAACAAACATCCGAAATTATACATAATAATACACAAGGAAAAAATGAGGTTCCAAGAACAACCTAACTCCAAAAGCCTAGCTCCAGCACCCTAACTCAAGCATTCTAGTTCCACGTATATCAAGTTCTACACTTTCGCTTAGGTTTTACCTTTTTCTTTGGTGCAGCTTCATCGGATTTGGTCTTAGGTGGAGGATCAGCTTTGGTCTTAGGTGGAGGATCAGCTTTGGGCTCAGGTGGAGGATCAGCTCTACTCGTCGATGGAGTGTGCTCAGCTCTGATCTGAGAAATCTCAATCTCTATCATCTCCATCCTCTCTGTAAAATCAGTATCCATCCTCGCTAGCTGCGTACTAATTCTATCCCCCAAGTTCGCCACAGATGTGAGGACGAGAGTCTCTATGAAATGCTTTGTTTCAGGATCCAAACCCATCTTTTTCTCAGAAGCTCGCTTACACAACAACTTTTTCTTTCTTGTCTCGGCTCCTTCATCATGAACCTTCCTCTTCCCTTTTCCTGCACCATTAACTGAAGAGGTCTCCACATCTGGTAGCACATCAGCATCAACTTCAGTCTCATCAGATTCTGTGTGAATATCCTCTTTGTCAGCCTTCTCCATTCCAATCTCTTCAGGTTCTACAGGTTTCCATTCTGTGTTGCTCCAATCAAACTTATCTCTGATCCTATCCAAAATAAGGTCCACTCGTTCATCTCGCATCTCACGCTTTCTTGTATAATCAGCATGTAGAGATACATCATCATTACCACTCAATGAGATGACCGAGAACAACTGACCCTGAAAAAAAATTAAAACATCAAAAGCTATACACAAATATATATAGAAACCATAGAGAATACGAGAACAAATATACATACCATCTGAGGAAACGAGTCCTCGATCTGAATGATGTTGTCATAAGAAACTTTAGCAGCTCCTTTCCAATTAGCACACCTTGGACCTATGAAGTTCTCAGCCACTCTTTTTCCTAATATTTCTCCAAAATCAGGAACTGCTTCCATAATCCATATCTGAAAAGCATAGGTGAAACCCTCGAAAATGTAGCTCTCCTTGTTTTCCAGCTTCTTCCTAGTCTTGGTAATGGAGCTAAGCAGGAAGTCATAGGAGTGAATACCCAAAGGAAAGTTACGAACCTTGTCAAGGTCCATCACCAACTTGATGTACATATGAGGGATGTTGACCTTCTCATCTCTTCCCATCACAACACCCATGATCACACACAAGTAGATCAACCTCAACCTATCAACCCGAGTCCAGCTGTGAACTTCTTGTAGATGTTTTTGCCTGATCGACTTCAAGGAGATCCTCCTACCACTCCTTAGCATGTTGCTCCAAAAGCCCCCATCGTATTTCCATTCAACTACCTCGCTTACATTGTCTTGAGATACCTTGAGGCCAGTGACAACATGATATTCCTGAAGCGAAAACCGGAGAGGCGTCCTTCCAAAGAGAAACCACTTCTCATGCCTCTTCGAAGTAACAATCTCCTTACACAAGAAGCTATGCACCAGTTTACCAGAAAATTTAAGCCGATTTCTCGCAATTTCCATCACATGTGTGAAAACAGGATCACTCTTCACAACACCATACTCCGAAGACATAGCATCATGTAGAAGGTCGAGAAGCTCCATCCGGCAGCTGTTGTTGATCTTCTTAACTTGAGGTTCCAAACCCTCTCCATACAAACGCTTGGGTAGCTCTAAATCCATACCTACAAAGGAAAAAAAGTTTGATTACGGTTTAATACATCAATTACAAAATTATGGAAATCAAATAAGTTAACAAATTGTAAACAAACCAAGTCAATTCATCACATATAATAAGTAAACAAACGAAACAGAGACAAAATCAAATGAAACAAACCGAAATCAGTTAAAAAAATCTGCAAAAAAAGAAACATTTTATACACACGCTCAATTCATGAAAGTAAAACAATTCACAAACGTAACTGGTTCATATAATCAGCAAAAGAGAAAGACATATGCAAAAAAAGAACCGGATCGATGAACATGCAAAGAAGAAATAGAGAACAAGTGAGTTCGATTGATGTCGCTTTACCTTAGTATTACAGATGTCGTTGGAAGAGACAGTAGAGATTCAGAGAGGAAGATATTCGGAGAGGCAGAGAGAACAAGTCGATTGATGTCGGCGGAGAAAGAGATGTGGAGAGGTGGAGAGGTGGAGAGAATAAGACAGCCGCCGTCGAGAGGTGGAGAGGATCTTTCCGTCGCCTTTGTTTTCTTCTCTAAATCACATTCCCTTTACTAAATGGGAATTAGGGTTACAGGGAGAGTTTTTGTTTTTATTATTTTTCTTTTAATTTCGTAAACATTTTATAAATTCAGTTTTAGTTAAAATTTCCATTTAATTAGATTAATCTAGGGTTAGTTTTGGGATTATAGAAAAAATTATACTATAAGGACAAGATTGATGTTGGTTTATACTAAGGGGACATGATACCTGTTTTTTTGTTCTATATTAGCATAATTCTCATTTATTAAAGCATCTCTAAAAAGAATTTCATAGTTTCAGATATAAAATTTTACATATTCCAAAACAACATTCACAACTTTAAATTTTGAATTTTAAACAGTAATATTTCATATCTGAAACTCTATTATTCAAAACTTCATATTTGAAAAACAACTTCATTCATATTTGAAAAACAACTTTGTTCATATTTTTAAACTATGTATTTTTCCCACACTTACATGCTTAACAATTTTGTAAATAGATATATTTTTAACTTAAAAAAATTAGAATATATTATTTCATACTGTTGAAATATCCAATAATTAACTAAATATTAAAAAAAAATATATAAGATAAGTTTTTTATTTTAATAAAATATCATTTATTACATAAATAAATTCTAAAACATTCATATATACGTAGAACTATATACATGGATATATTTCTTTTAAAATATTTTGATGTACAATATTTTTAGATAAAATAAGATATAATCTTTTTTGATAATGATGATTATCAAATTAATAAAACTTGTTTTAAATTTATGAGTAATTACATACTAAATAATTAATCTAATTATCTATTAAGGGTAGTAAAAACTTTAAACGCTCTTCTTTTTTAACGTGAGAGTGAAAAAATCACTTAAGAAATAGTAGTATAAATACTTTTGAATTCTTTGGAAAACAATCTAGAAATTATCACAATGAGTGACTTTTATTATTCTAAAAATACCTTCAAAGATAGATGATTTATTCTATCTTTTTTTTATATATGTAATATTAAAGTACAGCCGGTTTAAGATTATCAAACCAAATATAATATAACATATACGTAATATTTTAATATTACTAAAGTAATATAATATCAATTTAACTATGATATTATCGTTAGAATTTTTAAATTATTCTGAAGATAATGATAAATTATCAGATAAATGGCTAAATTATTTATTATCGTTGAATAAAAGTGGAAATAAGGAGCAAGTCTCCGCTTCAGAGGCAAGTAAGGCTATATTATTTGATGAAGAAATGACGAATGTTTCAAAAAAAGAGGAGAGGCAGGAGGGAGTGAGCAATGCTTTATCAGAAACTCCTGCTGCAATGGTTGTTGTTAAAGAAGGGACCATGAGTGCATAAAGTGTTATGGAAGAGGATTCTTCCAGTGGTTAAGCTTCGTGAAAATTTAGACAGATACCAAGTTTCGAGTCACCCTAGTGATGTTAGGAGTTTTTGAGGATCCTAAAATAAATGTTGTAGTATAGATGATTGTCGAACCAGTTCTGAGGGATTTAAAAGCACCGAGAATGTAAGTACTAGTTTAATCTAAGTGCGATTATATGATTGTTTGGTTTTTAAGATTAACTATAACTAGAATGCAATAAAAGATATAACTTTGACAAAGAAGATAAAGGATAACTCATGGGTATAGGGAATTTGACCTGGGGTTATCAAGTTGCGATCTAAGGATGGCAAGCGATCAATTAAACTATCTGCCTTAGGCCTAGATACGATTCTAAACAAGCTCTATGTCTAGATGAATGTTCATTTACTACCATAACTCAAGCATCAAATGTCTTTGGTTGAATATTATGAAAGTAATCATTAGGAATAAATCTATTAGCCATCTTAACACCTTTAACAACAAGTGTCCCTGGTAAAGACTGTTAAAAGGTTAAGAGAATTGACTCAGATATTTCATCGAACACTTTGTGAGTGGGAAATGTCTAGAGATCAACTTTTGAGTGATCAATTTAAAAGAGGCATTATGGTTACTCTAATAAGCAAGAAACAAGAGAAATCTAACACTAAAACATCCTAAATCTAACCTAATCACCCTTAATCTCCCTAACCCATGAATTCAAAAGGTGATTACTCACTAATCTCCATGATTCCTCTTAAACCCATATTGGATTTCAGATTAATCATGTAGAGAAATAGATAATAAATCAACAAGAACACAAGATGAAAGCAATGAAATCTCAATCCAAAGAAGTCTTTCTTCAAGAACAAAAGAGCATCTGCCTCTGGAGGCTTACAACGTAGTTTTAATTAGGTTTCTGAAATTCAAAACATAAAAAACGAAAATTGCAAAAAGGTCCTGGAAACAAGTTTTTCGTCACATAAAAGACGCACAGCGGGGTCACAACCCCGCTGTGGCTGATTTTCTTTTCTCTTGAACGCGAGCGACCCCCTGACTCCGCCCCGGGGGTCCGCTGTGGGCGTGGAGCGGCCTCCCGACCCCGCTCCGGCTGATGTTGCTTGCAGCGACCTCTTGACTCCGCTGTGGCTGCTCTGGCTCGCCAAATGACATCTTTGCACTCTCTTTTGGCACATAATTGATCCTAAACACCTCCAAGAACTCCATAGCATGTTCCACCACCTGATAAAGATAAATGAATGCAAAATGCAACCTAAGAATGCCTAAATCTAATCTATATGCTCAACATGAACAAGAATGCAAGCTTAAAACCAAGTAAATATGCAACATATCAACTCCCCCAAACTTGTCATTTACTTGTCCTCAAGTGAACTTTCAAGGATTTATGGAAAGAGAGGTTTGAAGGTGGGAACTCATAACCAAGAGAAACACATCTAAGAACTCAACTTAACATCCTAAAGAGACATTCCAAGTAGCACGAACACACTCTCTTATCACACTCTAGCTTCTCTAGGCCTATCAACACACTCTTATGCCTTTAAACAAGATGCAATACTCTTCAATTTACAAGTCTTTAAAACAGCCCTCACATTAGTTCACACACATACAAACACAAAGTGAAGTCTCACAAATGGGCACATGATCTCAATCATTTGGCTAGGCAAGCAATATGTCTAATGAGAATAAAAAGGAGGGTTCAGATGCATCATTTTTAGTGACTATCACTCAAGAACAAGGAGCTTGATCAATATGCAAAATTTATCTAAGACTAGAAGCAACTGATGTATACATAGCCTTGTTCTCATCATTCTACCCTTTTCCTAAGTGATCACAATTTCTAACCCTTTCTTTCTTCATCTCATACCCCAAATAACCTTTGCTCACATCACTCACCCAATGAACAAGTTCTTCTCTTTTTTATTTTTTTTTATTTTAGCACAACCAACTAGGGACTCATCACAAGCTTTTTACTTTGTAACTCCAACTCTTCTTCTTTACACATCTCCTCCCCCAAACTTATTTCTTTGTTTCTTCTTTTTTTTTATGGGAAGGGTTCCTTAAAACACAATCTAGAGCTTCTTTTTCTTTCTTTTAGTCCCCAATGGCTTTCTTCTTTTCTCAAGACACACTTTGTTTAAACTTTCTCATGATCTCTCATTCAAAACCCAAGATATTAACTTTAGAACACATAAACCCACCCACCATCCTAGATGCTAGCTCAAAAGAGGTTCCTATGGTAGCAAGAGATGAGAACAATCCTATGTCGCCTCCAATACTCTCAAGATTTTGCACATAACAAACTATCAAAAGAAGGCCTCACTCATGCAAATCAAATGTTTGGTCTCAAAAGAATGGCTTGGGTTCAAGTTAAGGGTGTGGAGTACCATTTGGGTTAACAAAAGTGTGGTAAAATGGAATAAGATAACCCAAATGTGTATGAGATCCATGATCAAGTATGCAAGTGCCCATTTGCAAGAGAAGTTAAGTTCATTAAGCCAAATTTCAGATTGGAGCTGGTTTTAAGAACAATGCCAATTTAAACCAAGCAAACATGTTTCAAGAAGAGTTTTCAAGGCTCGAAGCGTGCAAGGTTTTCAAGAGATGCTCAAGCTACTTGATGTGTCTAACTAGGGTGTCACTTTGAGCTCTTGACAAGTGTTCTTTACAAGGTGTTTCAAAATAATAGCTCCCAATACATATGAATGCAAGCTATATGCTCTATACTATCCTAGAAATGCAAGTGATGCAACCTACATGATTTTTTTGGGTTTTCAAAATTTTCAATTTTTTTGGTTTTTCTATGCATATATGTATTGAAAATGCAATGCATGAGACTTAAAATCATCAAAGAAAACATGATTAAACACTTGGTACCTCCCCCAAACTTAAGTCACACAGTCTCTGTGTTGTTAAGTAGAGAGAGATACCCAAAAGAAAGACTAATATGCAAAGAAAAACTGGTATATACAATCGAAGGTGATAGAATACCTGCTAGTGGGATTGTGTAGAGGGAGATTCTCCCTCCATGTCGTCCTCAGGTGGCAGCTCTTCAAGGTTCTCATCAGCAGGAGTGCCTTTGTCTTCAATGGTGAAGGCTTGGCCGAAGATAGTTGGTTTCTTCATTTTCCCCTTGATGTCAAAGTGGAGGATGTTCTCTTTACCCAAATGGAGATCAATCTTTCCTTCCTTCACATTAACAATAGCTCCTGCTGTAGCTAAGAACGGCCTTCCAAGAATCAAAGGGTCTTGAGCCTCCTCACCCATCTCAAGCACCACAAAGTCTGTAGGTATCTCATACCTTCCAATCTTCACAGGGAGATCCTCTAAGATGCCCACAGGGTACTTCACTGAACGATCAGCTAACATCAGAGAGAGTCTACACTTCTTGTACTGAGTGAATCCAAGCTTCTTTGCAACAGACAAAGGCATCACGCTGACACTAGCTCCCAAATCGCAGAGACATTTTTCAAATACCATAGGTCCAAGAGCACAAGGTAGTGTGAAGCATCCTGGATCCTCTAACTTCTCTGGAACATCAAGCCTCTGGATGATGGCACTGCACTCATGGGTGAGAGTCATCATGCCTTCCATCTCTTTCTTCTTTGCAGCTACAGCATCTTTCAGGAACTTGCTGTATTGAGGGATCAACATGAAAGCATCAATGATGGGCATTGCAACCTGAGCTTCACTCATTTGCTTCTCAAACAGAGCATTGTACTTCTCTAGCAGCTGCTTCTTGAATCTACCAGGGAATGGGAGTTTGGGTTCATAGGGGGGAGGAACAGAATAATTCTTACTTGCTGGACCAGCAACTTCACCATCCTTTACTTTTTCCTTCTCTTCTCCAACCTTTCCTTTACCCTTAGCTTCAGTAATCTTTTCCAGTATCTCTTCATTGATCTTCTCATCAACAATTACAACATCATCATCGAAGTTGATGGCCACCCCCTCACCTAGTTTCTCAGCATCCTTGGTGAGGTTTCTAGGAGGTAACTGCTTACCACTCCTAAGGGTGATTGCTTTGGCCTCNCCTTCTCTTCTCCAACCTTTCCTTTACCCTTAGCTTCAGTAATCTTTTCCAGTATCTCTTCATTGATCTTCTCATCAACAATTACAACATCATCATCGAAGTTGATGGCCACCCCCTCACCTAGTTTCTCAGCATCCTTGGTGAGGTTTCTAGGAGGTAACTGCTTACCACTCCTAAGGGTGATTGCTTTGGCCTCCTTGGGGTTTTGGTCAGATTTTCCAGGTAGAGATCCTTGCTGGCGATTCTGGTGAGTGCTCATGTAAGCAAACTGATTCTCTAAATTCTTGACTATAGAAGCAAGGTATGAGAATTTGTTGCTTAGTTCATTGTAGCTCCCATCAATCTTGGAATGAAGGTTCTTCAACTCATAACCAACATGCTTCTCACTTCTAGTCTGAGATTCCAAGATTTGTTTCAGTAAGGCATCAGTGTTGCTCTCTTGAGGAGCAGAGGAACCGTGAAAGGGGTTTTGCTGAGGCTGATAACCACTCTGTTGGTTGTTGGGGTAAGATTTCTGTTGGTAGTTGTTGTACTGAAAGTTGGGCTCCTTTTTGTACCAGCTACCATTGTTGTTGATGAAACACAACTCTTCTTGACCTTCCAAACCCTCAACCTCATTCACTGTAGGTGGATTTTCCTGCTTGGAGTGACCAACAGATTTCAGCTGCTCTTGGGTGGCTTTCTCAGCAATGAGTAGGTCGATTTTGTCTTCCAGAGCTTTGATCTCTTTCCTTGTCTGCTTATCATCACCCCTACTGCCTCTGTCATGGTCTCCACTGTAGACTGCGTCAATCTTGACCATGTTGTCAACAAGTTCCTCAGCATCTTCCTCAGACCTTCCCAAGAAGAACTCATTGCTAGCAGTATCCAATCTTGCTCTGTACTTAGGAAGAGAGCCTCTGTAGAATGTACTCAGCAAGCTTTCCTTGGAGAAACCATGGTGTGGGCATTGTGCTTGATAGCTCTTGAATCTTTCCCATGCTTCGCTGAATCCTTCCAAGTTCTTCTGTTGAAAGCTTGATATCTCATTCCTCAGCTTGGCAGTTCTTGAAGAAGAGAAGAATTTCTCCAAGAATGCTTTATTGCACTCATCCCAAGTAGTGATAGAGTCACTAGGAAGGGACTTCGCCCACTGACGTTCCTTGTCCCCTAAAGAGAAAGGGAATAACTTCAGCTTGAAGGCATCCTCGGACACACCATTGGTTTTTGACAACCCACAGTACCTGTCAAATTTGTCCAAGTGATCAAATGGGTCTTCTACAGGCAACCCATGATATTTGTTGTTCTCAGTCACGTTGAGGAGTCCTGGTTTGACCTCAAAGTTGTTGGCTTCCACAGCTGGCCCACGGATTCCCAACCTATTGCCATGAAGGTTTGGGCGGTCATAAGTGCCAATAGGGCGAGCTGGGCGGGCTGGGTGAGCTGGTGGGTCTTGCCCGTTGATGTTAACCGGTGGGTCCATGTCAGTATCCAACCTCTGTTTCTGAGCTTGTTGCTCTGCTTGTCTTCTCTGTCTTGCAATCTCTCTTTCAAACGCTCTGATATCTGGAACTCTTGGAACAAGGTTTGTTGTGCCGTTGCTCCTCAAGTTCATACACCTGAAATCCAAAGAGAGATGAAGATATAGAATCAGTAACAAAATAAAAGAAAAAGGACTTAGTCTCAAGCAAGTGACTAAATCTCAATGTTTCAATCTACTCAGAATTTGGCAACGGCGCCAATTTGATGTTAGGAGTTTTTGAGGCTCCTAAAACAAATGTTGTAGTATAGATGATTGTCGAACCAGTTCTGAGGGATTTAAAAGCACCGAGAATGCAAGTACTAGCTTAATCTAAATGCGATCATATGATTGATTGGTTTTTAAGATTAACTATAACTAGAATGCAATAAAAGATATAACTTTGACAAAGAAGATAAAGGATAACTCATGGGTATAGGGAATTTGACCTTGGGTGATCAAGTTTCGATCTAAGGATGGCAAGCGATCAATTAAACTGTCTACCTTAGGCCTAGATACGATTCTAAACAAGCTCTATGTCTAGATGAATGTTCATTTACTACCATAACTCAAGCATCAAATGTCTTTGGTTGAATATTATGAAAGTAATCATTAGGAATAAANAGCGATCAATTAAACTGTCTACCTTAGGCCTAGATACGATTCTAAACAAGCTCTATGTCTAGATGAATGTTCATTTACTACCATAACTCAAGCATCAAATGTCTTTGGTTGAATATTATGAAAGTAATCATTAGGAATAAATCTATTAGCCATCTTAACACCTTTAACAACAAGTGTCCCTGGTAAAGACTGTTAAAAGGTTAAGAGAATTGACTCAGACATTTCATCGAACACTTTGTGAGTGGGAAATGTCTACAGGTCAACTTTTGAGTGATCAATTCCAAAGAGGCATTATGGTTACTCTAATAAGCAAGGAACAAGAGAAATCTAACACTAAAACATCCTAAATCTAACCTAATCACCCTTAATCCCCCTAACCCATGAATTCAAAAGGTGATTACTCACTAATCTCCATGATTCCTCTTAAACCCATATTGGATTTCAGATTAATCATGTAGAGAAATAGATAAGAAATCAACAAGAACACAAGATGAAAGCAATGAAATCTCAATCCAAAGAAGTCTTTCTTCAAGAACAAAAGATCATCTCCTCTGGAGGCTTACAACGTAGTTTTAATTAGGTTTCTGAAACTCAAAACATAAAAAACGAAAATTGTAAAAAGGTCTTCGAAACAATTTTTTCGTCACATAAAAGACGCACAGCGGGGTCACAACCCCGCTGCCAAGACCCCGCTGTGGCTGCTTTTCTTTTCTCTTGAACTCGAGCGACCCCCTGACTCCGCCCCGGGGGTCCGCTGTGGGCGTGGAGCGGCCTCCCGACCCCGCTCCGGCTGATGTTGCTTGCAGCGACCTCTTGACTCCGCTGTGGCTGCTCTGGCTCGCCAAATGACATCTTTGCCCTCTCTTTTGGCACATAATTGATCCTAAACACCTCCAAGAACTCCATAGCATGTTCCACCACTTGATAAAGAAAAATGAATGCAAAATGCAACCTAAGAATGCCTAAATCTAATCTATATGCTCAACATGAACAAGAATGCAAGGTTAAAACCAAATAAATATGCAACATATCACCTAGATACAAAATAGTTTTAGTAAAATAGAAAATAATGTCGTTTCTTCAAATGGGTTTGGAAAAAAAAAAGAATTGGTCAGTTTTTAAACCAAACCAGTTTAACTTTTCAAGTGTCGTACACCTCAGCATCCAAACCTAAATGAACCAAAATCGATTTTGGTTTTGAGGGAATTAACCACATTTCGAAATTTTATAAGAAGAAATCACTAGTTCAGGGTGTCTTAACCATGATGGAAAAGTTTGTCTATGAATAAGCAGGGAGCAATGAATCCATAGGGGAATTAGCCATTTTTCTGTTCAGAATCATCCTTTTGTTATGGTCTAATGTTGATTCAGTTTCATCGAGTTGGTTTTCTGGTTTGTAATCTTAATTGCTTAATATAGCCTTTGTTTTAAAAATAAAGTATTTAATATTTATTAATAACTTCCTTCGTTTCAATTTATTAATAATTTGTTTAAAAATAAGTGTAGTTTAATAATTTTAATACATAATTATTAGCTTTTACTTTTCTATTTTTTTTTATTTGTTGAAATGTGGTTAGGTGTATGTGTAATGGTATTTTTATTTTGGAAATAGCAAAATTAAATATTTTCTAAATCCGTGTGCACAAACTTAAAATGAAAACTAAAATGAAACAAAGAGAGTAATAATGTTACTGATTTTTATTGTATATTGTATCAGACTATAAAAGGTTTACAATTTTTATTAACTCTTATAATAAAAAATACTGGTGCTCAAAAATATAAATAAGAAAAACTATAGTGTAAAATGTAAAACTTTTAAAATTGAGTTTGAAGTTGTTCTTTTGGAGATAAATAATTTCAGACCTCAAATTTGAAGTTTTGCCAACGTAAAGAATAAATTGTTTCGGGAGATGTTCTTAGGAGTTATGATACATTCTAAAATCTCTAAAGCAGAATTCTTTAATTATTGGAGTTATTTACAAGAGAATGTCATTCTTTTTTTGGAGTTTTTAATTACTTTTGCCACTACTTTATTCAACTAATTAGAAAACAGACGTTGTAAATTGTGGCGAAACTCAAAATATAACTCTTATATATTAAAGCACAAATCAATTAACTAATAATATTATGACATGTGTGTATTTTCAAAAGAACTAAAAACTAATTAAAGTAAAGAAAATTGTAAAACATCAACTCTCTTAACCAAAAAAAAGTCTTACGAAATTCTTTTTTATTTTATTTTTAAATTACAAAATTTTGAATCCCTATATATTCTCAGTCCACTACCACCACATTCAAAGATGAATCAAGTCTATAACTCCCAACCAATAACAAAATAGCAAACTGCTTCATCTTCTTATTAGTTTCAATAACTAATTTGCTCTCACTCTCTTGATCCCGATCAGCTTTCTCTTCTTCTCAACTTGATACTCACTTTTTGCATGACCACAAATATCATCTGGGTTTCCTCTTTAGAGCTCCGTTCACTCAAAACACTGTCAACAACTGAGGTAATGGTAAGTATATAGTACTTTATTACACAAATCTGTTTTTTTTTTGTTTCCTTTCACAATGGCTTATTCTTAAAAAATAATTGAACAACTGATTTAGCTGCGTATATAGATTTAAAACATCAGACTTTCACTCGACTTAAAATATGATTGTGATATTTTAAAACTTTTTTTTTCAGTTAACCGTGGAATCTTTTAATGTTCCCACTTCCCAGCAAGAAGTTTGGGTTTATTACAGTCAAATGAAGGCTAGGTCAACTACCACTAAAGAACCTGAAAACGGCATATTAATGATATTGTGGCAACGGAATTAAAATCAATGTAAGTTGAGGTATTTCAGTTAATTATACCCGTAAGTTGTTATATTTTCCTAGAAACGTCGTCCATATAAATTATGGAAACAGAGAAAAAATATTTTTATATCTAACTTCCTTTTGGTGTTCCAAATTATCACTCTTTTTGACAATTGACATCCACGGACAATAGAAAAATACTCAGACAATCTAATTTATTGATAAAAAGAATTTTTATATGCAATTTCTTTCAGGTGTTCCAAAAGAAATCTAACTCTTTCAAAGTCTTTGTTCCTAATTTGTAAAGGCTGGCCATTTGTCTTAATGTAATTGATTGGTTTTCGAATAAAAAGTATCTGATTTTGTTTAGGAATATGCATACAAAAATTAGCAAACCGCGCGATTGGACGGGAAAATATCTATTAACTATCTAAAAGGCTAAAATAGGATCAGTCAAAATATATTATTTCACTATTCAAACTCAAAATCGTAATCTAATATATTTTGGTATGGGCCACTTTTTATTTCTCATCAATTGAGTCCAAATGACATTTATTACTCCCCAGCTTTGATCCCAATTTTTTTGAGTCGATGAGACAAATAATTTGGACTAGTAAGCCTAATAACTTTGTAGAGTAGTGCTAATATTTTAGGTTTTCAAAATATTAGTTAATATTAATTTCTTAATTATCGTTTGTTTAAAAAAAAATCAGTTAATGTGCTTTTCTGATTTTGTTACTGAGAAAAATAATTTGACATATAAGTCCAGTCACTTTGTTGAGTAATATTAATATTTTCGAAAACCCAACTATTGTTGATGACTAATGATTAGTATTGAAAATTATATCAAATTCGTAAACTGTTTTTTTTTTTGACATCAAACGGCTGTTCTATTACTCAAACGACTTGAGGTGGTCTGGGTAACCAGACCGGAACAGAACAACCAACGTACACAAGCGTACGATAAAAGGACCTAGCTAACTTAGCTAAAGAATCAGAAGCGCCATTCTGAAGTCTAGGAACATAAGAGATCTTGAAGTCTGGAAAGCAGACCTTCAGCGTCATCAATTTTTCCAACTCTGTTGAGAAGCTAGGCCATGCCTGAGGATTCCTGAGCATTTCGATCATCTCCTTGCAATCAGTTGCAAAGCTCTGACATGGCGAATGTTGAAGCATGTTCTCCATTGCCCACCGCAGTGCTTCCAACTCTGAATGCAACGCCGATTCCACTCGATCAACATTACGCACCCCCAGTAGCTGTCTATTTCCAGAAGCATCGTTCAAAACCCATCCACATCCACTGAAGGAGTCCGTTGAAGTCCAAGATCCATCTACCATGCAGATGTTTTCCAAGCTTAAGGCCTGGTTTTCACCTATTCCATCCCCAAGAGGAGATGGTATTTCCTGCTCATTTGCTTGGAACCATGCTTGGCATTCACTCTCTGCATAACGCGCCACTTCCAATGGATCTCTATCAATGCCTTGGAATAACTTATCATTCCTAGCCTTCCAAATGTACCAGATTAGCCAAGGATAAGGGTCCCTATCTAATTCCGGTTCCATTATTGCATTCTTCCTCCAGAACAGATAATCCATATTCGCGTACGTGCTTTGAACTGGAAACTTAGCTGGATTGGTAGGCGTAGATGATAGCGCCCAAACCTGTAAAGCAGGTGGACATTCAAATATTGCATGTGTGATCGTCTCCTCTGGCTCCCCACATCGAGGACAGTGGTTGTCACATCTCATATGTCTGTAGTCTAAAATGCTTGTGACAGCTACATGTCATGTAATCACCTGCCACATAAGATGGCATATCTTTTGGGGAGCCCTGACCTTCCACGCATGTGTTTGGAGCTTTGTGATGCTAGGCTCACATACTTCAGTTTCATCTTCCTTCCTCAAGATATTTCATGCTACCCAGTATCCAGATTTAACGGTATACTGTCCAGTCCGTGTATAGCTCCAGCAGTATGTATCCCGTCGGTGAGTGGTACTAATAGCCATACTCTTGATGAGTGGAATGTCATCCGCATTAATGTAATCATGAAGTCGTCTTTCATCCCAAATCTTCGTTGTTTGGTTAATCAAATCGCTCACACGCATATTTGGATGCAGGACCGGTGCCAAAGGGATTGCCGGTCTCGCAGGTATAATAGGAATCCAAGGATCCTCCCAGGCCTTAACCTCATACCCTGAATGAATTTTTTTGTCTAATTCCTAACAGTAGCAATTCTCTTCCGGCTGATATGCTTGTCCACACATATGAGGGGCTGCTAGTATTGATTTGACGCAAAGGCGTACTCAATCTATAATACCGACCTCTCAATACGCGAGCAACCAGAGAGTCCGGATTTTGTACTAGTCGCCATAATTGTTTTGCCAATAGCGCCAGGTTAAACTCATGAATCATCCTAAAACCAATACCACCTTCATCTCTAGGCAAGCATAATTTGTCCCATGTTGACCAGTGCATACCCCTTTTTGGCGGATTTGAGCTCCACCAGAATTGTGCAATGGCACTAGCTAGATTCTCACAAATCTCCAATGGGAGAAGTAAACAAGACATTACATACGTTGGAAGGGCAAGTAGAATTGATTTTATCATCACTTCTTTCCCGCCTTTAGAAAGCCATCTCCCAGTCCATCCATTCACTCTATTTCTCAGCTTATCCTTAAGGAAAGCAAAGAGCTTACATTTGGACCCACTGATATCCTCTGGTATACCCAGATATGACCCCATTCCTCCTTCATTTTGGATCCCAAGTGTGTCTTTGATCTCTTGTCTCACATCCTGTCCGATTCTTTTACCAAAGAGTAAAGAAGACTTCTCAAAATTAATGCATTGTCCTGAAGCTTGTCCATACATCGTGACCACCTTCATTACTTCTTCACATTTACGGGGCTCCGCCTTACAGAAAAACAGACTATCATCAGCAAAGAGAAGGTGAGATACCGAGGGACACGCACGCGTAATGCGCATCCCCGTTATCTCTCCTTGATTCTCTACGTGATTTAGAAGGCTAACGAGCGCTTCCGTGCACAAAATAAAAATGAAAGGGGACAGAGGATCTCCTTGTCGTAGACCTCTCTCCGAGACAATATTCCCTCTTGGATGTCCATTCATAAGGACCTTATATTTAACTGAAGTTACACATCACATTATCATAGTTATCCAAACTTCAGAAAAGCCCATCTTTCTCATGGTGGCCTCAATGAAGGACCATTACATTCTATCATAGGCCTTGCTCATATCTGTTTTGATAGCCATCCTCTTGTTTCTGCCACTCGGTTTTGTTCTTAGAGCATGGAACAACTCCTGAGCTATCATAATATTGTCAGATATCTGTCTCCCAGCAACAAAGGCTGACTGGGTCTCTGAGATCCTCTCTGGAAGAAACTTCTTTAATCTCTGGCATAAGACCTTAGAGATAATCTTGTAGCTAACATTGCATAAGCTAATAGGACGTAACTGACTCATCTGATTTGGCTTCTCCACATTTGGAATGAGACATATGTTGGTGTCGTTTAGGCCAGATGGCACCGTTCCCTCGAAAAGGAATTGATTAACCATAAGAGTTAGATCATCCTTTACAATATCCCAGAATTTCTGGTAGAACAACGCCGTCATTCCATCCGGTCCTGGAGCTTTCTCTGGGTGCATCGCAAAAAGAGCAAGTTTTTAACCTTCCACTCAGTGACCGGGGCTGTTAAGGTCGCATTATCTGTTGAGGTAATTGTGGTAGATACCTCAGAGAGTGCTTCCTCTATTGCCTCAGGATTTGAGGATTGAAAGATGTGTCTAAAATAATTTGTAGCAATGGCTACCAACCCTTCCTCATCCTCCACAACATTTCCATCTTCATCCAGTAATTGGGTAATCCTATTCCTTGCTCTCCTTTGCTTCGTAAGGCTATGGAAAAATTTAGTATTCCTATCCCCCTCGCGCAGCCAGAAAACCCGACACTTCTGTTTCCAGAACATTTCCTCCGCCTTAAGAGCGTCAGATAGTTCCTTAATAGATGCCGCAATTTCCTCAGTAGTGGCATCATCATTTGAGGATAAGCGATCGACCTTTTCCTTTAGCTCCTCCACCGTTTTCTCTGAATTCAGATTATGCTGCCTTTTCCATTCACTTAATGCACGCCTGCAACTTGCAATGTGTTCCATTATACTTGCGTCTGGTGGGAGATCCGGTGACTTCCATCCCTCAAGTATAATTTGCCTGAGCTCCTCATTATCTAACCATCTCTTATCAAATTTGAAATTCCTTGCTCTCCTAGGTTTCTTTCTCAGAATATCAGCTAGTATCGGACGATGATCCGATCCTTAAAGTCTCATATACTTAACCTTTGAATGAGGGAATTTTGTATATTTTATTTCTATAAACATTTAAAATATTTTTATTGACTATATATATATAATAAAACACATGGTATTTGGAAACAATTACAAATATACAAGTAATTATGTTCCAATTAACTGAAAATCTATAATCTTATATTAACAAATATTTTTTATATATTTCAAATTGAAATTTAACAAATTAAATTCCCGTGCTTTTACTAATAAATAAATTAAAGCATATTTTCATTTTTTTTCTGGTCCAATATAAGCATATTCCTCCTCCCCTCCCCCAATTCATTTACTCCATCCATGATCTTTGGATACCCTAATAATTTTGGACATAGTTTTTGGATCTTTTTATATTAGTGTGAATTTCATAAAATGTAATGTGCACGCTGTGACAAGAACCTTGAATCACAACCTTGCTAAAGTATAAAAGTCGAAAGTTTTATGAATATCCTAATTCACAAATTCAAATTGATCCGGCGTTGATTGATCTATGTTTGAAATATATAGTTTAAACACTTGTGTTTATTCATTCACATAATATCATATATGTATAATCATAACATTAAGAGACAGATCTTAGAATAATGTCAATGTCAATCTTAATAAATCTTTTAGAATTATAATTATTTTTATCCAGAGCTTAACACCCTCTCTCTCAAATTGATAGTGAAATATCTTAAAAACCCAATTTGAAAAGTAAATATTGAAATGCAGAGTTCACGATGCTAATTGTTAGTAAGTATGTGGATTTTTCTTTTGTTGATATGTGCTGAGTCATAAGTAGTTCGTCTTCAACAGCATCGTGAACCAAAGGATAATCATTCTCAACATGCTATATCCTTTCATGAAATATTGTATTGTTAGGGGTTGATTGGTAGAGCATTAGCATAAGCATTATGCTCTCTATTATCCAATCAACATTTGGCAAAGAAGCATTTAGAAAAGCATTTACCAAATGTAAATGCTCTCCAAATGTTCTTTGCTCAATGCTCTCATAAAGAGTTTTTGGGAGAGCATTTGCAAATTAAAAATAGAAAACTTAATAATAATTATATATAATTAATTAATTTTTGTTTAATAATATAAAAAATATTTTTATAATTAAATATAAATTTATATTAAAAAAATAAGAATAAAATTATATTTAAATTTTTTAAAAGAACAATATTTCACATTTAAAATAATATAATTAATATAATTACATATATAATTCATTATTTTTAATAACAAACATAACATAATATATATTTATACATTATAGATATAAACATATTATTTAGACACTAATAAATAAATTATATATTAATTTTTATCATAATTTTATATATGAGTCATTTACTGCTCTGCCAATAAATAAATAAGAATATTTTATATATAAATTATAATTAATTTATAAATAAATTATAATTAATTAATTAATTTCGTTAATAATTTTAAAATATGTTTATATCCAAAAATAATTTAATATTTTTAAAACAAATTTTAAATTTTTAAATACAGTTTCTATAATGAATAAAATTTATTATTTTTAATAAAATATATATTATTAATATATATTATTTTAAAAGAAATATAGTATTTTACTAGCTATTATGATAATTTTAAAATTGTATACTGCTAATGTTCTGCCAATCACTTTATTAAAAACTTTAATGGAAGCATACAGCTTGTGCAGCATACTGCTAATGCTTTATCATCTGCTGTACCAATCGAGGCCTTAGCTATGTTCAAAATTGATTGACTATCAAAAATAAACGCGTTGAATGATAATGAGAGAACCGTTAGAAGAAGAAGAGTTTGAGCCATTTACATTCACAAGTTCATATGCTATTTGATTGGTACTCGGCCTCGGCTGAAGATCGTTAAACAATTTTTGTTTTTTTCTTCCATAATACTAAAGAGTTTCTAAGAAGGACCACATACACACTAATCATGAAATCCAGCCAATCAGAGTCGCAATAAGCCGTCAATCACATATCAAAGTCGAACTTAAGCATAATCCCTTGGCCATGACAACTTTTAAGTATTTTACCACAAGCAATGCAGCTATCCAGAAATCCGGCTTCTACATGAGTCAAGAAAAAATATGGACAGTATAGTTGACTCGGGACGAGTGAATCAAGATATATAAGAAATCATACTAATCGTCGATGCTTCTTTGGATAGGTAAGCGGTGTTCCATCAGCAAGAGGAAATCTGTAGCCCTTTATAAAATGTTTTGTCAGATATTTTTTATAATACTTTTATTGGCAAGACCAAAACCCTTGAGATCGAAAGCTCTAACACCATTGACATTGTAAAGACCAAAATTCAAGACAATGAAGGGATTCTTTCGAACCAGCAGAGATTGATCTTTGCTGAAAAGCAGTTTGAGAAAGGACAAAAAAAAATTAATTTTGCGGCTGGTCATATTCTTTCTAACTAAACAAAAGGAGTCGACTCTTACATGTAATTTTTTTGGGAAACAACTAGGAGATAATCGGTCTTTAATTAGCCGACTAAATCATTTCGAATGATCCATCTCTTTATCTTGTTCTTTATCTCCCTAGGTGGAATCTTTTGAGCAAACAACTATGACGGACATTTGGTGTGTCGAAATGAAGAAGGGACATATTGATATGAAGAAATAAAGAAAAAGGTCAAAAGAAAGAGTTGGCAAGACTTCACTACACTTCACTGTACTTTGCTGCACTTCGTTGTACTTCGCTGCACTCACAAGACTTCGTCAGAATAATTCAAACTTCAAGTGAGAACAAGTGTGAAGTCCTACCTTACTATCTAAGATAAAGAAATGATGTTAGTTCGTCCAAGATGACATCAAGAGGCACATAAGATTGTTGGGGAGAGTTCAAAATGATTTGAATTTGACAATAGAGCTGTTGGAAGTTGATGCATTCTTTTATCCAATGTGTTCTTTAATCACTCTTTATCTTGTATGTCTTTATATATGTAATGGTCTACAGTAATGAAATGTAAGCTGAGTGGGGGAGTTTCCCTTTTTTCTTCACCATTCTCATGCCTCTTATACTCTCTCTTTGATATTTGGTTACAAGAATCTCACTCATACTCTCTAAAATCTTATTTAATCTCTTATTCTCAATTGCAGTCTTTTTTATTCTAATTACACTCTTCATTATTTTCTCTTTACATCCCACCATTCTCTGTTCTAAACACCACTCATATACTATAATCTTTCTATTCTTACATGGTGGAGATTCGACCATAAACCACTTTAGTCGTTAGTGTTGTTTTCCATGTTATATATGTTGATGGGCTCTTACTATTCTTTTTTTGGTCAAACAGGCTCTTACTACTCAGTGTGCTAAAGTTCATCGGATAATTACTATTCAAGTGCTTTCTATTTTTTTGTATTCTCGTTCTTTCTTTTCATATAGTAGTAATCGCAATATATATATATGTAAATATATATATTTTAAATTCCAGGTATTTTTGTTCTCATATAAAAATTGATGTCTCCCTCGAAAAAAATAATATCATATTGATAAAAGAAATCCAAAATTCAGTTGGGATCTTTTCACTCATGTTCACACTATAACAAAATGATCCCACATTTGCTTTATTAATCTAAACACATAATAAGATTTCTTTATATGATAGTTTGTTTTGTTAGATGAACTTCGTTATTTTCGAATAAATGTAAAATTTATTCGATCAAAACCTTTGTTACATCAAGTGCTTCTATTGTTGATTTGTGTAAATAATTAAAGAATAAAAGAAAAAATCAATCTCATAAACATCAAATCTGAGGAGGTTGCACTCTTGTCCCAAACCACATACGTAGCTCTTCATCAAGATAACTCTGTCTTTTCCCTTGGATTGACAGCAGTTTCAGTCGAATAATTTTGTCCACAAATATGATCAGGACATTTTCATCTTCCGGTTGCTCTCTATGTCGACGAGTATTGCGTTGTCTTCGTATACATTTCACCAGAGCTTAGAATTTTTTTGATCAGGACCTTTTCATCTCTCGGTTGTTAGATGGGCTTCTTTTTCTAAAAAAAAATGAATTTGAAACTGGTTTGAAACCAAAAAAGTTTCAAATCTCTTTCAAATCCCCCAACTACTGATGCAAAGCTGCTTCAGCCTGCCTCAACTAATGAAATCTCAATCTTAGAAGTACATGAAAACCAAACAACTGCTGTTAAAGCATCAAAAACCATCACTTTGGAACCACAAACCCTTAGATTTATTATTCCTGCTACAATACAAACTTTCTCTCAAGATAAGAACCCTCAAACCTTCAAAATTCTCCCCCCCCCCGAAATCCTCCTCTCCACTCTGAAGCCTTAGCCCCACACCAACCATCCTCGTGAATCTTTCCCTGACCCTAATCCTACTAGCAACCTTGAACTTCCCCCCAACCTCCTCCCCGACTGTTACCACAACTTCTACCACAAATACTATTCCTCTCCCTCTTTCTACGTCTTTCACCTTCCTTCCTCCTCCGGCCGTTGCTCCGGTACCTGCTGTCGTTCCTTCTCTGGTTCAGAAATTTAGAGCTGCTGAGGACAAAACACTAAAACGTTTAGCTCCAGCTACCATCTCTCCGACTGGAAGACCGAAAGTTCTAATTCCGGACTCTGTTTTAAAAGAAGGAGCTGAAATCCATAAGGACTTTATCATATGTTATTTCAGTGGTAAAGCTCCTCCTTTCCACCAAATCCAAAGTGTCTTCAATCACATGTGAGGCAAAGGACAGCGGCTGAAAATGTACAACAACCCTCGCAATAGGACAACACTTGTGAGGATCCCAAGAGAATACCTGGGGAATAAAATCATTGAAAAGAACATTTGTGTTGGTGTCAAAATCGGTCATGACGGAATCAATGGCTAAAAGTTTCGCAAAAATAAAAATACGTTTTATAAAACACGAGAAGTTGTTTTATAAAATTTTAAGGACTTTCCGAACAAAGGAAATCCGCGGAAAACTTGGAGATCGTCATCTCGGAAAAAACGAACGAAACAATCGCCGATTACACGATTGCCCAAGTTAAACAAAAAGAACGCAAAAAAACGCATCGGCCATAAATCGCGAGCAGGTTTGACCAAACCAGTTCCACATACGACGAGCCGAACCAGCCGGTTCAGCTCGCCGTACAGCGAGCTGGTTCGACCAAGACAGCTCGGCGTACGGCGAGCTGGCCGTCCCACAACAGCTCACCGTATGTCAAGCTGACCAGTCCGAGCCCTGCTCCCCGCATCCCCGACACGAGGCATACGTCTTTCGGTTCGATCGTGTTCTGAACCATGGTCAAAACGTCTCTTGTTTCATCTCGATCCAATCTATCAATCAAGTTTTACAATAAAAACCGTAAAGTCTTGTTTTCTCGGAAGAACTCGAGTAAACCGTATAAAACGGAAACGATTTAACGAAACACCGAACGTTGACTGATTATACGATAAACTCGAGATCTTTTATAAAAATCGTAAAAAGCGCGTTTTTAGTAAAACCTCGAGTAAATAGAAGAAAACGGCAACGATTATACGAAACATCGAACATTGCAAAACTATACGATTAACTCGAGATGCTTATGTAAAAACGGCATCGTATCAGGAAACGATCTCGTCTAAAATCGTAAAACGGTTTTTATCGCAAAACGGCTTGGAAAGTCCTAAAACGCGATAAAATTCTACTCGCGACTTTAAACAAAATCTAGCCCAAAGATGCGACGAAGTTTTGACGATTTACTCGCAGAAAGAAGATAAATGACAAATTTGAAGATAGATGTCAAGTTTGAGGATAAATAGAAGATTTCCGCAGGAAAAATGGAAAGATCGAGATAAATGGAAGATTCTCGATAAACTCGAATATGGGCGAAAATGAAGGACTAAACCGCCTAAGGAGGAGTATATAAGCAGAAGGCAAAGGACAGAAGAAGGGGACGATTTTCACAACTCTTTTACACTCAGAATTCTCTGCACTTAGAAATTTAGGCTTATTTCTCGACAAGTTCGGTTTCTATGACTGGCACTCAATCACGAGACGAACTCGCCTAGGCAGCTCAATCTCTTGTCCAGCTCTACCAATTGAACTACGTTCGACTTCATCCTCGAAAAGGGTACGTAGGCAGCCTTTCATAAGGTTCAGTCTGAAGTCAATCAAACTCTCTTTTTCTTATCTTTTTTTTGTCTTTTGTTATCGAGCTGTGACTCGACTAGGTTTAGGGTTTTTATGTTGATAACTTGCTGACGGCCCCTGCGGCCAAAGCCTTTGTAATCTCCTGTAACGATTGCAACGCTATTACGCGAATTCGAAATAAGATCGACTTTCTTTATAAATTCGTTTTATCGTGTTTTTCATATTTTCCGCATTTATTTGGTTACTTGTCGTTGGCTTTCGCAGAGATCCGGGTCCTCTGGAAAATTAGGGTTTTCCTAAGTTTCCTTATTTCACGAAATCGACGGTGTGAATTTCGGTTCCTACAGTTTTGCGCTAGAAGGAGGGGGGGGGGTCGAATTACTCTTACTCATAGCCGCAAAACGCTTGATCAAAATGATTTCTGGAAATATGAAAGACAAAGTCGCAGGTCGCAAGAACGCTGGTAGAACAACTCCAGCGGCGACTACTCCTATAGCCAACGCTCACGCAAACGCTGTAGTACTCAACAAAATCGAAAACCTAATCGCGACTCTTCGCCACGGGAAGAGCAACAAAACAAAGCTCGCAATTTCTATCTCAGATCACTAAGGGCAACGATAAAATCTATCAAACCCTCATAGTGTTTTTCTTATTTCCGATTTGGACAAATCTCATGGGTTGAGCAAAAGACAATTTCCGAGAACTTTTCGGAAAAATAAAAATTGCTCTCCCAGAAACCGCGGAATAAACCATAGGTTACTCGCGAAATAAACCCCGGGTTACTAACTGGAAAAACCCTAGGTTTCTCGCGGAAGAACCCTAGGTTGCTCACAGAAAAACCCTGGGTTACTCGCGGGAAAAACCCTAGGTTGCTCGCGGAAGAACCCTAGGTTGCTCGTGGAAGAACCCTAGGTTACTCACGGGGAAAACCCTTGGCTACTCCCATAATTGGACGATACTATCCGGCTCGAAAAGACGGTGAGTTGGCCAAGCAACCCAGCTTGCCATCTTGGCGAGATGGCCGGCCTTTCACCTCGCCCTCGAGGCACTGACTTTGCCCCGAGGGTACGGCGAGCAACCTAGGGTTCAAGCCAGCTCACCGTATAGAGAGCTGAAAGTTAAAGCCAGCTCGCCTTACGGCGAGCTGACTGGCCTTTCACCGCGCCCTCGAGGCACTGACTTTGCCCCAAGGGTTCTTAGCATCCAGTTCGCCATCCGGTGAGCTGAACCGTTCAAGCCAGCTCGCCGTACGGCGAGCTGAAAGGGCAAAACCAGCTCGCCGTACGGCGAGCTGACCGGCCTTTCACCTCGCCCTCGAGGTACTGGCTATGCCCCAAGAGTTCTTACCATCCAGATCGCCATACGGCGAGCTGGCCAAGCTAAACCAACTCGCCGTACGGCGAGCTGAACCGTTCAAACCAGCTTGAGAACTTAGAATTTAGGGGGATAGTCTAGCACGCTAAGTCTAGGAAATTTTTGTCTATCTCGATCTGTTGTTCTCTAACTGTTCAGGCATAACTCGTAAACTGATCCAATCTCTCGTACGACCGAGAAATGATCACCACGCATTCAAGCGTACCCATCTCAGAGAAAGGAGGCACTAGAGAGACTGACGTCGTCTTAAAACCGACTCGCTCCTACAAATTTTTGTAAATCAGACATACTCCAAGTCATCTCTAATCCACCATGGTCTTTAATCGACCCGGATTGCCGATCATCCCAATCCTTCAATGGAAACTCATCTTTTTTCTTTCGTCGAATATTTTTCCCTTGCATCAAGAAAACGCTTCCTATAAAGCAAACTCTCGCAAAAATAAGCAGAAAAATATTCAGACAATGCAACGCCTCGTCAAAATCATCCCAAAAGCAAACGACAATATAAGACCCGTCTAAACGCTAAAGACTGATCCAAATCGTCAGGGAAATAATCTCGAGGACTATACAGCATCTCTCGTCGCAATCATGCGGTTATAAAATCTCTGTGAAACTTCAGAATGAAACCCGATGATTTGCCGAAGTCCTAAAGATCTTTTCCAATTTGACAAAACAAGTTTCGTATAAGAAGCAAACAATTATACGGAAAATCTTTAGATATCAAAGCATTGCTCTCATTTTCCGTCGAACCAATTGAGTCACGGAATAATGTCGAGAATATTTGCAGAAAAAGAAAAAACCGAACACAAAGCAGCAATAGAGAACACGTCCTCCCTGCTCGCCGAATGATCCTATTGCTGGTCAAGCGATTTGTTCCGCTCAAGAAACCCGCTAAAACATTTTTCGATTTGCTTTCGGCGAAATAACTTCTGGTAAAACTCCGTGAGTGACTCCAAAAAACTATCACCAAACAATAAAAAACTAAGCAGACATATTTCTCAAAAAATCTGCGGAAACATTGTTATCCCAATGCGTCGTGTCGATTTACTAAATTCATCGGCCGTTACTTACGCGAAAAATCCTTCATATAGTCAGGATCATGTCATAACGAAGTAACTTTCGAAAGTAAACATAACATTTATTTCAAAAAGTACTCTCCTTATAGCGGAAACCAAGCTATACGATCCGTCATTGAACGACCAATCTAAAATTTGTTTCCTCGCACCACGATCTGAAAGATCTTATTCTGCGGTTCACAAGCATCCGCTCTCATTCCTCTCGATTACATCTGAGACACTACCCTGTAAACAACTCCGCATGGACTCTGCATCGATCTTCTTAGGCTCTGTCTCCCTCGGGTCAAAAAGAAACAACTTCCATACGAACAAAGGTAAGATTATACGAAACTTTCATCGTATAAAGCGAACCTAAGATGGAAAAACGTTTTCTATAACCACGGGTATACTTGGCATATCAAGCTCGACAAACACTACTTGACCCTTGTCTGATCACGCTTCAATTCAACGCCAAGTTTACGAACCAACTCGACCTTATCGATAGCACGAAAGTGTCGTGGTCTAATCCTCTACCAAATACGTCCTTGGCTATGCGGCTGAATACAATCTCCACGCCAAGCCAATACATTCAACGAATAATGCAAACTTGTTGAAAATCGACTAAGTTCTGTATTCTCACGATTCTCTCTATTTCCGAAGCGATTTGCCTACAAAATCCGGAGTGTAAGAAAACTCTCGTAACAAAGCTCCTGAAGCCGTACGAGTTATCCTTAAAATATATGAAAAAGATTTTGTAAGGTCAACACTTCACAAAGCACCGTAATTAAAAACGCTTCATTTCGGGGAAACAACTTACGCGACCTCTCGGTCCCAATTGCTCTAGCACGAATCATCAGACTACTTGACATCCAAGCAGGAACGTGAGTTTTGGTTGCGAATATCTGCAAACGAACCAAAGTGTTCCTGCTAAGCAGGGTTAAGATAAAACCCTTGCAACACCCCGCAACGTTTCGAACACGAAACACGGCATATAAAAAACAATCTTCGCAATTGCGTGACGTAGCAGACGCTTGAAGAATAGTTTTTCGACACAAATATCTTCCTCGATAAAATCACTTTCTTGGAAGACCCAACAGTCCGCCCGCGACTATAAAACATACAAAACTTCTTAAGATACATATCCTTCGCAAACAACGATAGCATCTACCATCAAGTTTGTTGCCGATCATAACAAACTCGCAACAGTCCTAAACAAACTTAAGTTATCTCGCAGAGATAGCTCTCGAACACCCGACACAAGGGTAATAGTGCTATAAAAGAAATCCAAACTTTTGGTCAGCACTTTCGGCACCTTAGAAATTGTTCCCGGTGAGATGCTCGATTCCAACCAGACGAATCGTATAAGCCGAGAACCTGTGCGGATTCTAAATTGGTATGGAATCAGCTTAAAATTGCAACAGGCGAAACGAAAGCCGACTAGTCCTCGCATAGCCTCAATCCGAAAGTAAACCTAGGTCTTGCCCTAAATCCAGCACACTGGTCTCTAACGTCTCAAGGCATGAATCGAGATCCTAAAGGCATGTCTCTTCGTCTATATCTAAACGCTCACTCGATTTACTAAACATCCTAAAACGAGAAAACGAATAAGGCAATCCACAAAGGAAAAGGAATGCGAGACGACAACTTGCAGACCTCCCTCAATATCAACTCATATTCTTCCCGCTACATTCATACTAATAAAAACATGCTCTTAAAAACGCAAACTGATTTATAATAAAGCCACAAAACGGCAAGGACTCAGAGCCGCACACGGCCAGTCCAGAAACTATAACGGCCACACTCGGCCATAGCAAACAGCCTAGAAGGCTAGTCTCAAGGCCGGCAAAGGTCCAATACAAATAACTAGACTGAAAAGGTCTCACTGGGAAACAGGTCATACGAACCTTAACTCCAAAACAAACTACGAAAGGCTTGATCCCTTCAATAGGGTACGTAGGCAGCCTTCACAAGGCGCAGCACTAATCTTAAACGCTTTCAGCTCCCTGGAGAGTGGAAAGATCACTTTCAACGGACCTTTCCAACCATTAATTCCGCCTAACTTACCTAAAACTGGCTAACCACTCGCAAGAACCTCACGCTAGAGGCTCAAAGTTCTAGCGAGATGGGGGGCTAACTGTTGGTGTCAAAATCGGTCACGACGGAACCAATGGCTAAAAGTTTCCCCAAAAATAAAAAAATATGTTTTATAAAACACGAGAAGTTGTTTTATAAAATTCTAAGGACTTTCTGACAAAGGAAATCCACAGAAAACTTGGAGATCATCATCTCGGAAAAAATGATCGAAACAATCGCCGATTACACGATTACCCAAGTTAAGCAAAAAACCGCAAAAAAACCGCATCCGCCGTAAATTGTGAGCAGGTTCGACCGAACGAGTTCAACGTACGACGAGCCAAACCAGCCGGTTCAGCTCGCTATAAGGCAAACTGGTCGGTCCCGGATCAGCTCGCCGTACGGCGAGCTGGTTTGACCAAGACAGCTCGCCGTACGGTGAGCTGGCTGTCCCACAACAGCTCACCGTACATCGAGCTGACCAGTCCAAGCCTTGCTCTCCACATCCCCGACACGAAGCATTTTTCCTTAGGTTCGATCTTGTTCTGAACCATGGTCGAAACGTCTCTTGTTTCATCTCGTTCCGTTCTATCAATCAAGTTTTACGATAAAAACCGTAAAGTCTTGTTTTCTTGGAAGAACTCAAGTAAATCGTATAAAACGGAAACGGATAAACGAAACACCAAAAGTTGACTGATTATACGATAAACTCGAGATCTTTTATAAAAATCGTAAAAGCGTGTTTTTAGTAAAACCTCGAGTAAATCGAAGAAAACGGCAACGATTAAACGAAACATCGATCATTGCCAAACTATACGATTAACTCGAGATGCTTATGTAAAAATGGCATCGTATCAGGAAACGATCTCGTCTAAAATCGTAACATGGTTTTATCACAAAACGGCTCGGAAAGTCCTAAAACGCGATAAAAGTCTACTTGCAACTTTAAACGAAATCCAGCCCAAAGATGCGAGGATGGTTTAACAAGTTACTCGCATAAAGAAGATAAATGTCAAATTTGGAGATAAATGTCAAGTTTGAGGATAAATAAAAGATTTTCGCAGGAAAAATGGAAAGATTGAGATAAATGGAAGATTCTCGATAAACTCGAATATGGGCGAAAAGAAAGGACTAAACCGCCTAAGGAGGAGTATATAAGCAGAAGGCCAAGGACAGAAGAAGGGGACGATTTTCACAACTCTTTTAAACTCAGAATTCTCTGCACTTAGAAACTTAGGCTTATTTCTCGACAAGTTCGGTTTCTATGACTGGCACTCAATCACGAGACAAACTCGCCTAGGAAGTTCGATCTCTTGTCCAGCTCTACCAATCGAACTATGTTTGACTTGAACCTCGAAAGGGGTACGTAGGCAGCCTTTCATAAGGTTCAGTCCGAAATCAATCAAACTCTCTTTTTCTTATTTTTTTCGTCTTTTGTTATCGAGCTTTGACTTGACTAGGTTTAGGGTTTTTATGTTGGTAACTCGCTGACGGCCCCTGCGGCCAAAGCTTTTGTAATCTTCTGTAACGATCGCAACGCTCTTACGCGAATTCAAATTAAGATCGACTTTCTTTATAAGTTCGTTTTATCGTGTTTTTCATATTTTCCGCATTTATTTGGTTACTTGTCGTTGGCTTTTGAAGAGATCCGGGTCCTCTGGAAAATTAGGGTTTTCCTAAGTTTCCTTATTTCACAAAAATCGACTGTGTGAATTTCGGTTCCCACAATTTGGTATGTAGGTGACTCTATGTTTCACACTGCTCAATGGTCGTCAAAACATTCCTCGCCTACTCCTTCCTTGAAGGCAATATAGATCTGGGCTCACCTCACTGGTGTCCCACTTGATCTAAGATACAATGCGGGTCTAGTTTAGTTGCTGGTCTAGTGGGAGAACCCAAGGAGATATATTAGTTTACGAAGAAAATGGTAAGCTTGACTGTTTCGCATGTCAAGGTAGAGGTTGATCTCACTAAACCTCTACCTTCTATAGTTGAGTTTGAACGAGAAAGTGGAGAGGTTGTTGAGGCATGTCAAGGGAGAGGTTGATCTCACTAAACCTCTACCTTCTATAGTTGAGTTTGAACGAGAAAGTGGAGAGGTTGTTGAGGTTTTTGTAAGCTATCCTTTGGTGCCTCCGAATTGCTCTCACTGCCACGAGTTGGGTAACATAGTCCGTAACTGCCTCCACTACACCCCCCTCCTCCTCCTGAACCACCCATATCTGAGAAAGCCTAAGGAAAGAAAGTTTCAACCTCGTCTACTCCAGCCTCAAACACTACTCGACAGCATTATAAGAAAAAGGCTACTACTTCTCAAAAGTTCGGACTCAAATTGTCCACCACACTCTGGCTCTGGGGAGATTGGAATCGACGCGATGCTGATTGAAAAAACTAACCATTCCTCTGCCTCCTCTAAAACCACAACTCTAGGAGTAACCGCTGACACATGTTTCACTCCCAACACCACCCCTCGCCCTTCATTAAAACGATCCCGCTCTTCTCCAACTCTTTCACCTCCTATTACCTTAAATCCTAACCCTCTTTTTCCTCCCCCCCCCCCTCTTCATCCCACCTCAACCTTATCTCTTAAGCTGCCTC
>CAKOAT010554043.1:0-40991 GCA_932364175.1 Eruca vesicaria subsp. sativa
TTATATATTTGTATAATATATAATATGATCTCAAACTAAATAATTATGTTTTTTGGTATAAAATTGAATAAACTGAAAACCGATGGTATATAAACCAAATCAAACTGAAGTACATATAGATTTAGAATAGTAGTTATATTTTAATGATCGAAATACCAAAAAATCGAGCCGAACCGAAACCCGATATCCGGATTGAACAACTCTAATCCGAATGAAACCAAACTATTGTTTCATTTTTAAAAATATAATAAAAATAATAGCTTCATCCCGCGCAAGGCGCGGGTCTTATCCTAGTGTTTATTGTTTGATCGAACTTGACTGTTCGGTCGTTTTCTACAAAAACGCTTTGTTGTGTGAAACGTAACATAATTTAACATAAATAATAAAAGGCTTAACGTTAACTAACGAAATAAATCTGAAACAGGCCTATTGGCCCGTTCAGTTCATCAAATTAAATTATTTCAAAACTAAGTGTTTTTCTACAGTGTGAACAAAAAAAGTTTTAAAATAAAATTTATTTAATTTTAAAATTTATTATTTTGTTACCTTATTAATTTTCCGTTATTATATGTAATTAAGATAAAATAAACAACTTTTATTTAAGTTTATATTTAATAATAATATATATATTTAAAGTTAAATTTTGAAAAAACAAATTTTTGGTTAAAATATATTAAATCAGATTTTATACAATTAAGAAAAAAATTGTTAGTTATACAATTATCAAAATATAAAATAAAATAATATTTCTAAAATTTAGAGATGTTATAAATAAAACTAACGGTATTGGGATTAGAAAAGTATAATTTTTATAAAAACACACATAAAATTTTGCAAAAAATTATTAATAAAAATTACATAATTGTAAAAAACAGACTTGAAAATTATTGCAAAATTTTTAAATATTATTATATTTCTATTTCTACTATTAAATTATTTATTTTTATGTTAATGATAATTTACGAGTTGTTACCATATTTTAAAAACTTACCAAAAATGTATATTAACATTAAATGTAAACGTACATCACAATATTTAACTCAAAGCCAGGTCATCATTATTAGTGGACATGTCATCATTTTTTCAGTTCGTCAAATTAAATTATTTCAATAAATTTATGCATACTTGTTGTTATAAAAGACTTATAATTTAACGCTAACATTTTTTACTCATAAAAAAAATTAATATTGATATAAGTTAAATTACTAAAATAAGAAATCTAAAAAAAGAGAGAATGACGTACGAGTTTACAATTGATCGAAACGATCGTATATATAGAATTAAAAAGTAAGTTATGGTGCGTGCATAGTAACGATGACTCCACATAAACTATATTCACATGAATTCATCATATTTCAATGTAGAAATTGTTGATGTTCTTTACACACGTTTTATAACACTCATCTTTGGAGATCAGTATCATTATCCTTTCTTGTTTGATGTTTTTGTTGCCTCGTTAATTTTTTATAAGAAATAATAAGGTAAAAAGAATACAACCCCGCAAACTCCCCCATAGGTGAACAGTGATAGATCTTTCTGATGATGCATTCCAATGTTATAGACATCTGAATACCGAGGTAGGAAGTGACTTTCTGAAGAGGTCAAGAGCATCGTCGCATGGTCGAACATATTTTACTTAAATTTCTTTATTCTTCTCGACCTCTTGAGTGTAAAAGAACAAATTCAGATGTATATTTTCCGTCCAATCACTTTTGATATATCCTTCCTTCATTTGAGCAACACATACCCGCATGATCTTCATATAGAATAGTTGGCTCCGTATTTTCATCAATCCCACTGCTAGAATAGATGGGTCAGCTTATTGATCTCAGCCATACACATTCTCTATTTACCTCATGGAATACGATGATCTTAGCATGATTTGAAGAAGTGGTAACAAGATTTTGTTTTTGAGAATACCAAGATGTAGCAGTGCCTCTGATCGAACGTATCATGTTTGCGATCGAGCTTTGTGTGGATCTGAAAGATATCCTGCATCTTCAAAACTAACCATTTGACCTTTTGAATCTTTAGGATAAAACAAGCCTAAATCTATAGTCCCTTAGAGGTAATGAGAGACATGTTTAGTTTCATTCCAATGTCTTCTAGTGGGAGATAAGCTGAATCTTGCCAAAAGATTTACAGCGAATGATATATCAGACCGTGTACAGTTCACAAGATACATCAGCGCTCCAATTTCACTTAGATATAGTACTTCAAGATCAAGTATCTCTTCATTTTCTTCTGCAAATAGACGAAATGGATCATTTTCAATGTTAAGTGATTTAACAATCACAAGAGTGCTAAGAGAAGTTGATTTATTCATGTTTAAGCGTTTCAACACTCTTTTAGTATCTAAACTATTAAAGGAGAAGTACAAATTAAAAATACCCCTAAGTTTTCCTCAATATTTACCATTGTCTGCCACTCTCCTTAAACACAGCCGTTTGTTTTAATTACTAGACCATATAATTACTAAATCATAACATTACTAAACCATTTTAATACAATAGCTACTTTCATACATATCGTTGCATAACATAAAATGCGGTTTACGACTGGAAAATATTCATCAGAGCTTCACCATGGTGAATTGGTGCTCATCGAAGGCCTTACGCGGTGACACGAGTTTCTCTGCTTCAACTGTGGAATTACGGAGCGCGACTGAGTAATCATCTCGGCGGCTCTCGAGAAACTTCTCTTCCATCACTCCCCAACCACTCACGAGCATTGTCTTCATCGTGTCTCTCTTTCCTATGCTATAAACCAGATTTATTCTGATGAGATTGGTCTAAAGTAAGCAAAAATCAATGGCTACCCCTATTAACTAAAATGAGTAAAAAGACAGCAAGCGTAATGGCTTGGAATTGAACCTTAGAGGATCTTAATTTTATCACCAGCTGTGCTGTACAGATCACTACGTAATCATCTCAATGTTATTATATGTAACTCTTGACCTAGAAAATTTAATATTAATGCGTATAATATGATATTATATTTTGTATTTGATGTGCAATTAAATAAGTATAATTATATTTTGTGATATAATTTGATATGGATTTACAAATCTATGAATCTTAATACCAGTGGTGTTTATACATAAACATGTATTACATATAAATTTTGTATCATAAGTATAAGTGAAGTATATTATAGAATATAAAAGTACGAAAAATTCTCTATGCGTATTCTCCGTTTTTTCGATTTTCTGATAAATCATTAGGTCCGGGTGTGTCATATGCATAGCACCTAGCGGATTTCCGGATAAGGGTTTCAAATATAAAGTTCATGATCATGATGTAACTGTATATTATGATGTACCAAACTTTTAATCATAACAAAATGGTCCAATTCAATAACATAAATTAGATTTACTAAATAAATATTTCAGAAAATCTGTACTTATTTTTAAATGTTTCTATGTAACTTCATTATTTTTATATTTATGTCTAAATAATGTATTTGTTTAAAAATATTAATAGCATATTTAAACTTTACATTCAACTTTAATCAAAATATTTATAATTTAGTTTAATAAACCCAGAAGTATACGTAAAACTATAATTTTTTACACTATAATTTTGATTTTACCAAATAAAATAAATAAACCACAATAAAAGAAAATATAATATTATAGTCTACAAATGGAGACTAAACACATTGAACAAGACAGACCAATGTCAAAACTGAATAGCATATAAATCTATAATTTGAATATCTAAGTGTATGGCATTGTTCAAAATTAAAAATATACTAGATTTTGACTCGCCCTTAAAAGGGCGGGTATATTTTTTGTTTTACATTTTTATAAAAATTAATTTTTATGTTTGTGTTTTTAGTCATAATTGTGTTTTTATATAATATTTTCTTAAATAATTAATAAGAAATTTTAGTCTATTATATTAAAATAGTTAGACTATATATATATATATATATTAATAGGCTATGTTCATGTAATAGAATAGATAGTTATTATTTAAAAAATAATAATAATAGTATAGTTACAATTTTGTTTAGTAATTAAATAGATAAAATTTTATGTTCTTCATTAAATTTTCATGATTTCATATATAATGATAATAAGGTTATTATTATACATAATACTACACATAATAATTTGTCAACGATATATTAATTTAGGCCAGGCCAGACCCATAATTAACAAACTATAGATTATCAGACCCGTTCTTCGGAGATAATAATTTAGACCAAACCCATTTGCTAACATATTCTGATGCACGTGTTTGATTAAATAAGACATGCAGTTAAAAAAGTGAATCCCGATTATTTAGATGCAGTTAGTTAACATATGGTTTATTTTTTAAGTATGTAACGTGAGAAATAAATAATTGGACATATCCAATTGGTCATGTTCCAGATTTAATAATATTGATGTGAATAATAAAATTAAACTTCGTATCCAAGATAAACCAAAATAAAACATCATTGTAATAATGACAAAGAACAGATATATTTTTGTATTATATTTAAAAAAAATTATATTTGTGTTTGCTAATTTCGTTCAAAAATAATTGTGTTTTAATAGTATTCATAATTTACAGAACGTTATTAGACATAATAATTGGTCATAAATTAAAATAGATTTCCATAAATTGGATAGCTGTAACTGAAAAGGCCCACAAAGTTATTGTAATATTTAAAAGTTAATGGATCTTGTTCCTAGAGATTATGTGGGCATTTTAAAATTAAAAGCCCTTACACCAAGTTTTGTAAACGGATCACGTGAATATAACTGAGTAACAGATCGTGGTTTGTAGTTTTATTAAATTAGATACAGTTATAAATTTTAAGTAATCAATAATTATTGGACACAACTTTTTATCAATTGGTCATGATCCAAATTTAATAGTATTGATAATTATGAAAAATAGATCGCACAGACGCGCGGGTCAAAAGCTAGTATATGGATTAATGCAAAAATACACCATTTTGAAAATGCTCAATAGGCCAAAACAATATTTGGTCTCTCTGAGATCTTTCATTTTAAATTCTCCTTTCAGATAGTCGTATGTCTCTTGTATTTCCTTCTAAGTTCCAAAAATATTAAGATCATCAACATATACCGCGATTTCTTTTTTAGCCGTCCATTTACTCTAAATCAAGTGGTGACCAGTCGATTCTCCGAGGATAAAATCCGTCTGGCCGGGTCTGATCTATATAGGAAAATGAATAGCCTCTAATACTTGCTTTTTAGCTAGTGCATCCGCTCATCCATTTCTACTCCGCGGAATATGAGACAGACTCACATCCTCGAAATCCTCCCGTAGTCACTAAAACACCGCGATCTATGTCGCGAAAGCCGGCCAGTCCTCCGGTCTAGTAGACATGTCCACTAGATCCGAGCAGTCCATCTCAATCCGTATTGAAATCATCCTTAAATCTCTCATACATGAGACTGCCCACAGTAGGTTTTCCATCTCGGCATGCAGAGCTAATAGGCTCCTTTTACACGCTCGCAATCCGAACAATTCAAAACCCATGTGATCCTTGAGACTCCACCCTAAGCCACTGACACTACCACTATCGATCCATGATGCATCAATTTGGCATGTAGGGGTATGGGGGATCATAAGGGGATCTGAACTAGGAGGTACCTCATGATCCTCATTTACTTCCTCCTTCTTGTTTGCCTTCCTCCAACATTCTACCTTAAGAGACGCATGTTGAAGAGTTTCCATTGGAGATACGTCTTTCCCATTAAAGATTTTGTCGTTCCTTGCCTTCCAAATATACCAACAGATCCATGGGAAGGTGTCGAATTGTGGTCTCTGAGGAGCCATTTCTTCTCGCTTCCAAAACAGAAAGTTCATATTTTGGTAAATAAATGTACTCGGAAAGTTACCCGGAATGGACGGATAGTCCGATAAAGCCCCAACCTGCATGGCAGGGGGGCACTCAAAAAGGAGATGGTTAATCGACTCCACTGGGCCAGCACATCTAGGATAACTCCTATAGGTGCCCAGGTGTCTATAAGTTAGCCTCTCTGCTGTCGCCACAAAAAAGTGCTTCATCTTGCTTGGAGCCTTTAACTTTCATACATGACTCTGGAGACCTTTGACACTTGGTTCGCGAACCATTTCATGTGTAGGGCTCGTCTAGCTCAATTGGAGTAGATTATATCCGGTTTTAACTGAATAGACTCTTGTTTTTGTGTGATTCCAAACATATCCATCCAGAGAAGAGGAGCGGGAGGGTTTAATCCCAAGTATCAACGGGATATCATCTATTTGAAAGAATTCCCGTAGAAGCTGGATATCACACTCCTTGGTATGATTCATAATAAAGGCCTGAACATATACCACGATTACACAAATCCATATATTGTTTTCTTGATGAAAAACATGGGCATATAGGATCATTCACATATCCTTCTTTTGTTACTAAGATGATTATACCACATACGTCCAGATTGCTTTAACCCATATAACGATTTTTGCAATATTATTTCAAAATTCTTTGGGTTTGGAACTTAATGCTTCTCGCATTTTAAATCCATCAGGACCTTTCATTTAGATATCAATATCTAATGATCCATATAGATAGGCTGTAACGACATTCATAAGACGCATCTCGAGATTTTTATCAGCTGTTATACTCATCAAGAATCTAAAAGTAATTTATCCATAACAAGAGAATATGTTTCCTCAGATTCCACGTCTTTGAGAAAAAGATTGGATCATAAGACAAGCTTTGTATCTCGTGACCTCATTTTCTCATTTCGCTTTTGAACAAAAATCCATTTGTATCCAACTGGTCTCACATCTGTAGGTGTAAATACAATAGATCCAAATACTTCTTATTTATTAAGCGAATCCAGATCGGTTCGTATTGCATTTTTCATTGTTTCCAATCACGTCTCTTTTGACATTCATAAATAGATTTTGGTTCTGGATCTTTTCTTTCCTCATTTATTTCACTTGACACAATATATAAGAAAGCATCATCAACATCATCCTTTTCATTTATACTTCCTATCTTCTTATTATGAATGGAGTTGATGGAAATCTCGTGATTCCTTTCAGACTCATGATGTTTTATTTTTTCAATATTCTCATCGTTTGTTTCTTTCAAAATGTTTTTCTGCTATTTTTGGTGTGTCGTTTATTTCGACATTCTTTGTTTTCTATTATTTATTTTAACATTCTTTTTGTTGGGTCTGCCTGGCTTCAAGCCTGTTATAGACTCACGTGTATTATCTACTTTTCCTTGATCATTTGATATTTTGATACAAGCATGAGATTTTCAGCTGGTATATGAGTAGTTACCTTCTTGTTATCAGTATATGCATCAAGTAACTGATTCGCTATACTTTGTAAATGCATAATTAGTCAAACTTATAGTTTTGGATCTTTTGTAGGAGGATCAAGATATAAAACAAAGATACAATCCATTTGATATCTTCTTATACATTTTTTTTCTTCCCTAGAACTGGGAATACTCTCTCATCAAAATAACAATCGAAAAACGTGCCGTAAAGACGCAATTAATATGTGATTCTAAGTATCGTATGATTGATGGAAAATCACAACCAACATATATTTCCAATCTTCTTTGTGGTCTCATCTTTGTACGTTGTGGTGGTGTTATAGGCACATATACTCCACAACCAAGATTCTTAAATGGAAAAATATTTGGTTCTCGACCAAACGCTAATTATATTGAAGAATACTTATGGTATGCACTTGGTCTAATCTGAATGAGTGCTTTTACTTGCAAAATAGCATGTCCCCATATAGGGGTTAGAAATTTCGATTTCATGATCAATGGTCTTGCAATCAATTGCAGACACTTAATTAAAGATTCAGCCAAACCGTTTTGCGAACAAACATGTCCACAAAATGTTCAACTTCAATTCATGTTACCATACAATAATTTTTGAATGCTTTGGATGTGAATTCACCAGTGTTGTCTAATCCCACTCTTTTAATAGTATAATCAGGAAATTGTGCTCACATTTGCCACATTTCAAGATGCCAATAAACAAACGTGTGATCATCTACTAGATGCGTCAATTAATACCATAAAATAAAATACTAGAACGGTCCACAAGGTGGATGTATTATTACACATATACCGCCTTGATTTCTTTCAAGGAACTTTAGTGATTATTTATCAATTTTGGTTAACGATGGCTTTATGATCAATTTTCCAAGAGAGCATGCAACACATGTCTTTTTCTTCTCTTATAAAATCTCTTTGATTTCAATGAATAACCATGTGATCTTTCTATGATTCTATGCATCATTGTAGTGCATGGGTGACCGAGGCGATCATGCTATAATATGAATTCTTCTAGATTTCGTTTCCCTGCAAAATTAGATTTGATTTCATCGATATAAGTATGATGCAATCCTGAAGGAAGTTCTGGAAACGTCTCCAATATGTGTATCCTGCTACATTTATCAGAAGTGACGTACATGTACTTCTTTCCATCCTCAGTTGCAAACTCAACTCAGTATCATATCCGTGACGAAATATGACATTAAAACTCGACTAATTCCTTTTAGAATTAGGAGAATATAGAGCATTGTTTATGGAAACTTTTATTCCATTTGATAACATGAAGTTTGCTTTACCAGTTCTTTCAATCACGTCAGCAAGACTTGATATTGTATTGACAATAATTTTTGTTAGATTTGTCTCAGAATAGTATGTGTTGTTCCACTATCTTGTATACAAATTTCTCGAATTCGTTTCTTGGATTTTGATTCATTAGTATTGTGATCCATTTTTGTAATTGTCATAAACATTAATAAAAGGGAAACATGTAATAATCATATAGAAAACACACAATAGTTATGCAAAGTGAATTTAAAAACATCATTATTTATTTAAACAAAAAACGTAATAATTATACATGACAACACTAGAGACTATTTTGTATTTTTATTGTGAGTATTTCAATTCTCTTGAGGAGTAATCTAGTCCAGCTCATTTGCAAAATCAGAGGCTTCGAGGTATGATGTTCCCTCAAAATTTTCCGTGAGATTCACTTCCTTAGCGTTGCCTTTTGTGGACGCTTGATATAACTTACACAGATGTGGGGGAGTACAACAGGTACAGACCAAGTTCGTGTACATCCACATCTGTAACATACAGTTTCATGTTTCTGAGTGGTATCCACTTGGGTTTCTTTACCCTTAGATCCTTTCCATTAAGGATTCTAAGTTTTCCAACGTTTGTTGTTGAAACAGCGACCACAACCCTGACTGTTTGGATTCTCTTCTTTGAGTTTTTTTACCGCTGTAGCATTCATTTCAGGGAATGTCTTGGCTCCCGTAGGTCGGAAATTATGGCTTTTTTTTTCAGAAGCTCCTTGTTCTTTATAGCCAACATGAGCGCAACAATCATTTCAGAAAATCTGGTGTACCTACATTTTCTGTAAATTTTGGGTAATAAGTGAAACTGTCTGTGGAAAGTGTTGTATGTATTATTCATCATTTGTGCCTCAGAGATAGGGTTACTACAATACTTCAGTAGTGAAAATATCTTCAAGACGAGATAATTTTATTCCTCAACCTTTTTAAAAATATGGAACCTCAGGTTTTTTCACTCTCTAGAGCGTGAAGGAGATTGATTTTCTTTTGGTTATCTAACCATTCTTTTAAAGCTTACCACAGTTCAGATGAATCCTCTATACTTACATAATCATTCATAACATTCTCATCGAAGTGTTTCTTCAGAAAATCCGTTTCAGTCTTATGCTCAGGTTGTGATTTATTATCGATTATAATCGTCTCGGTTAACTTTTTCATCACCAGATAAGGTTTCACGTTTGTGCCCCATCCGACGTCATTTTTACTAATTATTTTGAAAACTGGAAACTGAAGATGCTCTATTCTTCCCATTTCAACAAAAAGATCGTACATATAAACAAAATAATAATCGCATATTAAACTAAAAGCAACGAATCTCTAAAAAAGAACGGAATAAAATTATTTGAATATTTGAGAGGAGATGAACTATTTTGATGAATTGAATGAATCAAACATGAGTAAAAAATTTGATAGTTTTCTCTATGACCGTTGGGATTAAATCATTTGAACCGAAAATTAATCTAAAAATATCTTAATAAGCAGTTAACCAAATTTAGTAAATTGCATAATAATTTTATACAGATAACCAAACATTTATATAATGACCACAATATAATTATGCAATTATCAACATTATTAAAGTGATAAAATTATTTTCTTGAAAAATTAATCAAATTCCGCGATGACATTGTCAAACCAATAATTTTATTGTATATAACAAAGTTTATTAACGAGATTATATACCACCTACATTAATATAGTAAATAATAATAAATTAGATAATCACTATAAAATAATAAATAATAGTATAGGTGGTACACCGATCATTATAATAAAATAAATATAATACATATAAATTTTATCGAATCGCAAAGTGATTGTGTTGATAATGTATTATAAAAAAAATTATAATTTACTGTCTCAGAATAAAATTTTATACCCATAAAAGGAAGTTAATGTTTTTGTTTGAATGAATGTTAAATTCTAATATAAAGGAAGTTAATATGTTAATAAAAGTTAAATTACTTAAGAGAGGAATCAGAATTCACAATAGATCGAGAAATTATCGTGTATATATAGAAATTAGAAAATAAGTTATTCTGCGCATAATAACGATAGGCTCCACATAAGTTAAATTAGATTCGCACGAATTTGTCGTATTAAATTGTTGACTTTCTTTTATTCACGGTTTTCAACAATGCTGACACTTTGGGGGTGATTGGTTGGGATGTAGCTGTAAAAATTTTACTGTATAATTTTTTCTGTAGAAATTTTTGATGTAGCTGTAACAAATGTATCTGTAAAAATTAAATGAGAAAAATAATAGATATGGAAAGATATTTCTACAGCAATATTTTTTCTCTACAACAAATAAAATACTGCTTTAGAAAACAAGGGTGCTACAACCTTTTTTAAGAAAAAATGACTTTAGCTTTAAAAACTAGATAAAGCATGATTGGTAATTTTTATAGTTGTAGATGGAAATTAAAGCTAAAGTCACTAGATACATCCCAACCAATCACCCCCTTTATATTTGTTTTTTACATAATTTGCATTCTGAAAAAGTAGTTCTACGATTATTCTTTCAAAATTGAATTTAGTAAAGCTTGCAGTGCAGAATTTGAGTTCAGTAGAGTAAACAAAAAACATTAAAAAGACAACAAAATTACCCTTTTCGAAATAGATAGGTCTAAGAAACTGGAGAAATAAAGACAGCACAAACACATCTTTATAACCTGATTTAACAATTCACTTATGTTTGAGTTTCAACAAATCCAAAAGGCCAGCCAGGAATGATTCTGAAGTTTAGAGAAATAACTTAAGAAGTAGACTGGAGAAGTTTCTTGTAGTCATGGAAGGTTCCATGGAAAGGTGCAATCCTTCCGTCTGACACAACCCACAGCTCATCCACGCTTCCCGATATCAGATGCTCGTCGTGACTCACCTATGCACCACAACCACACAAATCAGCTTTTAACCATAAACCCTGATAAGAAGACAAAGGACTTGATACTACGAGTAGTTTTTGTTATTACCATGCAGATACCCCCTTGGAATAAGACAAGTCCTTGAATCAAAGCTTCCACAGCATCCAGATCCTGACACATTGTTATTACATAATTTTAGCATAAACTATAAAATTCTTTGCTGCTTATTAACAAGATGAACATGGCTTACAAGATGATTGGACGGCTCATCGAGCAATAGCAAGTGCGGTTTCTTGAATGTGATCTTGGCAAATGCCACTCTGCTTTTCTGACCCCCTGATAAAGTGTACATTGGCTGCAGTGCCAGGTTTCCAGTGACCCCAAGAGAACCCAGGTGACTTCTCAGCTTTTGTTCCGGTACTCCCTGCCATCATTCAATCCACATACCAGTTTACCACATATTGAAAAGTCAAGTGGGTCTATATTTTGATTCAACTATTTTATACAACTAAACTTTGTCCGTAAGAAGACAAACAGAAATACTATATAAACTATTTCCTTGTTAACTAAATTATGATCTGTTAACTGAAACAAGCTGATGAATCAGACGGGCTTGGAAACTTACCGGGTAACAGCGCATCATATATAGAAGAGGATTCGAAGAAAGGTCTAGCCCATCCACATGGTGCTGGCTAAAGACTGCAACTCTAACCTGTTTAAACGGACATATCAATACATCATATTAGAGCCACCGACAAGCTTAGCTTAGCATTAACAGACCAGGAGAACGCGCAATCAAAAATCTGACTATGTTATTGCCAATGAACATTGCAAAAACCAACGCTGTTTTAGTAATATGCTAGGAGGGTGTTCAATAATTTGAGCATAAGAAATGGTCATCCCCATTTCCAGAGGAACGGTGTCCAATTCCTTTGTTCAGATAAGAAAAAACCAAGCCTTCTGCCATACCTTAGCAGACCGGAAAACTGTTCCAGAGCTTGGTTGCAGATCCCCAGAAATAAGTTTGAGTATAGTTGATTTACCAATACCATTCGGTCCCACCACTGCAAAACGATGAGAAGAAAACCATATAGAGAGCTTAAGATGCTAGGAAGAGCCACAAAAAATATGTTCTACACGTTCTTTAATGCTGAAAATAATGATATCCACAAATGACTGATGAAAGTTGAATAATTATAAACATGTATCATCGGCGAGATCTCATAAGTTAGGAAGGGGGAGCCTTCTTACTTGCAATACGGCTATCCAGATCTATTCCGAAATTCAGGTTCCTAAACAACAACGGACCACCAGCGTAGCCAAACGATGCATCACTGTAGAAGAGAATAAACAGTAAGAAAAAGTATCATCTGTATCCTTCGCATACCACAATTAAAGAAGTTTGTGACAGATTCAAACAGGTGGTTTCCAGAAGATGACAAACCTGAAACTGATAATAGGGGGTCCAGGCTTATCGTCAGGAGTTGGGAATTCAAATTTGTAGCTGCACAAGAAAAAACAAGAGGTTAATGTATATAATATTGGAGCTGAGAGCAAGCACCGAATGCTACTGCGGCAATTTTATCCTATACGAGAGTATAGCATCATTCCAAAATTTCAACATATCTATAAGAGGGGTTTCACTTACTCAGGATCATTAATAACTTGATCCACATGGGCCAGCCGGTCCAATGCCTAGGAAATAGACACAATATATAAGAACACCACTGATGGCCAACACATATAATCAAATAAATACTTGTAACTGTTCACACCTTGATTCTTGACTGAACAAGCGACGCTCTCTTCGCATTGAAACGAAATTTATCAATGAAAGCCTGCAGCGAAAAATAATAATATTAAATCGATATCCTTACTCAGGAAGACTACTAAACAAAGACGAGTTGAAAACAGAATTTGTAATATCACTGAGAAGAAAAGAAAAGACACCTGCATATGTGCCCGTGAACGTTCACTTGATTCAAAAGCTTTTTGCTGATTCTTCACGTGTTCTTCCCGTGTTCTTTCAAAAGTATCATAATTTCCCTTATAGGTACTTAATTTTTGGTTTTGTAAATGGATGATGTCCGTGACCACCTGCAGCCAAAAAACAACATTACAAGTGGCCAGAGATATTGGGGAAATTATAACTGCATAAAGATCAAGAGGGAAAGAAAAGTACCGTGTTCAAGAATTCCCTAGCATGTGAAACCACGATAAATGTTTTAGGCCACTTCGTTAGATATGTTTCCAACCATAAGACAGCGTGGAGATCAAGATGGTTCTACCAAAACAGAGGATAGGAAATTCAGAAAGAATTGAAAAATAGATTATGATAATTAGAAGCTCATAAAGAAAACACACCGTAGGTTCATCAAGCAGCAACAAATCAGGCTCTATGAATAAAGCACGAGCAAGCGCAATTCGCATCCTCCATCCTCCTGAAAAGGTATTTGTAGACTTCTTCTGCATTTCTGGAGTGAAACTGAGCCCCTGAAAAAATCATAAAGACAACATTTATGTTGAAATCAACAAAAGCACATGCAGAAATTAAACCGACGATAACATCCAAATCTAGCTTTTGATATGCTTTTTGTAATGATTTGCGTCCAGATATTCTTACCCTTTTCGTTATATCTATGCTATCATGAGAAACAAATATCCTAAGAGGGCAGTAGAAACTACTTAATGGTAATGGGTAACTTACAGCAAGGATACTAGCAGCCCGAGCCTCAGCAGTATAAGCATCAATTGCATCAAGCCTTTTGTATATCTCTTCAAGCCTTTGAGACATAAGATCTCCTTCAGCTGTATCTTTGGTAGGCACTATTCCATCCTTAGCTGTGGGTTCTTCCACCTCCATTTCTCTCTTCAGATAACAAAAAACATAGTCAAAATTACCACCAAAGATAGATGAAACCGGGAAAAAAGGACCCCAACGAGTCAAAATGCTAATACCAAGAGGCAATGACTCCTCTATTTTTTAAAACAAGCTTGTAGCTAACCTGCTTAGCCAATATTTGAGTTTCTTCTTCCAACAGCTTGGCTCTTTCAATATCAGTGTTAAGAACACATTGCAACGCTGTGGTGTTGTCACCAACAACTTCTTGCTCGACATGCAAAATCTGGCAGTTAGCAGGAATACCCTCTATAGCATGCATAGCCATATACCTCAAAAACGTTGTTTTTCCTGTACCATTACGTCCTACAAGCCCTGTATAGTAATAATCCAAAGAGAACAAGTACCCATTTGTAAGCAAGATATCCTTTTGGCATTCCTTCGATTCAAACAGAAAGCTAAAAGAAATAAATAATAAACCGACCATAATGGCGTCCAAAAGAGAGGGTGATAGATCCGTCCACAATGAGATCACGCCCACCAACAGAGACATTAAAGTTATCCATATGAATATCTCTGACAGCAGAGCCACCACCAGTATCATGATTAACACTAACAGTAGGCATCCCTGCTTTAACAGCTTCCATTTCAGCAACATGCTGTTGGTATTGAACCTGCACAAACAAAGAAACCATTTAAGGCTAAAATAATCAAAGGAATATAAATAAAAGAAGCAAAAGAAAATATCATTTAGTACTTCTCTTTGACGATCATCCTTCTTCTTTCTCCTCTCAATCTTAGCTTTATCACGCTCCGAGAGCAAAGGACCATCAGTAGGCTCAGGCTTCTTCTTCTTAACAGGACCGTCGTCCATTCCATCGTTCATCCGCACAGGCATGGCGAGACTCCTAACCGTTGGTGTAGGCTTCACCAATCCATGCTTCCCAAACTTATCCGAAAGTTTGTTACAAACCTACACAATCATTTTCAGATATTGATTCAAAAGTAACCAAAAACGAATCTAGAAAACAACTATTTCCGCTGATTGCTTACCAATCGGCACTCATCGAAATCGGAGACGCATTCAGCAGCGACGAGGAGCTCACCGACGGCATCGAAGGCACCTTCGCCTTCCTCGCCGAAGTCGAAATCCTCGTCGGCGAGGACGTTGATGATGTACTCCATGATTGGCTCGTCCACATCCTTTGCTCTGCGTCCAAGGACCTCGTACACCACCGAGCTCGCAACTTCTGTCATCGCCGCACACTATCTTCGTCTGATTTGAGAGTCTCAGATGAGAAAAAAGCCAAAATGAAGGGAAGGGCGAACCGTTTTAGGGCTTGATGGGCCTAGTTGGAACCTTTATGGGCCCTACTAAACCCAATGCTATAAATTTTATGGCCCAATAATAGCTGATGTACCAATAATCCCTTTTTTGTTGCCTAATATCCATTCTCATTTTTAATTGATAAGATCGAATATATTTTCAAGAATAAAATCACGGATACGTATTTGCTCTAAGAAAATTGTAGCATAAGTGATGAGTGCTCGTGGGTGCAGCAAAAACGAATATTTATGGCTTTATGGGTTTGGTAAAGGTCTTGAAAGAGATATGAATCACTCAACTTTTGTTAGGAATATATCATCAAATATATAGTGCTCTTCTTCATTATTACAATATATGAGATGACTGCCACCAGCATATATATTTATACAAAAAGGTAAAATACACTACATTAATATTAGTCCATCTATATACATTACACAAGTATGTATTCCCTATAAAAGATATGATGTATGTGGTGATATCATGGTTTCAATACTACTTTAAAGTTTAAATCAAAGATATAACCGAAACCACTTAGTACCTAAGTATGAAAACAAAGTATAGAGTTTCAGGTGTAAGTGTAACAAAAGTTTAGATATGTAAACAAGAATTATGTTTTTGATTTGATTGAACAATTAAATTCATTTAGTCATGAGATTTGGAGACAGATGTGAAACAACGATATGTCAATCTGTATACACGCAAAATGTATTACATTTGTTATGCGTACATCTATATATACTTTCATATACATATGTTATGTGTACATATATATGGTTTTTGTTAAGGTAGGAGTAAAGTAAACCAAACTGAGATATGATGAAGAGAGGTGACAAAAGAGGGTCCCTAGTGCATGTAGTTGACTTTGATAATATGTCTCATATTCATTTTTGATATAAAATGGAATTTTAACCTTCAGATAATAGGATTAATAAATAATAATAATTTATATATATTAAAAGTATCCCTAGCTTTGATTATGTTTCCATATTTAATAACAACTTTAATTACTATGTCTCCACTGCCTTACTTCTATATAACTCATCTCATCTGTCTCTATATGCTCCCACACTTTGTCTTTAAAATCTCAAGTAGTTTAAGAAAGAAAAAATACATCAATATGAGCTCTCATGCAAAAAGGTTAGTAATTTTCACTGTTCTTATTTTCGCTATCATCTCCGCTGATGTTGCAGACGCTACCCTTCGTCATATCATGAATCTCAGATCGAATAAGGTAAAATTTCTTTCGTTTTCCATTTTAAATTATACTATAATATTTCTCAAAACTCTTATATATTAGATGATTCTATGTTTCGTGTACTGCAGTTTATAAGTTGCTATTTGATTTGTTTTAATACTATTTGATACAAAAGGGTATCAAGGAGGGTAATGAAATAAAGGAGAGGGAGCTTCTGGAGTTTCACCTTGACTACGCAAGAACCGGAGCAAATCAAGATCATGAACCAGGGAAAGGAAGACCTTAATCCAACTTAATTATTCATAACTAAAATAATGAGCTTCATTAACTCTACTACTCTCTCACGAATAAGCGTCTTTACGTTTAAAGTATCTATATTTACATAATATGATGTAATATAATAGGCCAAGCTTTTGGACAGGGTTAAAGTTGCATGTAAAACATATGTATCAGCTTATGCATGCATGCATATGAATCTAAGTTCTACTATATATGTACTATTTTAAGTGCGAAGGAAAGTACTATAAATTTCGGATGATTTTGTATATTTTACTCTTCTAATGATTAAAACAGTTCAAATGGTGCAAATCATATTAGATTATACAAATCAAGTGGAATAGATACAAATCAGGACATTCATGTAGGATAAAACAAATCAAACAATGTAATATCGTTTTAAAGGGTAAAAACATTTCAAATACTCCCTCTGTTCCTTAAAGATACATATTATAGAAAAACAAATTTGTTTCTAAAAGATCAATTTTTTACAGTTTCAATGCATGCTTTATTAACTAATTGTAAATTTCAAAAAACCTATTGCACTAATTGATTTTTTATTGGTTTAAAATTATGGAAAGAAGATAAATACAAAAATATGTAAATTTATTGTGTTTTATTAAAAAGTGTAAAAAAACTAGAATATAGATCTTTATAACAGATCAAAACGCAAATATATAAATATTTTTTTGAAACATACTCTAAATATATAAAAGCAATACATAAATGGCAACAACATGGTTTTAGTGCAGTAATTATTGTCGTTTGTTTTTAATGCATTTTTCAAAATCAAAGTATGATTTTTTTTTAACAATTGACAAAACACATCTCTCTTTTATTAGTATCCACTAGTGGTGTGTCAACACTATGCACGAAGTGTCTACATTTTTAAATATTTTTGTTGTATTTCTTTTGTAAATATTTACTTATTTTTGACAAAACATTTAAGTCTGTTTTAGTCATTTTTATTTTTAAATTTTATATTTGTGACAAAAATATTTTTAGATCTATCTTAGGAAATTTATCTATATAAAAAGAAAATTAATATATCGAAAACTAAATATGTGTAATAAAATTATTTAATGGTCAAAAAAAAGAAATGAGTGAACAACACCAAATGTGTAGTGGGAGAGGATTCCATGTGGTCTATCTGCTTTTTCAGAAAATGAAAAAAAATATTGAACCCAAACATATTCCCTATTAAATGCAATTTGAAAAAAAAAAATCAATAATGATTTAAATGTAGAAAGAATGCAAGTGTATTGCACTTCTCCTACTACACCATTCGAGAACTATGTGCAAGCTTATTGGTTGATATCTCAAAACAAGTAACAATTTAATACTTTTATTTTAATACAATTTGTTTACATAATTAAATTTTAATCTTTCAAAAGAACTAAATCAATATGGATGGACAATAAGTGGACATGTGGCATATCCACAACGGGGGTGTTGAAAACAAAATTTTTACTGTTGAATTAGTGCAATGAGATTATTGAATATAGTGTTGAAACTGAAGTGAATTAATTTGTGTTAAATTTATTCAACGTGTTGAATCACCTAGATAGGAAAAGATAATGATATGTGGTGTTATTCTATTGGCTATTTCTATTTTGTATTTATTTTTTCACCATAATTGTTTGTAATGACTTTTTATATTGTAAATAAATTTAAATTTTATTTTATTTTACATCATTTTTTAGTTTTTCATATACTATAAATAGAGATTTGTTTCATTTAATTTGAATATAAAACAAAAAAATGAATATAGTTTGTTAGTAATTTTTAAATCAATTATTATTCATATTTTAAAAGTTTTAAATAGAACAAATCTTAAATTTAAACATTTAAATATTTAGTAGTTACAATAAGTAAATAATATTATAGAGTGTTCAATTTTATTAAACAAAACAATTGCAGTATATAAAATTAAATTGAATGTTGAATTAGTAGGTGGAAGAAAAAAGAATATGATGTGGAATGTTAAAAGATAAAAAGTAAAGTGTAGAATTCGTAAACTATTGTATTAGTCTAAGTAATGAATTTTTCAGCCCTTAGACTACTTATAATGGACATGTTGTATATTTGTTTCAACTGTTGAATGTTTACAGTGGACCTGTCGAAAAAAATAAAAACATTACGTGGATTGTTTGCTGTTGAGTTTATTCAACATGTTGTAAAACAAATAGTAGGATCCACAACAGTTTGTGTTAATTTTTAATTGGTTGTTGATATTAATTAGATTTTTCATATTCACCCTCTTTATTATAAATCATTTATTTCAAAGCAAAATAATTTATTTATTTTATTACATTAGATCAAAATTTATAATTTTAGATAATCTATAAATAGAAACTAGTTTTATATGATTTGGAGATATATAAAATTTCTCTTATCATAAGTTTTAAATATTTTCAAGCAAATTCTATTATGTCTTTATTAAATATGTCATAAACTTTCAACTCTAACTATTTATTTAGTTTTATTATTATTATTTGTTTTAAAAAATATGTTATAACTATTATTTTTTAGTTACAAAATCATAATATGAAATAAAATAAATAGATTTAGTGTTTATTTTCAAGAAAATCATTATAAAATATAATATGTAAAAGAAAGAGAAGATGATGCATGAACGTAAAAATGTAAAATAAGTTGTTGAAAAAACTAAACCAATATAGATAGTCTTAGAGCATCTCAACAGACTTTTATCCCTTCATTTTTTTGAAGAGTTTTACATTTCAACAGTTCTCCATCCCTACAAATTTTAAAGGGGTGAACAATATATCTTCAGATTCGAAAGTGCTTTGTTCACCCATAAACACTGTTTACTTTTCACTTCAGTCATTCTATCTATATATGTTTAATGATTGTGTATTTATTATTTCGTATGTAGCATTTTAGTATTATAAATATTATAATTATAATCTTATAAAATTATTTTGAAATAATAATAATATATTCATAAAAATTGTATACCAAATATAATAATAAACATATTATTTCACACAATAATAATACATTAAGGAAGTTTTACACAAATTAAAATTTATAATACAATCATAATATTTTACATGAAAATAATAATTACATAAGATGAAATGTTTTACATTCAAATATATATTACAATACTTAATCTACTTACTAATTTTGTCAATACTATATATTATATGTGTTTATTGTTTAATTATTTAAGTGTAATGGTTATAATTAATTATTAATAAAATTGAGAATTAAACTGTAAAAGAAGAGAAAAAATTGAAGGTCACCCGTTGTAGAACCACCTCTTCATCCTCTTATTTTAAAGGTAGACCTCATAAAAGATGAAGAGACTTGTTGGAGATGCTCTTATATATTAAATGATAAGCAAGACTATTTAAAATGATTTAAGATTCAACACCCCCACCTCATTTTTTAACATTTCACATCATCTTCTCTTTCTTTCATATTATTACTCACACACATTGAACTTTTATCCAATACAATGGTTTTTTAATAAATTTTAACACCCTATTTTTTAATTAATAATTATTTTTTTCTCTAAATTAAATAAACATAATATTTATTTATAGAGAATTTAAAATGATAATTTTCGTATTTCTAATGAGATTATTAGTTTTAAATAAGTAAATAAATATAAAAATTCTGTAGATAGTGACATACTGACATGTGTCATCGTTGACTCCCATTTTCTTCTTATTCAACATGTTAAATCTTTTCAACAACAAATAATTCACGTCATCAGTTTTCATATTTCAACACCCTCATTCTAGTGATCATTCAATTGTTAAATCTTTTATTCAACATCCCCATTGTACATAGTAATAAATGTATTTGCATTATAATTGTTGTGTGGCAGTCTCACGGTGATTTGAGAATGAGTATGCTGACGTGTCAAATGTGGAGAGATTCTCAACTAAGCTCTACATAAATGTGTTCACACTATGTACTTACTCTTTTTTTTATAAAACTCACATACAAAATTCTAATAAAATTCACACTATCCAAATTTCTCGGTTCAAATCAAAACGAATAACGAATCGAAAGCCCAAATATATATAAACTATTTTTATTATTTATGAATAGTGATGAAATATTCGTAAATTTTGATTTTATTCGTTATCTGTTCTGATTTGAACAAAAAAAATCAGATATATGTAACTCTATGAAGCAAATTAAATACTAAAATACAATATCGGTAAAAAATAAAGCAAATAACAAATACTAATATTTTTAAGAATGAATATCCATTTAGATCAGTTATATGCATATATATACATATATTTAAATAATTATATATAAGTTATATATATACATATATATATAATAGTTTATATAAGTTTTTCAATATTTTTATGTATTAAATTTATTATATTAGGTATAACAATTTAAAGGGTTAAATAATGTTTTAGTTTTGTAATAAGATGTATTATTTTCTATATTTTAGATTTTTCATTTATTTTTTTTATTTTTTATATTATTTTTGGATCCAATCAGAGATCCGTTAAAATTCTATAATTTTCCGAATAGTCGAGACACTGAATATCCGGGTGGCTACGGATCAAATCGTCACAAATACCTTCAAATACCAGGCTATTCGATCCGTGCCCACCCCTATTTACAAATACAATTTGATATTCTTTATATGCAAAAAATCATTTATATCTACGCCTATTTTATTTTTAACTACTTTTATTTTAAGAACTTTATTTATCATGTGTTGTTTTGAAAAAGTGTCATTTAATAATAATTAACAATATCTTTTATATATTTATCAATCACTTTTATATATTTATACGCACACATACATTAATTGTGCACATTGACGTGAACACCAATATAACTAAATATTCACCATAATTGAAGTATCTAATTCTATTTTAAGTTGAAATATATTTTTTCTTAGTGTTTCTTTCACGATCGACCTAATTGTAGTGAAATGATTTGTTTTAATAATTTTCCTTTCCTTTTCTTTAACTATTATCAGTTTAGGAACTATAATATGAAACCATTAGTTCGACATCCAAACTATTTAAAATTCATAGAACATGAAATTAAAAAAATAAAAATAGTTTTTGATTATCATCGGAAAAATCAAAAACATCAAATATTTTAAGCGAACAAACCTAAATAAATACTAATTTAGAATAATAGTTATATTTTAGGTGATTAAAAACAAAACAGAAAAACAACCAAAAACCCAACCGATTAACAAAAAAAAACCCAACATCTAGATTAAACATATTTGGTATTTATTTTAATAATGAGATATTCACTCACATACTGCCATTGGAGTTGCTCTAAGTCTGTTTTTCTTAGTTATGCATTAGTTTTTTTTTTTAGCCTGTGGGACTGATCGTGTAAAATGACGTATATCCATAATTAACTTGGTAAATATAGTTTAATTTTTTTCATTCCAATCAACATCTATTGATGCGGAGAAGTGTTCTTTATACATTTTGAAAATTTAACACTAAAACTCCTCGAAAAAAACAAAAGGCAAAACAAAACTCTGATCAATCCATACAAGAAATTTGGTGTACAAGTGAATAAAGAGCACTGGGTCACAAGCACATCATAGTTTCCTCTGAGCTTTCGCATGAGCTCCCAAAGTTGGGAGTCACATCATGAACTGATAGCCTCAGCGTGTTCCCCTTCGCTGCGGTTACAACAGATGACGTGTCGAGACACTCGCTGAGATCAGCATCACACGAGACCGAGACCCATTCGTTGTCATCGTCTAGATACTTGAGCTCAAACGCCGCAGTTTCTAGTTTCAGCCTCTTAGCCACTTGCTGCTTAAGTTCAGCGATGCTTACTGACTCTGGTGAGATCTTAAACCTGATGTTGTCTTCTCTGTACGTTGCCTTTATGCTCACCAACTTATTGTGGAGTGTTGTTGTGTCTTGGGAGGTCCAAAAGTTATTAGCTATTATGTTTTTAGAGGTACTGTCTGACTCGTCAAAGGCCGTTTGTTTGAATGCTTCTTGGTTTTGTGTCATAAGCCGAAAACGCGTCTCGCTAATAGGACTCACTGTGAAAGATGAGACAGATGAGAACAATCGTGATGGATCTTTGTACAAAGAAATGATGAAAGAGGTTATTTGTTTACCTTTGCAAGAAGCACGTGACGTTGATGAACCAGCACTGTCTTCCGCATCTCGGTTTTCAAGTTTGATATCTTGGAAATAACTTGTTGGCGATCTAGTGGTTGCTGGTGGTGGTTGGTTGTCCATTGGAGAGACTTGGTGAGGCCATGTTAAGTTGATTGTTCCATCAGCGCCTTGAACGGAGTCTATAACATGTTTAAGCCTCGTGAGAGATCGGTTCACCTTGTTGATTTTACGAGATGGCCACCGAGAGATCCCGTGTTGCCTGCAAATGCGTTTCATTGTTGTTGGACAAACTGAAAACAGAAGCACAAGTTTTAGCATTGAGTTTGTTACAATTAGTAGACAAAGTTTTAAAAGAAACGTACCACCAAGGCTCTTGGCTGCATCTTTTAGACTACCAGCAAAATATTGCTGAAGCACTTCTAGACTGATCGTTTTCTCTGTCTTCCCTCGCTTTCTTTCTGATTTCTTCTCAGTTTTGGCTTCCGGTGAAGGATTAAGCGTTTGAAACCTCTCAAACCCATTAGCAACTTCGTTGTCCTCCACAGGGTCAGGGTTTAAGGTCAGGTTCTGCTCAGGTGCGTTGAGCTGGAGATAATCCTTAGAGATTGGTATATGGATTGGTTCAAGTTTTGAGTAAACCATTCCGTCCTCTGAAGCTTCTACCAGTTCAATAGACATCTCATTTTCAGTTCCAGAAACCACCTTGAGACTCGAATAGTGCTGCTTCATTGTCTGAAACAGAGAACCCAACAGAGAATCTTGCTCACCCTTGTCGGTGATGGTTGGAGGTAGAAAGAACTCAAGAACATACTCATCGTCTCCCGTATAAGTACTCTTCAAGCAAACAGCGAAACAGCTAGTGAGCTTGAACATGCGTGCATAGTGTACTAACGGGTAATCAGTTTTGCAGAAGCGAGTAACATCTCTACAAAAACAGAGGTTTCCAGAAAGAAAAGCCCTTCCAGCAACACCTTGTCCCTTCTGGAGATGGTGTTCAGCACAAGCGTCTCTGAAACCCCAAACATGAGCGTCCACAACATAAACTGCTAAATCACTAGTGGACATGCAGACTTTCCCCATACAGCTTCCGTCGAAGCTGGAACAGCTTTTCTTAAAACCACCACCAAATGCTAGAACACTACGGTGCCTGCAAGGGACCCATGTCTGAGCTAAAGGCAGCTTGTAGGTCTCGCACACCACAGTCAGTATCTCCAATATCTCAGCCAATGCATTTTGACGACCCTCGTTGCAAATCTGGTATGTGAGAAGTCACAAGGAAATCGAGATTCAAAAGAGGAAAAAACAGCTATATAAAATGGCTCACTCTATTTTTTCATCCAAAAGTAACTTGAAGAAAAATTAAATGAATTACTCTATATATAAACACATTTTTTACTCTATTATAGAGTGGAAAATAGAGTGGGATTAAAGCATTTTTACTCTAAACTCTACTTAAGAGTCAACAAATAGAGTGAATTGGAGATCTTCTAAAACGAACTCAAGACAGTTTTTGAAAGTTTCTATAAGAAAACTCGAGATTTTGACATTGGAGTGGCAACAGGGGGCCGGATTTAGGTCAAGCTCAATGAAATATTAGTCTTGGTTTTCAAAATTGTTTTGACATTTTTTACATAGTGTACGCCTCCAAATTATTTTAAAAAAAGTTCAACAAATGATTTTAAGAAATGTTTATGACCCTCAAATTTTCATTCCGGTCCTGAGTGGCAGCTAACCTGAGTAGATTCGTGATTCAGTATTTCCGAAGTCTTCAGATTCACAGCCTGCAGAATAACAGAAAAGATTAACTAAGATCAAAGGAAACTAATGAGAACCAAAAGAAGAGAGAGTTCAAACCTCAAGGGCTTTACAAACTTTTTCAACCTCAGGTGCATAGTTAATCTTAGGAGAAGTCATAATAAGCTCAACAACCCCAACACAGAGCTGCCGAGAAGGTTCAAAAACAGGCAAAGCCAAAGTCCCCTGAACATTATAATGCAGAGCATGACCCAGCCGTGAGAACTCTTTACTAGAGTAATACTGAACATTAGGTGTCCACTCAGGTAACTTCTTCCTGAAAACGCGGCCGGGGAGCCCAAGCTCCCCCTCGCGTTCACTATCAAGGGAAAACATGTAGGTGAGAGAAACCATCCTGTACTGGTTAAGACCGTTACTATTGGGACCAAGAACAAAAGGCTGTCCCGAGGTTGTGAGAAGATATCGTCCGTTACGGTTTTTCACAGGCGCCCAAACCTGAGCTAGGAGGTGTTGTTGACCGGTTGATTCTTTGAAGAAGCGAAGAGCTTGAGTCATCTTGGCTTTGATGGCACAGTAAGTGTCTGGATTCTCCAACGGCCATGAGGGTGAAGGAAGCGGCTGATGATTGTCCTTTGTGGTGGCAGTTTCGGACTCCGAACCTGCATTTTCGTGAGTTTTTCAGATCAGACAAGATTTTCAAGAATCCGATCTTTGTTTGATTCTTTCGTAGGAGAATATGGTAGACCATATCCCCTGGCATTATTCGAATCTAAAGAGAGAGAGGATGGAGAGTTTACTTGCAAGTAAGAGAGAATAATCGGTGAAGCAAGTGGGAGCTGCTGAGGGAAGTTCACAGGCAGCATCTCCGGGGGAGAAAGACCAGAGAGGAGAGAAAGGTTGTTGTTCTGAAGAAGGGAACCTGTAATTAGAAGCAAAAGAGATCTGATCCAACGGCCAGGAACTGCCGAGATCCAAATCGTCTAGTTCCATATACAACAGTTATTGACGGTTAGACGAGACAAAACAAGTCTCGTCTAAGTAGTTGTAGTGTGGAGGTTTTCACCGCACTTCCTTGTAATCTCCGACGGAAAACAAAATTAAATAGCTTTTCTTCAGCTTCAAGCTCTTAACACAGAAAGAAAGATGAAGCACATAATAAGAGGTAGGAGGACAAGTTGTGAATATTTTAAAATTTTAAAAATAATATTATGCCATAAGACATTTGATTCCACGCTGTACCATTTTACCCCAACCACTAGAATATCTTCCCCATTCATGCTAATTCTATACTTGCTACTATTTTCTTGAATATTATTTTGTGCCATTTCGTAGTATTTTTACTCTAAAACTTAAATGAAACATTGGATAATCCAACCATCTTATTCTATAGTTTTATTACTCTTTTAATTCTAAATACTATTTCTTGACTATTGTGCAAGTTTCTATCACTATAATGATTGACCATCTCTAGAATTGGCTTTGACAATATTCAATACACACAAGGGTATATACTAATATTAATATAATCCATTTTTAGATGCTAACATACGCAAGTAAACACACAAATTGCAGTATATTGAAGCTTTGCATCACATTTTCATAAAGTAATTTATGGGAATATAAGTTTAGACGTTTCTTACATGTCCACCACCAATAAGTTGTCATATCATAGCATTTGTTTAAGAACCTGAAAAAGCTTTCCGATATAGTATTAAATTAAAGACGCAATTAGGCACTAAGTGCTTGTTGCGGGTGAGTAGAATAACAACGACTCACATAACTTATTCCATAATAATGATGGTTCTTAGTAAATAATTATGATAACATAAAGCAATAATTGACCAATAGAAAACAATATTCAAAAGGAATCTCACTTTAGAAATTGATGGTAAAAAGATAGAAACCACTCAGCCACTTTCAACTTCTGCTTACCCAAAGTATTTCATTACTTAAGGCCCCTTTTTTGTAATACACGATTAGTCAACAAAATTATTTTAATTAAGAGTATTTCGTCCAACGTAGTGGGGAGGGTTTACTAATTCTAATATTTCTCGTTTTCCATTATATCTGATTGTTTAAAAGAAAAAGATATGGAAAATCGAGTTTTTCTTTCCTCTTCTAATTATAAAATTACAACTTGTTAGTCAATTGTTAACCCCAAAACAGAAGAAATGCTTGCAACGTAATCCCCCACTTGATTAGTGATTGCCTACGGACAACCCTACCTTCTGACATGTTCATTCTTGGCTAAAACCAAACCAGAGCTAAAAGTCCAAACTGTAACAAACCATTTCCGCGAAAACCAAACCAAACCTAATCTAACCGATATTTCGAATGTCTACGCCTGATTTTTTTAACACCTAAAAACGCATGAAAGAGAGGAGCAAGAACCAAAATGATAAGGAGTGAAATTGAACATAATAAGCAAGAGCCAATCTCATTTGCCAAATCCAATTATCCGAATCTGAGAAATACTGAGCCGCTCCAAATCACAAATCAGTCATTACATGATAACAAAGTTTTATGACCTGAAGATCTTTTTTTTTCTGGTAGCAAGATGAAATAGACGAGAATTGAGTAAAAGTCCACCTTACACGATACGCTCCAGCTCTCTGGCGTAGCTTAGAGTCTGGTTGATGAGTTGCAGAGAAGGAATCTCTTTGCAAGGTGCAGTTTCTTTGGCTTTCTGGAACACAACAAACCCTTCCTTCACTTCCCACTCACGGTGCTCCTATAAGATACCAAAATAGCGTCAAGGGGTCATAAATACGACTCCAAATACTTTGCATAAAGTGTTTGTTCTATTACCTCATTGACATAGGCTAAGAGTTCTTGATCAGAAGAGAAGAGCAACATCTGCCGGGCATCGCTGATAGAGACATAATCATAAGCTTTCTCGCTGCATCCAGCTATCTCGTCTCTGATAACGATGAAAAAGGATGAGATGAAAAAAGATGAGATAACGCATTATATGAGACTGAACTAACTCAGAGAAGGACAGACTTGTTGATGTATACCTGATGGTCTTTGCCAAGAGGTCCATGAAATAGACGTAGGTAGCATCAGGTGCGGTCTGTCTAGCACTGAGGACACGGTTATAGGCACCTTCCATGAAGGACTGCTCAAGCTCAACGGCATGCTTGATGCAAGGATTATCCAGAGTAGCTGATGATAGCAACTCGAGTTCGGTGTGGAATTCAGCAATTCTGTTTTGAACAAGCAGCCTCAGGAGGTTGAGACCCAGGATAAGATTCTCCTGAGGAGATGGTGGAAGACGATTCCTGATGCAGAGAAAGGAAGGTTAGGGGGAAAAAACATGGCAACTAAATGAAAAAAAAAATGAAGAAGAGTTTTAGAGAGTAGGGGGGGTAATAGATGGGGGTCAACCTGGCATCGACATAGTAGGGTTTGAGCTGGAAGAAATCTCTCTCGAAAGCATCTTGATCCTCTGTTTTCACGCTCAGAACAACCGCGTGCTCATAAATGTCCCCTAAATAGTTTCATAATCGTCAATTATATATAAGAAAGAGCAACAATAAGCTAGTTACTCAATCCAAATCATGCATGCTTCAGAATGCAAATAAATCATGCATACTCCAGTTCAAGTTGTCTAAAGAAGAGACCTATAACACATTCCCTCAGGGTTTGTGACTCTTGAGAGGTATAAATAACCCAAATAAACTAAATAAGGCCATGTGTTCATGAGAAAAGACAAATTCGAAATACTAGTAGTCCATGAAATTGATGGGGACAGCAAAACAATACACTTTGACTTGCAATAGATATTTCATTATGTGGAGGATGAGCTAATAGAGAAAAGGAGATAAACATTACTAGCAAGAGTGAGCTCGTGAGCAGCATTTGGAGTATTCTCAAACAAAGGAGGAAGACTTGTGAATTTGGTTAGAAGAACCTGAAATATACACAACATTAACAAAGATTCAAAGAGCCATCATCCCAACTCAGACAATTCTATTTCAATCGAAACTAAGCAAGATCCTCAACACATTGATTATCTAAACTCTCTTATTAATAAGGCAAAGCTCTCGTAGATCCGAACCCTCGCGACACTGCCCAACAGTTTTCCCTCACCAAAGTGAAATCGAATCGAAGTTAGGGTTTAAAGAGAGAGTACATACCTTGAGTCGAGAGAGTAGATCACTACAGGTACTGTAATCCTTCCTCACAAAGGCCGCCTTGAATCTCTCAAACTGCTGCGATACTTCCGTAAGCTGCGGATCCATTCCTTTCTTCTTTTTCCGGCGACGATTCTTCTTCTTTCGCGAACTGGCTTATTTGCAAAGAAAGAGATATCGAGAGAGAGAGAGAGAGGCACAGTTATAATATGGCTTTAACAAAACATAGGCCTTTAATGGGCCGAGTCGATCTAAAAGGCCCAAAGTGTACATTAGCATTCCGACTAACGTGTACACACATCATCTTCATCATCTCTTATCCAATAATCACCCCATTCGCCTCTTTGCTTTCTGCTTGTGTTTCTTCCTGCTACTTAGCTCTCATCCATCTCAGATAACAACAATGGTGGCGTCTTCGCTATGCCTTTCGAATGCTCCTGTTTGCCCTCACTCTCTTCCTAGAATTTCATCGCAGCCACTCCTCTCTTTCTCCCATTCCCTCAGGCCTTTCATTTCCAAGTCCAGACCTTTGGCCTCGCAGAAGAAGAGAGAGAACTCTTGCATACTCGTGGTGAAATCACAGGCTCTTGATTTCTCAGGCACTTTCTTTGAAGGTGGATTCGGGTCAGACGACGACCCTACTTCTCCTTCCGTCTCAACTGCACTTGAGGACAAACCCGAACCTCAATGCCCACCTGGGCTTAGACAGTACGAAACTATGGCTGTCTTGAGACCCGACATGTCTGAAGATGAGCGCCTTGGTCTCACCCAGAAGTACGAAGAGGTAAGAAGTCTCCAAAATTTCATGTTTTCAGTTTAATCAGTAGAAATTAAGTTTTATGGTGGGAAATTAGAGAGAGAAAGAAGAAATTTTTGGGATTAAAATGACTGTTTGATGAGTAGAAATTAATCTTATCGGTGTCCTCTTTGTTTAAAAGAATCTTTGTGTTTGTTCTTGCACATTGATTACAAAACAAAATTAATAGAGCATGTTTACATGTATTAGTCGCAGTTAATCCTTTCTTCTTCTCGAATGTTTGTAGCAATCCGCAGTCACAAGTTGAAATAAAAGGTTTTAGCTTTCCTGGAACATATCTCATCCTTTTGTAGGCTGTGGATTATTCTAGTCCTAACCACTACAAGGCTCGTACAAGCTATAAGGACTTTTACACAATTCTTGGAATTATTTGTTTGATATATTGTTGGTTTTGTTATGGCAGTTGCTTGTGGCTGGGGGTGGAATGTATGTGGAAGTGTTCAACAGAGGAGTGATTCCATTGGCTTACAGCATCCGAAAGAAGAACAAAGCCGGAGAGACCAACACTTACTTGGATGGAATCTACCTCCTCTTCACTTACTTCACCAAACCCGAATCCATCACTCCCCTTGAGTCCGTTCTCACTGCCGATGACGACGTTATCCGGTCTTCTTCCTTCAAAATCAAGAAGAGGAAGTACAACTAAAAGAGACCATCAGAATTGTTGTATGTGTATGTGAGAAAAGTTCAGTTTCTTTTTTTAATTCTGTGTTTCATTCGGACAAAAGCATATCTATCATCCTTAATTGGTTCGGTGTTTGTGTATCTTTTCTTTGTGAAATGCTCTGTGTACTTGTGTTACAGAGTGTGAGAAATTCTGATGCAAACTTTGAGAAACATGCATAATATATGCTTTTGCAAAAACAAATGTTAAACTCTATACCACTATAACTTAATTTATATAATCCATACTCATGTTATCAGGGCCGTTAGAGATTTCAACAACTAACTTTTACAATTTCGAGACAATTTAGCTTCTCCAAGATTTGCTTCATCTGTTTCAGCTCTCTCAAACTTCCCTGAAATCTCTAGCACCTTGACCAACAGCATACTGTCTCCTTTTGCTTCATACGGATTTAACGTATCCACACGAATCTGTAACTCTGTGCACAGTACACTGAAGCCTGAAGAAACAGCCGTTTGACATATAAAACGGCAACAGCAGAGTAGAAATTTATTATGTTTCTCATTTGTTGGGTCAAAATATCAATTAGATGACTAGATTTGGGGAGTTGTCAATAAGGAGTGGCACCTTGATATAGTAAAGATCATAACCATTAAAAAATAGATACAAATGACTGACCTTGCAAGCTAGTATTAGAATGATTCTCATGCGTGCATTGTATAGCCTTAGTTTTCAAACACTATAAGAAATCATCAAGCCTTGTCACATTACAAAATAGGAGTATTCATTTTATTATTCATCTTGTGTATTCATCTTCTTTTAATTAACAAAACAAACAGGGCAACGTATCAATCCATTCTCATTACACTTGAAACACTTTTCCCAACCTTCTCCCTTCGCCGCAACCTTACAGCTCCCCCCACACTCCAAACAAGGAACCCACCTCGCTCCTCCACACCCTTCACACGTCACCCTCCCTTCCTCCCCTACTCTCTCCACACGTGCCCACCTCAACACTCTCCCCAACTTCCCGTTCTCGTTCATCACCGTCACCTCCGCCGCTCCTCCCAAATACCTCCCCTTCACAAACACTCTCGGCGGCGCCACAGTCGCTTCCTCCTGGAGAAGCTCCTTGAGCTCGCTCAACACTCCAGCGTCTAAAGACACGTCCCTCTCGTCAACCACAACCCCTTGCTGCTCCATGATCGCCCTCACGCGCATACAATCCTCGTAAGTCCGACGCACCCCTTGCAACGACGTCGTGTACACCACCAACCCGTCCCCTCCTCCGGGAGGACACTTCTCAGGAAACTCCCTGAGTGGGTCCCAGTTCATAACCGGTTTCTTGTTCCCTTCTTTCTCCCTCCGCTCCCTGTCTCTCAGCACGAATATGTTCTCCTTCACCGACCGTGGTCCACCTGAGTGGGACTGAGTCGGAGCCGACTCTGTCCCTTGTCTTAACTCCGACATGGACTCTGTTTTTTTTAGCTTCACGGTCGTTGTCGGGTTCTGCGCGGCGATTTGTTTCCTCGCCTTCGTCTCTAACTCGTCCAGTGTGTGGAACGATGCGCTCTTCCTCGGAAGCCGTCGCGGAGGAGTCGCCGGAGGCTCGACGGTGACGACGGCTTCGGTCGGTTTAACATCGGCTGGTTTAAGGTGTGTTTCGAGAGATTTGATGACCTCGTCCCATGTTTTAGGAGCGTCGTCGTCACCTTCCTCGACGGCGATTGGCGCGGCGGCGCTTGTGTGTTTTTCGTCATCGTTGTCATGTTCGAACTTGAGCCATGGCTCTTCGATGGAGTTGATGTTAAACACGGCGAAACTAGACGGCGCTGGTTTGTAGACGTCGGAGACAACGTTGCCTTTCACTTGCTTAGACGATGCACAACCCATTTCAGTAGATTTTTTTTTATTTTCTTTGAATGAGTGTGTGTGTTGATTATATGAAGAAAATAAAAAAAAAATGATGGGGTAGAATTTTATGTGGTGTGTGCCCTTTCCCTTATCCAAATATTTATGCAGAGTTATAACAACTCATATAATTGTGGATTTATTTGAGTCCATGAATGAATATGTGAAACGATTATAATGACCACAAAGTGTTTATGTGGTTTCTGTGCATCAACGTGGTGAGTCCATCTCATTTTTTCACATCCTCCAGTTGTCTCTCATTACCAAGAAAAAATGCAAAAATGTCATAATCATTTGAAGCATATACTGTCATAAAAACGTAATACTGGAAAATAGACCAATCAAAATGTAATTAATAAGCTTTTAAAAAAAAAGCTGAGTTGAGTTACAATAGAAATCAAACCAAAAGACACAAATTCTATTTTTTGGTAACCCCCAACCAAAAGACACAAGTTCGAAAAACACTAAAACCAAACCATATATGAAAACATCGGAATCTAAGCAGCTTCGTCTTCCTTCTTGGTCTTGTTCTTCTTCTTCTTTTTCTTAGTTGATTTCTCGCTTCCTCCTTCGATGTCTTGCACAATCTGATCATGGTGCTTTCCCATCTCACTCTCGATTGTCAATATCGCTTTCTCGATGAAGCTCTCCACGGCCTCTCTCACGATGAGCTTGTACGGTTCTTTGGAAAGATCGAGATCCAACTCAGCGGAAGCTTCTTCTCGGGCCTTAAGCTCTGTGATCTGATACAGACTAGATCGTTTCAAGATCTTATTCACCGTCGTCTTTATCTTCTTCTTCAGATCTTTATCGATCACCACAACTTCTTTCGCTTCGTCCTCCATTGATTTCGGTGGCGTACGTGCTAGCTTCCAGACGGCTCTCGTTAGGGTTTTGAGTGTCTCTCTCAACTCCCAAGTCACTTTAATTTCATAAAACCCTCTTGAACATAATATATTATATGGGCCAATAAAAAATGTACAGATGGGTCAAAAATCTTCAAGCCTAAACCGTTTCCTCTCAAGTCTCAAGCCTTAAATTTCATTTAAACCCTCTCTAACATTATATATAAAGTGGGCTCATACATATGGGCGGAAAATGTTCAAGCCCAAACAGTTTTTCTCTTCATTATGCAGATCACTTATTTATAACTGAAATGAACAAAAATTGTTTCCAAATTGCGAAGTGATTTTTCGCAACGCAGCTCTCACGTTAAAAGTTAGAGTGGTTAATATCGTTTATACCCTTAAAGAATAAATATATAAATTATCCAATAATAAAAATGAAACTAATATTTATTCGATTAAATAAATGATTTAAATTACTAACAATGATAAGAATTATCCATAATCTAAATATATATTTAAAAATAAAAAAGATAATTCCTATATATATTGTGTTGTTATCTAAAAAGTATATTTAGTCAAAAAATTAAAAAACAGAAAACACAAATAAATATTCATAAAGTAAAATTTTTAATTGTATATAATTGAAAATAGAAAATTAAAAAATTATAATCCGTAATTATTTTCAAATTAAAATAATATAATATAAGGATATATATTTGTGAAGTTATTTTCGCCTCTGGGCTCACACGTTAAATTAACTTTTTTATATAATTAAATCTTAAACATAAATTAATCATAATAAAATAAAAGATCATTCAAAAAGAAATAAAATATGTATTTGACAAAAATAAATTTTAAATATATTGTATTATTATCCAAACTAATATTGTTCTTTCTGTAAGATCAATTTTTGAATGTATATTTCTTGATTCAAATTTTCAAATTGAAAGATAAATTTCTATATTTTTATCAATTAAGAAGAAAGGAAATAAACTAGTGTTTTTTAAAGCTTAAACGGAAGGAGTAGATTTATTTTAATTTGTGAATAACTTTATCATGTAAAAAAAGTTTCATATTTTAGGTTAAATTTTTTGGATGCAAATAATCATTTATTTAGATGATTTTTTAAATTGATTTAAAGATAATTAAGCCCGCATGTACCGACAAAACACCTAGTTTATAACTGAAATGAACAAAAATTGTTTCCAAATCCAAATCTTTTTTTTTTTTGAACAGCACAGAGGGGTAAAATTAACAGATAAATAAAAACTAGAATATAGGAAATAATACATAGAAGATATTCATACACATTCAGGTTTTTGGATGGAAAATCAGTTTTTATTGGATCTATGTCTTTCAAAGATACATTTTTAGATACGTATATAAGTGTCAATTAACTCTCTTAGATACCGAAAAAATATTTGAAAAGAGCAATAAATACAGCACAAAAGAACTTATAAGTCGGTTTGACCAAAAAAAAAAGAACTTATGAGTCGCTGCCAAAATAGAAACCTTGAAAATAGACCCCAAGACAAGAATTAACAAAACATAAAACAATGGAGGAAAATCCATCTTCACCTTAAAATCTAAATCTGTACTTTGCATACCCACACTAAATTAGCCTATGTCACTTTATCTCCACATAAAATCAGTCCATATAAGCTAAATCTCGACACAAGGTTAGTGTATCTGGCTATATCACCATACAAGGTTATAACTATAGTTGACTACTAGAATATTACCCGCGCTAAACACGGATTATATTTTGATTATGATATTACTTACTTAAATTCCTCTTTTGCATACTTGTGAAAATTTATATTTTGTTATTGATGCTTATAATATTTTGTTTTAAATATAACATAGTAATTAAAAGTATAGTTTTTTACTTCTATCATATTTAAAACTTTTAGAGTTCTATTTTATATTTCTGAATATAAGATCAATAACATCTTAGACCGTTAGATATATTAATTGTTGAGCATTAGAAGAGTAAATTAGTACAAATTGTAAAATTTTATTTTAGTCATGCTATGTTATAACTTCTAATATATGTTTTAAACTCGAAACCATGATTTTGATAGTTTATATAATATTTAAATTTAATTAAATGTCTATTAAGTTTAATGTCTATTTTATTTCTATAAATAAAACCTGTAATTTAGATGATTTTGGGGTATTCTATAAAAAAAGTAAACTAAATATATATAATTTTACTATAGTTGATAAAACATCTTCTGATATCTTTTTGTTAAGATGCGAATTTTGAAACAAAATTGAAATGTTTAGCACGTGAAATAGTTTAGAAAATGGTGTATGCCTCAGTTTATATGTTAACACCATGAATATGGTGTTGACATGAAGGAATTACTAAGATAAGAAGAGATGACCATTGGTACGAGCGTGATTATGAAGAACTTGACCATATGGTCAACTACAAATAAGATGACCATTGGTACAAGCGTGACCATGAAGATCTTGACTATATGGTCAACTTCAAATAAGATGACCATGGGTGCAAACCTTGACCATGATGGAAGGAGACCATATGGGCAAATTCAAATTCTCTTCTTCTGCTCTTCCCCACGTGCATTTGACCGTTGTGTATCAACTTGTATTATTTTAATTATTTTTATTTCAGGCCACTTGCCTACTTATCTTGCTGTAATGCACATTGATTTAATGAAGGAAAAAGATTTCCTCCTTCTATTCTTCTTAACTCACGAAATTCTCTCTCTCTCTCTCTCTCTCTCTCTCTCTCTCTCTCTCTCTTATTTGTTCTTCATTCTCCAGCAACAATATTTTCTTAATCTCTAATTCTAACATGGTATCAGAGCATTCTTGCTCTTGAGACCACTCATTCTCTATTATTCTTTGTGTTTCCGCAAATCTCTGATCATTTTCATTCTATTTTTGGAAAAGTTCTTGGTGTTCTTCAGCTGTTCTTATTTTCCAGAAAAAAAAAATTTGCCAGAAATGGAAACTCACACCAAAATTGTCATACATGTAACTCTGAAGGGGCCAAACTATTTTTTATGGTCAAGACAGCACTAGGAGGCAGAGGTCTTTGGGAGTGTGTTGCTGAGGGCAAGATAACGAAACAAACTATCCTAGGAGAGGATAGTAAGGATGTGATGGCTGCGGCTAAAGAAGATGGGAAGAAGGAGACTCAAGCGGATCTTATGGTTCTCTCCATCATCCATAATAGCCTTGAACCATCCATCTTGGAGGCTTACTCCTACTGTGAAACCTCCAAGGAGCTGTGGGATACACTTCAGAATGTCTATGGGAACATCTCCAACATCAGCTGTGTGTTTGAAGTCAAGAGGGCTATCAACACTCTTACCCAAGAGGACTCGGATTTCTCTAAGCATTTTAGATCCCTGTGGGCAGAGCTGGAGATGCTGAGGCCATCTAGTGTTGATCCTGAAGTGTTAAATGAGAGAAAGGAACAAGATAAAGTGTTTGCTTTACTCTTTACTCTCAATCCAGTGTATGGTGGCTTAATCAAGCACATTCTGAGGAGTGACAAGCTGCCATCTCTTGAGGAGCTGTGCGCTCAGATACAAAAAGNAAGTGTTAAATGAGAGAAAGGAACAAGATAAAGTGTTTGCTTTACTCTTTACTCTCAATCCAGTGTATGGTGGCTTAATCAAGCACATTCTGAGGAGTGACAAGCTGCCATCTCTTGAGGAGCTGTGCGCTCAGATACAAAAAGAACAAGGCTCAGTGGAGCTCTTTGGAGGCAAAGGAGACCTCATTCTTGCAAACAAGCCACTGGAGCAGACGACCATGTTGAGGGTGCTGCAAACAAAGACTATTACAAACCACCCGGAGCTGATAAAAAGGTGTGGGAGTGTGATCATTGCAAGAAGAAGGGACATGGCACGGACAAGTGCTGGATTCTTCACCCACATCTCAAGCCACAGAAGTTCAGAACTGATGCAAGAGCTAACTTCTCTGGTGATGTAGGCGAACCATCTACTCCACGGGTCACTGAGAATGCTGGTGAGAGAAAGGATGAGACCATCAAGAAGTCTGACCTTGAGGCACTCATCAAAGCCCTAAAAGAGTCTGGTAACACACTCGGTTTCTCTCTAAATGCATCATATAAATTGTCTAGAACACCTAGTGCTCTAACCACAAATATGAATGCATTTGATATGGTTAAACCTTTAGTAATATACTCAGGAGCTTCTNAATGCATCATATAAATTGTCTAGAACACCTAGTGCTCTAACCACAAATATGAATGCATTTGATATGGTTAAACCTTTAGTAATATACTCAGGAGCTTCTCACCACATGATTAGTGATGCTAAGCTGATTAATAACATTAAACCTATAGTGGGGAATGTTAGAATTGCTAATGGAGATAGAATCCCTATTAAAGGTGAAGAAACCATAAAACTGTTTGATAGAGATACCAAAGCATTTTACATGCCAACCTTTGCATCAAATTTACTATCAGTTAAAAGGGTGACTACTGATTTAAATTGCAATGTAATATTTAGTCCTAATGAGGTTATGTTTCAGGATATTGAGACTCTTAAGTTGATTGGAAAAGGTGTTACAAAGGAGGACTTGTACCTACTTGAAGACATCAAGACCAGTTCTAATTTATCTGCTTTTAGTTCAATTCCTGTTTTAGATAATGATGTATTGTGGCATGCTATGCTAGGCCATCCACATACTCGTGCACTGAACCTTTTATTACCTCATGTTTCTTTCAAAAATGATGACTGTGAAGCTTGTATCCTTGGTAAACATTGCAAAACTGTCTTCCCTAAGTCATATACTATCTATGAAAATTGTTTTGATCTTATACATTCTGATGTCTGGACAGCACCAAGCCTTTCTAGGGAGAGTCATAGATATTTTGTCACATTTATTGATCAAAAATCTAAGTACACTTGGTTAACTATGATTAAAACTAAAGATAGAGTGCTTGATGCTTTCATTAATTTCCAGAGCTACATAACTAATCATTTCAATGTTAAGATCAAAATATTCAGGTCAGATAATGGGGGAGAATACACAAGTGTTGCATTCAAAAGCCACCTTGCCAAGCATGGGATCATTCATCAAACCAGCTGTCCATACACTCCACAACAAAATGGAGTGGCTGAGAGGAAGAACAAGCACCTAATGGAGGTTGCTAGGTCGATGATGTTCCATACCAATATGCCTAAGTATTTTTGGAGTGATGCAGTCATGACAGCTTGCTACCTTATCAACCGGACTCCAACTAGAGTGCTTGAGGACTCTACACCATATGAGGTATTGAACAAAAGAAAACCATCCATAGATTACTTACGTGTATTTGGGTGTGTATGCTTTGTGTTGCAACAGTAGAGCATAGGAACAAGTTGGAAGCAAGAAGTGTCAAGGCTGTGTTCATTGGCTACTCTACCACTCAAAAAGGATACAAATGCTATGAACCAGAGACTAGGAGAGTCATGGTGTCCAGAGATGTGAATTTTGTTGAGTCCAGAGGATACTTTGATGGAAAGAATTGGGAGGAACTCAAGGATCTATCCAAAGGAGCCTCGGATAGAGCTCAAAACCTAAAGCATATCATGGAGAGTCTTGGTATCAATATGAGCACTGGTCCGGAGTGAAGACCAGTACCTGTGGAGGATGCTGAGGTTATTCATCCTAATCCTGAAGGGGGGATTCAAGAGGAGTCTCCTGCTGATCAAGAGGGGCCAGAAACAAGAGAAGGAAATCAAGAGGATATCCATACTGGTCAAGAACAAGAGGTTCATGATCAGGATGAAAACAATTTGATGGAACCATCTATTCAAGAGCTAGAGGCAGATTCTGATGGGGAAGAACAAGTTGAAGAAGTTCAGCCAGTCCGGCAGCTTAGGAGAAGCACAATGGTCAGGAATCAACCATCAAATTACTTCAACAGTCAATCTGTGGCTCAACCTACTCGTGAAACTTGCTCTCTTGCTCATTATCCTATAGAGCATCAAGCCTTCATCACCAACCTTGATGAGGCTTACTTTCCAAGGACTTATGAGGAGGCTATGGCAGTTAAGGAATGGAGAGATTCTGTAGAAGATGAGATGGGAGTTATGGAGAAAAATGGAACCTGGTTTGAAACTGAACTTCCCAAAGGTAAGAAGGCAGTAACAAGCATGATGTTGTTCACAATTAAGTACTTAGCCAATGGGAAACCTGAGAGGAAGAAGACCAGGTTGGTGGCAAGAGGCTACACTCAAGTATATGGTGAATACTATCTTGAAACCTTTGCACCAGTGGCAAAGCTTCACACCATAAGGATTTTGCTGTCTCTTGCTGTGAATTTGGAATGGGATCTGTGGCAAATGGATGTCAAGAATGCATTCCTGCAAGGAGAGCTAGAAGATGAAGTATATATGCGACCGCCACCAGGGATGGAAGGCATGGTCAAACCTGGTAATGTATTGAGGCTGAGGAAGGCAATCTATGGTCTGAAGCAATTCCCAAGAGCCTGGTATCACAAATTGAGCACAACCCTTAATGGAAGAGGATTTGTGAAATCTGAAGCTGATCACACTTTGTTTACTCTCACCAGCCAGAAAGGGATCATTGTGATTCTTATATATGTGGATGATATTATCATCACAGGCAGTGACAAAGAAGGGATCAGCTCCACAAAGGCATTTCTCAAAGCAACTTTTGACATCAAAGACTNAGCTGATCACACTTTGTTTACTCTCACCAGCCAGAAAGGGATCATTGTGATTCTTATATATGTGGATGATATTATCATCACAGGCAGTGACAAAGAAGGGATCAGCTCCACAAAGGCATTTCTCAAAGCAACTTTTGACATCAAAGACTTGGGAGAGCTCAAATATTTTTTAGGGATAGAAATGTGCAGATCCAAGGAGTGACTGTTTCTGTCTCAGAGAAAATATACTCTGGATATATTAAAGGAAGCTGGTGATCTTGGTGGAAGAGCTGCTAAGACTCCTCTAGAGGAAGGGTACAAGGTGATGCGTGAGGGGGAGATTGAAGATAAGGCATATGGAGATGTGAAACACTATAGATGGTGGGAAAACTCATATACCTTACTATCACTCGACCAGATGTATGCTTTGCAGTTAATCAAGTGAGCCAACATATGCAAGCTCCTAAAGCACACCACTGGAACATGGTTGAAAGAATCCTAAAGTACTTAAGAGAAGCACCAGGACAAGGAGTTTGGATGGGTTGCAACAAGAGTGCTGAGATTGTTGGTTATTGTGATGCTGATTGGGCTGGAGATAGAGTTGATAGGAGATCAACTACTGGATATTGCACATTCATTGGAGGTAATCTAGTAACATTGAAGAGCAAGAAACAAAAGGTGGTTTCATGCTCAAGCGCTGAGGCAGAATACCGTGCAATGAGAAAGCTTACAAGTGAGCTGGTATGGATGAAGGCACTGCTTAAGGACTTGGAAATTAAGATCACAACGCCTATTACAATGCACTGTGATAACCAGGCTGCCATTCACATAGCCAGCAACTCAGTCTTCCATGAGAGAACCAAACATATTGAAGTAGACTGCCACAAGGTTAGACAAGCTGTAGAACAAAGAGTGATTCTACCATGCTACACAAGAAGTGAAGACCAGTTAGCCGATATCTTCACCAAGGCAGCAAGTATTAAAGTGTGTGAGT
>CAKOAT010554043.1:41418-110127 GCA_932364175.1 Eruca vesicaria subsp. sativa
TTTTTATCATCGACAACCTAATAGGAAAGCAACACTAATTACTAACCTCATTACATATTACTTGCACAAGAATATTAATTAATACATGTATTAATAAGTTTCCTTATTACAAATACGGTAAACCATTTACTCTTGATATCATATTGATTACATTGCTTAATGACATTTAACAATTTGTATCTAATTAGGAAACTTATTTGTATTAACTTACCTTACTAATATTGATTACTTGCGCAAGTTAAAATCATATCATATGCATATCATTTTATGACAATACACATTTAATATCTTTCCTTAAAGGCTTTCATTATTTATTGTAAGAATATTACATTGGCGTCATTAATATGAGAACATTCACGTTATATATATAGAGGTGAATCTAGAGGTCTTAAAACAAAAACCAACTTCTGCAGACGGATCATGAAGCTCAGAGACGTCAAATCCCTTGCGATTTTGTTCTCTTGAAGAGGTAAGCTTCACAACTCTACTAATTCTTATTTGCTTTTCTTGTATAATGTGACATGAAGGGTGAATGTTTATTTTGAGCTTTTGAAGGATTTAGCTTGTGTTCCACATTATTTTTAACACTCATTGCAGCTGATCCTGAGGTAATATTTCGTTTGTAAGTTTTTTCATTTTAGCTTCAAGTATCAAACAAAGTGCAAATACCTTAGTTTGACGTAATGTTGTCTTTAGACTCTGTTTTTTGTAATGAACTCATTGTTTCTCATATAACACAATTCTCGGCAACAGTGGACAGATGAGGTGACTGCAAACTCGCGGGATACGAGTTGTTCACTCGTCATGGAAATCCAATACTGCTCATTTGTTCCGAACTCATTGATGCTGTAGTGATCCCGTAAGTCTTTTGGACCACAAAAAGATCTGGCGTTAATAACATTTTGTTTGTCTTGGTAGTGATTTACGTCATAAACATTAACAAGTATCTTATAAGCCCATATATAATAGGTATCTTAATGTTGTAAGATCACTGTTATTAGCCCATATAGCCATATTTTCAATTAGTTATTTTTTTAATATTAAATTACACTGGTTGCATAATTTCAATCCGAAGAGTATTTACTTCACGATTTTAAATGTAATTTACCATGTTTGTAATTTGTTAATTTTTTATTAATAACTTACCTTATTTTCATTGCGGATTACTTGCGCAACTTGGTATCATATTTATTGCTTTGTTTTCCGTTAGTTAATTCGGTTTTAATAACTTACCTTATATTGAATACGGATTACTTGAGCAAGTTGATACCATAATTACTGTAGAGTAATTTATGATAATATAATAGGTATCTTAATGTTGTAAGATCACTATTATTAGTGCATATAGCCCATCTTTTAATACTTTCAATTAGTTAATTTTTTATAATAAATTACATTGGTTGCATAATTTGAATCCCAAGAGTATTTACTTCACGATTTTAAATGTAATTTACCATTTTTGTACTTTGTTATTTTTTTATTAATAACTTACCTTATTTTCATTGCGGATTACTTGCGCAACTTGGTGTCATATTTATTGCTTTGTTAAAATAATTTACCTTTAGTTAATTCGGTTTTAATAACTTATCTTATATTGAATACGTATTACTTGGGCAAGTTGATAGCATATTTACTGTAGAGTAATTTATGACAATATAATAGTTATCTTAATGTTGTAAGATCACTATTATTAGTGCATATAGCCCATCTTTTAATACTTTCAATTAGTTAATTTTTTATAATAAATTACACTGGTTGCATATTTGAATCCCAAGAGTATTTACTTCACGATTTTAAATGTAATTTACCATTTTTGTACTTTGTTATTTTTTTATTAATAACTTACCTTATTTTCATTGCGGATTACTTGCGCAACTTGGTATCATATTTATTGCTTTGTTAAAATAATTTACCTTTAGTTAATTCGGTTTTAATAACATATCTTATATTGAATACGGATTACTTGGGCAAGTCGATATCATATTTACTGTAGAGTAATTTATGACAATATAATAGTTATCTTAATGTTGTAAGATCACTATTATTATCCCATATAGCCCATCTTTTAAATATTTTTAGTTAGTTAATTTTTTTTATAATAAATTACACTGGTTACATAATTTGAATCCCAAGAGTATTTACTTCACGATTTTAAATGTAATTTACCATGTTTATAATTTGTTAATTTTTTTATTAATAACTTACCTTATTTTCATTGTGGATTACTTGTGCAACTTGGTATCATATTTATTGTTTTGTTTAAATAATTTACCTTTAGTTAATTCGGTATTAATAACTTACCTATTGATTACGGATTGCTTGGGCAAGTTGATATCATATTTACTGCAGACCAATTTATGAAAATATAATAGGTATCTTAATGTTGTAAGATCGCCATTATTAGCACATATAACCCACCTTTTAAATATTTTCATTTTTCATTTAGTTATTTTTTTAATAATAAATTACAGTAGTTGCATAATTTCAATCCTAATAGTATTTACTTCACGATTTTAAGTGTAATTTACCATGTTTGTAATTTGTTAATTTTTTTATTAATAACTTACCTTATTTTCATTGCGGATTACTTGCGCAACTTGGTATCATATTTATTGATTTGTTTAAATAATACCTTAATGTAAAATCAAGTCTTACTGCTGACATCAAATTTATTTTATTTACTTTGCAGAAACTTATCATGTCTTGAGCTTTGGAGCGCTTTGAAACATACTTGATTGATTGAGTTCTCTTACAAAATCTGTCAAATTATATATATACTGTCAATTATGTTCGTGTTTCTATGAGATTATTTTAATTCATAATTTTTCTTCTTATTTTATATTACTTATGAATTATATTTAAATTTTTATCACATTTTCTATGGGATTGTGATATCTATGAGATTTTTATCACATTTTTAATGTCACTGTCTCCTGTATATTTTTCTTACATTTGTTTTTTAATAATTAACTTTTATTAAAAACATACTAATGATGTTAATTTTTTTTACTTTAGTTAACTTTTATTTTTTTTTATTCTTATATAGTTTTGTGACTTTTTTATTTTTGTTTCAGTTTAATATTGAATTTAGTTCACATATTTGATGTGTATATGTTTTAAAACATAATTTTTCCTTTAAAAAATTAAGCGACAAAGAGCCTAATTAAACTGATCCAAAAACAAACCCGAACTGAATATAAATTGAACTGGGCATAAACAACACCGAACCAGACTAAATAAGGTTTATTTCAATTGAAAAAATATATTACAACCGAACTAAACAAACCAAACTGAAAAAGTAACGATTTGCCCACCCCTACTACATCCTAGAGATTTGCGCAAATCCTGTCTCAGCATTGAAACTCTCAGTTGTTCCACTAACTCCCACATTTGAACTCAATAGATACTCCTGTCTCAACATTATACTATATTTTTATACCCGCACAGGGTGCGGACCGGTCACCTAGTAAAACTATATAAACCGATTACAAATATGGTGAACCATTGCCATACCCGTATGGGATTTTTAGGTCAAGAGTTAGATCGGTTTAGCTATATAACTATATGAAATTTTGGTTTGTTAATCTTATATGCTTTAAGTTGATGATAAATATATCCTTAAGTTTAAATAATTAATGACATTGAATATTTGAAAATTTTCAAATACCAAAAATATTTATCTTTATTATAAGGGATGTTACATTTAGTTCTAAAAAGATTGAATAGATCCAAAATTTAAATGATAATTTTTTAAAATAGATAAAAATTAGGATTCTAAATTAATAGAGTAAAGTAGATGTCTCTACATAATGTAAGCTTATACGGCTATCTCCATATAAGGATATATGACTACACCACACCAAATTGGGTATTATATGTGATTTATGAATATATCTCATGCAATGCTAGTCAATTTTTTTTTTTTAAATGTTAGTCTATATTTCCACAAAAAGTTAGCATATATGATTTTTGAAACATAAGCTATTTTTATTTTGCTAACAGCATATATGACTTAATTTTGGAAATTTGTGGATGTAATGTGAATAAAAGTTAAGTTTTTTTTTTTTTGAAAAGGCTTTCTATAAAAATTAAGTTGCCTAAGAGTTCCCCTTTAAACGGTCGACAACTAAGAGAAACTAAGTAGGATTGGATGCATGATGCATGAACCGATTATCGGATTTTTTTTCGAAAGAAACGACAAATCTTTAGTGTTTGGTGTTATCATCTCATGACACACATTTCTTTGGACCTTCCTTCGTGGTACACGGTACTACACCTCATATTCAATTATAATAGTTTATATATAAAATAATTTAGGATATATATATATCTATATATATATATATTAATCAGGAGACATTCCAAACTGGAATCAAACTGTATGGTATTAGCATATGTGCGGTTTCTCAAAACCCATTGGATAAACCAATATGACATAATAAATACTGTAAAATGTAAATATGAAATTAATCTATATAATTGTCAAATTGATTGTTTTGTTGTTGTGATAAAAAATTATATATCCATTTGTGTCGTATGAACCAAAACCTAAAAAATTAAATATTTAAACAGAGATTATGTTTCTAATACCAGAATATTTAAACCCGGGAAACTTCCCAAACTGAAATGAATACTAAACGTTAAATTCTAACAAAACTACCCCGTCTAAAACCATTTCTAATTGATCACTCTATTTTTTTCCAAAGTTGAGTAATTTTATAGTAGAATTAAGTTCTATACGAATGTTATTTTATCCTGAAAATAGAATGATAAAAAATTATTCAATTTAAAGTGAAAACCTAATTTTATTTAAAGTCGAGATATTGTTATTTCAAAACTCTATTTTAGAATAGGAAATTAGAGTGGTCTGTTTTAAAAGTGGTGAGAACTGGGATCCTATTTGGTGCGCATAAATTTTACCAAAAAAATATGTATATATATATGTATATATAAAATAAGAAATTAGATTGACCTATTTAGAAAGAGGCGAGAATTCCAATCCTAACAATGCATAATTTTTACCATATATATTTATTTATTTATTTATAAATGTTCTGTATAACTTATAAAAAATATATAGCGTGATTGGATAATGTTTTTAGAGTAAATATTTACTCGTAATGTCAATTTACTCTACATCTCACTATAAATTTGAATCAAGTGGAATATAGTTTTTTAACATCCACTCTAGTTAATATTTTTTTTTTTTTTTGATAAAGGGCTTTCACTCTAGTTAATATTTAAAAAGAAAAAACTACACAATCATTTTTATTCTACATTTTGCTAAAGCAAACACTTTTTGCTACAGTAAATTGACATTTCCACTATAATCTTTCCACTCTTTCACCTTTTTCTTTTACTCCATTTCACTATAATAAATCCAATCACAAACATATTCTATAAAAAAACATAATCTAAACTTTTTTAAGTTTTGAATATTTGTAAAATCAATTTCAGTAAAGAGTTAAAAGACACTTCTACCTCTTGTTTTATAGAATATAAATAAATAATATAAAGTAAAAAACAAATAAAATATATAAATATTTTATAGTTTTGTATTATATGCTTTCAAATTCAAAAAAATTAACCAAATTTTCTGTTTTAAGTCTTTTCAAATTTATTTTGAAATTCAAAAATGATAACTGAAACTATCTTTAAATATTTTATTTTAAATATTTTATTTTTACTTTAAAAAAGATTTTTAACCCCATCTCTAAATCTTAATGACTCAGTCCCTCAATTTTAAATTACAAGTTTACAAAAGTTAACACTATAGGTATGCGTGTATATTTACCTTCTAAAAAAACTTCTTTTGTTTTTTTTTTCTTCTTGTAGGTTTTCGTGAAAATTAGCTAAAATGGGCAATCTTAGAAAATTTCTCTTGTTATTATTGTATCACTGAAAGGAATTAAAATAACCTTGTTATGAGTTACATTACATTAGCATAGGGAGAAGATTCCACGAACCTGCATAATACATCATTATTCATGCTGTATTTATATATATTAGTATACGCTTTATTTTAAAAATATATAATGATAGTTGAGGCTTTTGAGACAAGATTTTTTGGGTTAAGTGGAAAGAGGACCCCAATCCATGTGCAACGGCAATATTCTCGGTTTGAGACCTGTTCAAGTTTCAGAAAAGTTAAATGCTCCAGTCATTAGGTTCGTGTAATCTCATCATCTCTAATTAAAATAATTATCGACTTTAATTAATATCTACTGCATTTCTTATTAGAGAATCACACGTGGCGAGATATCATTGCATGAATGACTCAGAATACCGTGGTTGGCCGGCAATCCAAAAGACACGTTATTGCTTCCGTTAGTTGGATGACGGTAAAGACTAACACGTTAATAGACCGTTGGGGATAACATAAATAAATATCCGAATAAGTTAGTAAGGACCTAAATGTAAAACGGTAGATATCTAAATTATGCTATTTATAAATATTATTGTTTTTATAGGGAACAAACGGTCGTGTATATGTAAGACTTAACGGCGTTAGTATAGAAAAAAGGCATCCGGAAAAGGCTGAGGAGCGGGCGTCTATTAAAAGAAAGAAACGGCTTCTTTCTTCCCCTTCTCTGGTACACAAAAAAGTTCAAATCTCCCAAGATCACTTCTTTAAATTGTGTGTTCACAAGTCAATAGATTGCCTATTTTTTTTAACGATCTTCGTTGCCGTTTGAAGAGGAGATTCATAATGAATTTTTAACCTTCCTTCATCGTCGTTTAAGTCTCTCTTAGATTTTTCAGGAGGGTGTTTTTTGGTGTTGTGTTTGGGATCTTACAATAGATTTTACATGGAGGGGTGTCTCTTGTTGATGCCCGTTCTTGAAGATCTTATGTTTAAATTAGAGAGCTAGTTTTTATTTTCTTAATAGGAAATGTCTGTTGCTGATGTTGCTTTGACCCCAATTCACAGAGGATTAGGGTTTTCTTTTGGTCAAAAACAATCTCACTACTCAGTAAAATCTCTTTTGATCTTCATTACCGTTTCTGGTTCTTCTTCAACCATGCCTATGCTCATCCTCGACTCCGATTCAATCTCCGACATCAAACTCAAGATCCAGACATGTAACGGCTTCCGTGTAACAAGACAGAGACTCGTGTTCTGCGGTCGAGAGCTCGCAAGAAACGCCTCACGCGCTAAAGACTACGGAGTCACCGGTAACAGCGTCTTGCATTTGCTCCTCAAGCTCTACGATCCTCTCCTCGTCACTGTTGTCACTACCTGCGGTAAGGTCTTTGACTTTCACGTTGATCGTCGTAGGAACGTTGGGTATCTCAAGAAACGGATCTTTAAAGAAGGTAAAGAGTTTCTTGATGATGATCAAGAGATCTTCTTTAGAGGGGAGAAGCTTGATGACGACAGAGTCATCGATGGGATTTGTAAAGATGGAAGGTCTGTGATCCACTTGATGGTTAAGAAGACAGTGAAAGAAGAAGCTCTTGTTCAAGAATTTTTGTTAGAACCTGTTGTTGTCAATAGGGATGTGGAGTTACTACCTGAGGTTATTGAAGATATGATTGACCGCACGGTTGATGGGTTAAAGAAAGGTAATTCACCTGTGAGATCAGCTGAAGGAACGGGTGGGACGTATTTGATGCAAGACTCTTCAGGGCTTAACTACGTGTCTGTGTTCAAGCCTATGGATGAGGAGCCCATGGCTGTGAACAATCCTCAGGAGCTTCCTTTGTCATCTGACGGTCAGGGTTTAAAGAGAGGGACTAGAGTGGGAGAAGGGGCGATTAGGGAAGTTGCAGCTTACTTGTTAGATCATCCTAAAGGTGGGCCTAGATCTTTGTGTAAAGAAGTTATGGGTTTTGCTGGCGTTCCACCAACAGCTATGGTCAGAAGCTTTCACAAAGTGTATAACTACCCAAAGGAGGTCAGTAAGGGAAAAGATGCCAAAGTTGGTTCTTTGCAAATGTTTATGAAGAATGATGGAAGCTGTGAAGACATTGGTCCTGGAGCGTTTCCTGTGGAAGAAGTGCATAAGATAAGCGTCTTTGACATAAGAATGGCGAATGCAGATAGACATGCTGGAAACATATTGACCGGGAAAGGAGAAGATGGTAAAACTGTGCTAATCCCCATTGATCATGGTTATTGCTTGCCTGAGAATGTAAGTTATCTTCATAATCTGTGAGCTTCTAAGTATTTGTGAGATGTGAAACTAAGTTAATGTTGAGATTGGTTTATGCAGTTTGAAGATTGCACATTTGAATGGCTTTATTGGCCACAAGCAAAAGTCCCGTTTTCTGAAGACACAGTCAACTACATAAACTCCCTAGACGCTGAACAAGACATTGCGCTTCTAAAACTCAACGGTTGGGACGTCCCTGAAGCTGTCGCACGCACGCTGCGTATCTCCACGATGCTTCTGAAGAAAGGTGTTGAGAGGAACCTAACTGCGTATCAAATTGGAAGCATAATGTGCAGAGAAACGGTGAACAAAGACTCTGTGATTGAAGAGATAGTTAGAGAAGCTCATTACTCGGTGTTACCTGTATCAAGCGAGGATACGTTCCTTGAAGCTGTCTTTATGGCCATGGATTGTCGTCTGGAGGAGCTAACTAAGTAAACTTTTCTAAGTACATAAGAAAGTTTGTATTTATGTATGTGTGTGTATGTTTATGGTTGAAAGAAACGTTGATAGGCTCTTCGTGGATAATTTTTTTCTTCCATGAAAGAAGCCTTTAAGCTTTTGTGTTTGTTCCCCTAAAAGCTTAATAAATAAAACTTTGAGGATATAACTATTGTTCAGTATAGGATTCATGAGCTCCTATACATCACATCATATCAAACGTATTGGTCAAAAACATATGGAAACTGTCGGAGTATTGGTTGGTGTAAAGTATTGGTTTTCAGTCAGAAGGTTCTTGCAAGTTTCTTTTAACGCTTGAACCGTAACCCGTACTAATTGGATCTCCGATGGTGTGAGTTAATCGAAGCTTATATTCAGCTACGTGTTTCACCAACAGAATCTAACTCAGTCAAATGAAAATGGAATTAATTCATACTAGATTTTGACCAGTCTTTTCCAGGTTATATTCAACCAGGTGTTTCACCAACAGAATCTAATTTAGTCAAATGAAAATGAAATTAATTCATACTAGAACTTGACCCGTCTTTGGAAAAGGTGGATTTTGTTTTTAATTGCTTTTATTATTTTTATTAAATATCTAACCACATTTGTAAACTGAAAGTATATGTTTTGATATATTTATTCGAAGCCGCAAACTGAACGTACCAAATTAAAAACCCAAAACTAAATTGAATTTCACAAAGAGTATTTATAGATTTCCTTGTTGTATATAATTTGGATTGGCATATGTTCTTCAAGTACCATTCTATCAGAGGTTTTGCCAGCTGATATGTTTTAAACTCATTGGTCGTATATAACCGGCAAGTCAACTATTTTTTTTTACTTAAAATTTTGACCGTTCAACCCGTGGTTCAAAATTCACAATACCACATCCTCTCCGCTTAATTTTGCGGGTAATCTGTGAGTTCCCCACGTACTATTTTATCTAAGTAAAAAACATTTTCATTAATTTTTTTTAAAAATAATCTATTTTGTCAATAAAATTTAATATTATTTTTAATTTTTTATTATTTTTAAAGAAAATCCTGATCTATTATGTTTTTTTTAAATGACTTTATTTTTAAAATTTTCGAAATATATATTATTGGTATTTTTGAACAAAACGTAGGTAAGTTAAGGGATATATTATTGGTATTTGTTAACAAAACCATAGATAGATTTGTTAACAATATCGTAGGTCTAGCATTGTGACGATTTGGGCCTGTTATACCTTAGCCCATCCGAGAATATTTTTAAGATTTGATAGATATACTTGTTACCAAACAACCATTAAAAATAGTTGGTAACCCTATTACCAAACACTCCAATTGGTACTTCAACTTTAATTAGATAGATAGATAATTAATGATTTGATGTATTGTTAAAGGTAAATATAATTAATGATTTGATGTATTGTTAAGATAATATAATTAATAACATTATTAAAAAATATTATATTTTTTTATACTGCTATCTATGTTTTCAAATAATTTTTATTTAACCTACTATTCATGTTTCCAAACAACTCTCAAATGTACTTCAACTTTAATAATATACTAGGTGACTGATCTGTACCCTGTGCGGGCATGAAAAAAATACTGTGATATCGGTTGAGTTGGATTTTGATGGAAACAAATCTTCAATAGTGAATTCATTGATCTCCAAGTATCGCAAGATCTTCTAAATTTTTTGGTAACAAGTATGACTCTGAGTTTTTTTTCAGAGTGTTGTGAACAGAGTTGGTATTGTCTCATGGGCTGCTGTTGATAGGAACCGACTTGATGGTCCACAGATAGGGAGGTGACTTGTTGGTTCTATGAACCATTGTTTATTGTTTTAGCTTAGTTTCTGTTTTTTTTTTTCACAAGATGTTGCAATTACAAGCAGTGATCTTGCAAGAAAACCTATAAAATCTACGCATTGAATCTTGAATAAATTTGTATTTCTGTTTCGATTTTTTCAATCTTATTTGTATCTTTTACAATTATGCTTGTATCATAAGCTGTTTTGAGATTTTTACTTACTAACGTACATATTATTAATAGAGCTGCTATTTGGGTTTGATGCAGGGTGGATGTTGTAGTCTTTGTCATCTGGGAGGTAGTCATCTTAGCATTGTTAGTGTTCTCAGTCGTTTCCTTGTACTTCAAGCGATTGCATCTCGGCTTCATCTTGGTATGCGTCACTTTGCTACTACTTGTTTACATGAAGGTCACAAAGCAGGTGAGATCAGACATGAAGAGGAGCAGAGGATGCTTCTTCCACTGTCTATGTAAAGAAACACCAAACCCCATATGAGAAGCTCACCTTTATATTATCACTAAGTGACATTGTGTTGTATAAGTTCTGTAATTTTTTATTTTTTATTTAATTAGAAAATTTATGTTTTTAAACAAAAATTTTAAAAGCAGTGGCATATTAAAAGAAAATATGATAAAAATTCAAATATAATCCAAAAGTAATATAAAAGACGAAGTACAATTCTCCATAAAAAATGCCAATCAGAAACCTACACAAAATTATTTAATTTTGTAAGTAATCGTACGATAACAAATATCCTAATAGATTTCTAAATTTTATTGAGACCAAAACTATATTAAATTGACATACTGTTATCGAAATTATCTTAAAACTGGTTTGTAGTCAACTACAACCCATCTTTCGTCTGTGCTATTCTATCTGTTAATAGAAAAAAAACACATGTAAGAATTTAATAATTCAAAATCTCTAAAAATAGACTAAAATTGCGTACCGTTCACTATGGAATATTCTGAAAAACTTTTTTGTAGAGAACATTTGGTATTTTTGTCTGTGGCTTTTCCTTTTATCATTTTGTTTTCCAGAGACCCGGAGTTAACTATTTGGCCAATAACAACTACATAAAAAAACATCAAATATCATGAACAAGTATAACACAACCGATGATTTATTTAACTTAAAACAAGTCTGGTGGCTCATTTTAATCATACAACTTACGTTGTAGAGTATTAATGGTTAGAGTATTAATACAAATCCGAGCTACATGATAAATTTTAATGAAACTGACTCACCAAACAAACAGCTGTTTTCAAGCTTTCCACCAAGAATATCATCATAGTCCGCAAAATACTTTTCGGGAACTTCACTTGGAAATCATCAGCTTTGGCAACAAAAGTTTTTGGAAAGAAGCCAATTTTATATGGATGTTTTGTTGTACGGTAGTCACCAATAGCATCATACACTTTGAACAACTAAAGGACAATCGCATCTCCCTCATGTAGCTTGTCTTCGTACTTTTTGATCAGCTGTTCACTAACTGAAGCATGAATTATTTTCCCCTGATACAGAATATAAAAATCATGAGTTAGACATAGTGAACGATAAAAGTTCGGTGAAAGCAAAATAATTAGATATGAAACAGTATTTTTTCAAAGAAAAGTTTAGTTTATTGTATAGTAAATATAAAATAATAGATGAATCTGAGATGTCAAAAAATAGTAATATCGTTACTTACTTTTTTTATCAACAAAAACCATTTCAATGGTGTTTCCTGATTCTTTGTTATAGTTTCTCCACAAGCGGATAATCTTAACTTCAATACGCGATGTATCTTTACGCGGTTTTAATTCTCTAACATAAGAAACAACGCTTTTGGAGGCTTGAACCAATGTCATTCTTTTTAAAATTGAACGCAAAAGAGAAGAATGTTTGTATTTTAAGACCTTGGGGGTCGCCTATATATATAAGTTCTTATAATAATGACGTTTCCGTTATATTATTCATAATAAATACTGAATTCGTTTAAAGAAAGATATTAAAATTGTATTGTCCTAAATTGATTTGCATATAATATGAATTTAACTTGCACAAGTAATTCATATGATAAAGGTAAGTTATTAAAAACAAACAAGCTAATTAAAATTCCTAAGGTAAAGATGCATAAGTTTTCCTTGGGAATAATAAGGAAAATTATTAATACACGAAAATTAAATTACTTAACGTAATAATCTTGAAATTGGTAATTATCCCCACGAAAAAGTTATCAATATACGATATCAATGTAATAATCTTGCGCAAGTAATTAAAATTATTATTTTTTGTCAAAATCGAAAATTAAATTATAAATCATTTCAGAAAATCATAAGAGGATCGAAAAGGCATATCACCTAAGAATGTTTTCATATCTCGTATCAAAGCTCATCATGATCCATCTCACTCCAGGCATCCTGCAAAAATAAAGTATACATAACGTGAGTGGAAGGAAAATCAAGTCGCCTAAAAGTAGAAATACTTTGTAGGATTCTTCACAACATGGGCAAGACTCTATCGAACTTCAGTCTACAGCGAGGTCCTATGCTGTAGGTGGAGAATAATTTTCTCTAATAACAGTGACGACTAGCACTACCAGAATACAATTGTGAAAATAATTAGATAAGACCTAGGACCAAACAATCTCATAGAGTAAGACAATCAAATGATTACATGGCACACAATAAGGTTGATTCACTTATTTCGTTTCACATAATGAGGCGGAAAGGTTCATATTCTCAACCATACAAAAAGTTTAAAGCTCAAGATCAAAATAGGTTGTGTAGCATACAAAAAGTTTACAGCTCAAAATAAAAAAGGGTTGTGTAGCAGTGAGTGTAAGGAGCCTACCTCAGAAGTATGATCATAATCCTCTAGAACTTCAACCCCTACAACAAAAACATTTAATTTTAGCATAATCTCAAACCAATTCCCCTCAAAGAGAACTTGAGAGTGATATATACATAAGTGTACTCACGATTTACTAACCTAGTCGAAGCAGACAACCTATCAGCCATTACCCTTGCCTCAGCTTCCTGGAGGGCTATAGCAAAAGTTTCATCATCTGAATAACCAAGCATCTCATGTAACAAATTTCAAAACAGATTAGAAACAATTTAAATTATATCAGAGATCATGTACTTAAGTCTCTAAACAAATAGTAGAAAACTACACTATCACATTGGTCTGAACAACCACACTCCCTACACAACAGTACGAAGGCTCAAGTACTCTAAAACCATAACAAATATTTATACTCACCTAGATTAACGAACAGTGACGATTCAAATCTTAGTTCGTCAACAATCCGATTTCGAACTACCAAGACGGATCAAAAGTACAAAAAAACTATCAGCGATCTTCTCGATTCTACGGGAAAGAAAAATCCAATCAAATCAACGGATCCTAGGATTTTCAGAGCTGCGACAAAGCATCAAATCAGATCGGAGAAGACTCACAACGTATCGGAAAACTCACTCCCTACACAATAGTACGAAGGCTCAAGTACTCTGAAACCATAACAGATATATATATATATATATATATATACTCACCTAGATTCACGAACAGTGATGATTTCAAATCTTAGTTCGTCAACAATCTGATTTCGAACTACCAAGACGGATCAAAAGTACAGAAAAACTATCATGTATCTTCTAGATTCTACGGGAAAGAAAAATCCTATCAAATCAACGGATCCTATTATTCTCAGAGCTGCGGCAAAGAATGGAATCAGATCGGAGAAGACTCACAACGTATCGGAACCTGAGAGACATAAGATTCGGATTGATTACACGAATCGGCTTTTTGGAGCTTCAATGGAATCCGAGAGAATCGAAGAGAGAGAGAGAGAGAGAGAGAGAGAGAGAGAGAGCGAGAGAGAGAGAGAGCAGCAAACATAGGTGTTTTCTTTTGTTTCGGTAAGAGGAAGATCGAAAAACTTTCTTAGTCATGGAATCCGAGAGAATCGAGAAGAGAAGGAGATGACAGAGAGACGGCACCGAACAGAAGCGGCTTTATGTTCGGCTATTTTTAAAAGGAAAAATTTTAAAAAGAAAATCAACCAATAAAATTAAAAGGATTTTTCTGAGAGGTTTTATATGAGCGACACGTGTGAAGAAAGTGACTTCTCTTTTAATATATTTAGGGGATAGATGAATGCAAACGATGGGCTATATGTCGCTTATGCTCTATGGGCCTCGATAAAAGTAGAGAGACCCGAAAAGTCAATAACTAGTATTAGTTGACATTTCTGTCAATTTGTCTTGTAATGGTATTCATTTTTTGGCAAGCTGGATCCAACTAAACTACTAAACTAACATTAGTTTCACCGAGTGTGTAGATTTATGACTTGCTTAAGAAACAGATATAAAGGAAACTACAAGATTACAAAAGTACATGAATCAGCCAATCAGCCTAATCTCAGTCGAAAAGCTTAGACCGTCTGTCATCCACTACACGTAGAAAAATACAAACGAGTAAAGATCTCATGTGACTCTGGAATCTTGAGGTATCTTAGATAAATACCATAAAAATAAAAATAGACATTCTTGATTGATGCAATAAGTGGTAATAAACGAAATGAAAAATATGTAAATGAAGTGTTAAAGTGTGTTGTTTTGTTTGTTGTCCTTGAAACGCATAATAATGTTAAAGACCATCGCTTTTCACACTGCATAATAATAATAAACTCTCACTCACTCACTACTCTGTCTCACAGTCACTCTCTCGCCTCGAACGCTATCTTCGTATCCAAACACTCTCCCGATCTCGAACAATGGCCAAGCCTCACGGCGGTCACCGTCGCTCTTCCACCCGTACAAATCTAGCTTCTTGCGCCGTCGCCACCGTCTTCTTACTCTTCCTACTCGCCGTCGTCCTCATCGTTTACTTCACCGTCTTCAAACCAAAAGACCCCAAGATCTCCGTCAACGCCGTCCAGCTCCCGTCCTTCGCCGTCTCCAACAACACAGCCAACTTCACCTTCTCTCAGTACGTCGCCATTAGAAACCCTAACCGCGCCGCGTTCTCTCACTACGACAGCTCCATTCAGCTCCTTTACTCGGGTAACCAAGTCGGGTTTATGTTTATACCCGCCGGTAAAGTTGAGTCTGGGAGGACTCAGTACATGGCCGCCACTTTCACCGTTCAGTCTTTCCCCATTTCTCCTCCTCCTCCTTCCTCCTCCGCCATAGCCACCGTCTCCGCTGCCGTGGTTCCAGATTCTCCGGTAATGCCCGGTCCGCCGGATTTCACTGAAACTCCGGCTTCTCCGAGGATACCAGATTCGCCAGATTTTCCGGGAGATCCAGAAACGCCGGATTTTCCAGGGAATCCAGGTCCTCCGAGGAAGCCCGGTTCTCCGGATTTCCCCAAAGACCCTGGAACTCCTATGATGCCGAGAAATCCAGGCTCGCCGGAATTCCCGGGTAATCCTCCGATAAATCCGGGTTCTCCGATTGCTCCAGGGAACCCCGGGTCGGGTTTACCGCGAAATATGGGTCCACCGGGTTTTCCGGGAGTTGGAGCACCTCCGGGGTTTCCAGGGATCGGAGCGCCGCCGGGATTTGCAGGAACCGGAGCTCCGCCGGGATTTCCAGGGATCGGAGCTCCGCCTGGTACGCCGGTGGGATTTGGGGGAGTGACGGGGCCGACAGTGGGGGATGGATATGCGAATCCGGGTTTCGGGTATGCGAGTCGGGTCGGACCAACGATGGAGATAGAGTCGAAGATGGAGTTAGCGGGTCGGGTCAAAGTATTGAACGTATTGACGCATCACGTGGTTGCTAAATCTGATTGTCGGGTCACCGTCTCTATAGTCGATGGTTCCGTCTTGGGCTTCCATTGCTGATTTAATTTCTCTATTAATTATCTTTTTGTCCTTTTCTTCACTAATTTGGGGTATTTGCTACTTTTTTTATGTTTGAGAAAATTAATTAGAAATTGTATAAACGTAATTTTTGCATTAAGAAAAAAGAGTTAAGTTTATAACTTTATATTATGCAAAGATGGTCTCCTTGTATGCAAAGATGTCTGGATTTCTATTTTAGTTTAACTAGGTGATTTCCCCGTGTACATGCACGAATATGAATATTCATAAAAGTAAAATTTTATAATAATTGATTGATATTTAGTTTTAGTTTTAAATCAGTTTATAAGTATAATTTATATTAATAAATATTATGTTATTCTAATTATACATGACTTTGGATATATTATTGTCTTTTTATTTATTTTTTGGATCAATAGTCGGTTTGATTATCAATTTGGTTTATTGGATAATATCTATTTTTTGAATTCAGCTATACTATTTTCTATTCTAAATATAATAAATTTTAATTAATTTTCTTATTTTCATTTCGGTTGGTTATTGTCTTAGATATGTAAATATTATAGTTAAATTATATATAACTTAATATATATTGTGCTTAAAATACAATAAATATATTAATGGGGTTATTACTATTTTGTGAACTTTCCTTTTTAATAAAGTCATATTATATACATATATTTTCGTTTTTTTAATTTGTTTTCAAATTTTAGAAATATTTCCTTTTTATTATATATTTTATTTGGAAAAAGGTAAAAAGAAACTAAATAAAAAATTAATAATAATCTTAAAATCTAACAATTCATTAAGGGTATCTATGTAATCAACCATCGCGAAAGTTAACGTGAGCGTGACACATAAGAAACTGAATTCTCAAATAATATTATAAAGATGTCTGTTTGAGAGTGAGTGGGTGTATGGGTTTAATACAAAGATCCAAATCCCATTTTCTGAAATGAATATTTGTTAAAGTAAGTGAATTTCATTTTGCATCTAAGAGTGTTTAGTGTTGATAAAGCAAAAGAATATACCAAAAACGAAGTATCAACTTTTGAATTTGTAGTTTCTTTTTTTGAATCGATCTTTTGAATTTGTAATCTCAAGAAGTCAAAGAAAGGAAAAAAAAAGAAAACAATAAAGAAAAAGTAACTTGAACAGTGAAGTCACATCATTGTAGAGACTCCCACTATCCTTGAGATTTGTGTAATTTTTTTTCAATATATCTTTTGTACTTTTCTCTTTAATTTTCTTCATTAACCGTTAGAGCTTTCACAATTCATTCAAATAAAAGGACAATTTGTGGGCCTCATTTGGTCACTGTCCTCGTTTATAGACATTATTGTGTGAAGAAGAAAATGACAAGGGTAAGAGATTCTGTAGACATGGTAGTAATAGTAAACAAACTAAACCCATAATATAATCGAATAAAAATACTAAATCCAGTTTCTGTTTAATACAAATAATAATCCCATAGATAACATGAAACAAATAAATTCCTAAGGAAGATGATACAAATCCAATAAATAAAAAAAGAATCCACTTAAGTTAAGCCTAAGCGTGTGTATGTAAAAAAATATAAATTACAAGAGGAGAAAGCAAAACATATATGAATATTCAAGTAAGTAGCTCTTACTCTGTGTGTTTTGGCTGCAAAAGCTTAAACCTGAGCATGAATATGAATCTGAGTGGTGCAACATAAAGACCGAAAAGGAATGGTGATTTAGCTTTTTGTTATGTTGTCGTGTCTGGTGAAGAACCGTAACCGAAAGGATTGTTGCTTGCCCAGTTCCATTGGTCCCTACACATCTCTTCTATTCCATACTTTGCCCTGTCCAAACAAACATTTTTGAGCTTCTTCTGTCTCAGAGACTTTGCAAAATCCAAAAAAACTTTTACAGGTCTTTCACTTACTTCCAGTTTAGTTCACGTTCAGCTTTTTCTGTTGATGCGTAGACCGTCTCTGCATCACCTGGTCTTCTTCCAACCTTCACCACTGGGATTTTCTGTACCACATGATATCAGTTCGGTATGATGTAAGTAAAGATCAAACACATACATCCTTATAAGAAGAGACAGAGAGGGGACAAGTAATGTTACCATTCCCGAAGCTTTTTCAAATGCATCAACCATCTCCAACACCGTTGTTCCTTTTCCGGTTCCCAGGTTGTATACCTCACAACCTACCACAAGATCCATGTCAAACCTCTGTGACCCCCCTTATATGTGTATATAGAAGAAGATATATAAATTGTGGAGACAATGAGCTACTTTGAAGAACCTTACCTATTTTAGAGTCTTCTAGCTTTTGAAGAGCAGATATATGGCCATCTGCTAGATCAACAACATGAATATAGTCTCGTACCTGAAGTAGAAAGAAAACCCACCGTCACAAAGGAACCAAAGCAAATACTATTACATCACAAACTATCAGTCACAGTGTAGTTTACGGTTTGGGGAGTTTTAAATTGTCATTTTATTACTTATTACTGAAGCAAAGACAGGCGAACCTAACATAAAAACGATGATAAAACTTAGTATGTCTAACAACGACCCAACTCCGTCTAGGATTGAGAGTAACCAGTGTCTTGGATTCTCAAGAGTGGACGAAATTTCAAAACATGTGGAAGAGCCATGATACTCATTGCAGGGGTTTAAAAGAAAAGTTGAAGATAAATAAGGGTGTGAAAATCTTACACCGGTGCCATCTTTAGTGGTATAGTCAGTTCCATAAATTTTGAGGTTAGGGAGCCTGCCAACAACGACTTGCTGGACATAAGGCATGAGGTTATTAGGAGTGCCACAAGGATCCTCACCAATGCGACCGCTAGGGTGAGCACCGACAGGGTTAAAGTATCTGAGCATAATGATTCTCCATTCAGGATCACCACGTTGTACATCACGGCAAATGTCCTCAATGAAGAGCTACAAGAAAAGGGCCAGGATCAATACCAATTAAAATCCATATACAAAAAAAAGAAAAAAAAGGCTTTCATTCAGAAAAGTACCTTAGTTCTAGCATAAGGACTCATTCCAGAGAGGGCGGACTCTTCAGTACAAGGAACCTCCTTTGGCCATCCATACACAGTAGCCGACGATGAAAATACAAGCTGGAACAGTAAAAGATGATATAGAGTTACAAACAATGTTTCACATCCCAGAGTTAACACAAGTCTCAAAAGTGCAGAAGAAGAAAAGGGGAGGCATACTTTTTTACAAGAGTGGGCGGCCATGACTTCCAAGAGAGTAATAGTGCCAATCAAGTTATTGTTATAATAGAGAAGAGGTTTGGCTACGCTCTCCCCAACTGCTTTCAATCCAGCAAAATGCATCACTGCATCAAACCTACATTACAAACACACAATGGGCAATGAATTAAATTTTTGGGAAGGATTAATAAAGAATCATATGTAGATCAGATCTTAATCTACATCTATGATCTGGCAACGAGATTCCTCTCTTTTCTCAACTTTTCCGATCAAACTAACAGGATCCATACGATTTGAAGATTTGATTGCGTGGTTATGCTAATAAGAACTTACTTGGATTGGGAGAAAAGCCTCTCAAGCGCGGGTTTATCGCAAAGGTCCACCTGCACATTTTTTAAGATGAGATGCAGAATTTTATCAGATTACCGAGATAACACATTTCAATTAAATCAATTAATTCAAACCGGAATCAAGCAAATCAAGATACAAAGAACCTCTCTCAATTCAAGGTCATGATCGCCCAAATTTTCGGAACACAGTCCTCAAGAGGGAGAAATGAACAAACCTGGTGGAATGTGAGATTATCTCCACGATCTCCGGCGAGCTCCTTGACGCGTTGGATCGAAACGAGAGATGAATTGTCCAGGTTGTCGATTACAACAGCGGTGTATCCCCGGAGAAGAAGCTGAAGCACCGCGTGACTTCCGATGTAACCAGCACCGCCGGTCACCAGAATATTCTTCACCATCGAGGCTCCAAGAGGTGATGAAGAAAGAGAGATGAGAGAGAGAATAGAGAGAATCAAAAGAGAAGCTTCTCTACAATTAATAACAAACTAAAACCTCTTTTGTTTCTGTATAAAAAGACGACTTCAGAGAAGAGTCGCCACGTGGCTTTTTCCTTTTCCCTTTTTATTGGAAAACAATTTTTTTAATTAACTGTCATAATTTCTTCAGAAAGTCGCTCTTTGCGTGCTTGGCAACTAATTTCCCAGAAAGCTTTTACATAAAAAAGAGCACAAGGGAAAAAAACAATTCGGTGATTATTAAACTATTACATAAACCATCTATAATTAGCTAAAGAGAAATTAACTTGTAGCGACCGACACAAGAAACTTTTTAGCTTTTAGCGATGCTCCAGAAGTTTTGACCTGTATCAGCATGTGATGCTCAAACATTCATATTAGACCTTTTTTTTTATGGCATTCCAACTATTAACATTTTGTAATAAAAAGTGTAAAATGCCACAACATTCGTCCACATTTCCATATCATTGACGAATCTACGACATTATTAGTGTCATACATAATGCCGCCGAAAGATGATTACTTTCCGTGAGGATGAGGTATGTTGTGATGATGGTGATGATTATCATATGAACATGATCAAGATGATTTACTCCCCGGTTTTGTTTGTTGATACATAGAGGTTTAAGGTTGAGAGCTGAGAAGTCTCTCTGCCTCATCGTTTGCTTCCGCCTGTAATTTCCATTTCTGCATTTTTTTTCAAATAAGTATACACTAAAGTTAACACATTAAACAACCATGTCATGTATGCTCTGTTTTGTCCCAAATCGAACTGGAAGATAGCAGTTAATTTATATACTTTGATTCCGCTGTAAAGTGATTTTGGAGCTATGTACATACCTCTTCAAGGTTTTCGAGTTCCATGATCTGCTCTATCTGCTGAGCAATGTTTTCCTGTGAAAATAATTGACCTTTTACTTTAAGCCTCAGATTCTATCACATTCACTATGTTCATAGTTTAACTGATATAGATAACTCACAGTATTGTTCACCGCCTCGGCTGCAAGAACATCACTGTCCATTTCCACCTCGATCTCAATCATTGATGATATCTGAAGATAATCGAAAAATGATAACAATTCTTTTTAATCAACCACAACATGAACTTAGAAAAAAAAATTGCTTGTTTCGTTTTCTTACTCTAGCATAGCTATCGATCAGCTCAATCCTTCCCTTTATGGAGTTTTCCAGACTTTCTCGTACCTTCTTTACTCGTGCTCTTCGAGTTCTAAGTTCCAGTATGATACACATGTTATGCTACTTTGTTAACAATTCCCAGATGATGATCTTAGAATGATCTGAGAGGGCCTTACCGGTAAGCTGGCTCTCCCACGGCTAATATTTTGTTTTCGAGCTGGCACATTCGAGCCAACATCCACACCTAAAATGGACACACACAAGTTTCGTTAATTTTATTTTAAAACTACATACTGTAGGTTTCCAAAAGGTTGACAGATCTTTGTATCATGAACCTCTTTCTCAGTTGCTTCTTTTAGATCTCCAATGCGACGCTGGAGCACATCATATTGAGATAAAAGTTGCTGCTTGATACCGACCACATCCACTGTCCTTTCAGGGAGCTGAAAACCATAAAACGGATCATGAAAATTCATTCCCAAGACGCCAACACATGTTTTCTTAGCGCAAGCCAGTCAATAGCGAACAGATACCTGATTTAGCTGAGGAAGGACAAAAGAGTTAAGGGTTGCTCCTACTGCCAGTGACGTAACAGCAGCAACTGAGAGTAACTGAGGCAAACTGGGATCAATAATGCCAGAAGCAGCATCTCCGGTAGCCAAAACAGCAAAAAGAGGAATTAGAAACGAGGGCTGCAAGGATTTATCTCCTTCTTTACTGGGAGGTCTTAGCAAAATCGATTCTCGCCCGTCCTTGTGCTTTGTGAGGCTCATGGGTTCTCCAGGGTAAAGGTTTGGAGCTTTGGGGGTAAACTTGAAAGGTCCCACTTGTCTGTAAACATCTGATGGAGCAGCAGAGGCGATTGTCACTCTTTCTCCTTCTTGCGCAGGAAGCTCGGCTGTCTCAGTGGCAAACCTGTGCGTTCGAGCTGTACCTGAAGGAGTTTGTACCTGAAATCCAATGCAACGGTTACATTATCTGCTGCATCCAGTTGCTATTCTTTTGGAAAAGAAACAGTGTTCACAATGGGGAATTTACCACAATAGAGTGCACAGAAGAGGTGACTTTGTTCTTCTGGATAAGTCTGAGCCCCTTTTCCCAGAGAGGAATGTCTTTGCTGCGTTCGGCAGATTGAGCTCCTTAGGAAAAGTGAATATCTCAGCATCAACACAACAAACATCCCAATCTTTTTCAGGTCAAATTACCAAACATAACTCGCTCTCTAGAACCAATAACCCGCATCACCTTTTCCTATAGCTACGTAACAGAGACAATAAACATATTGAATAGAGAACTAACCCGAGCTCTACTGATTCAATGCTGGTTATGTCACCAGAGAAAAGCTCGTACTGGTATCGGCATTTAGCACAGGTAACAATCTGTAAACATACTCAGAGAAAATATCGTATTATTATTCTTAAAATGATAGGTTTAGCACTGAGGAATCATCAAACTGAGATTATGATTACCTGAACTCCATGTTGGGGTTGTGCAACAGCAATGGCAATCAAACAGCTCGGACATCTCACGACTTTCCCAAAAGGAACCTATGTATATCAATAGCAATGCATACATGAACCCTACCTAATGGACTCATAACCATTGCAGAAAACTAGAGTATATTTACTTGCTTACCTCCTCAGCAGGGGAGGTTCCAACACGGCAAATATCACTAATGATTTTAAGAGAATCAGAAACCCTCAAAGAAGCAGCAAGACTATTGACCAACATTGTGTAAACCTCAACATCGGGCCTTGACCATCTCCATCGATCAACTTCACTCCCACCTGCCAAAAACACACAACAAAAGTCACTCATAAACTTGCTTACTCAATCAAACAATCATTCTCTTTGCTGAATTGTAAAAGCAAGAGAAAAGAACCTAAACCTAAATCGAAACTCGCTCGCATGGCGTAGAAAATCGACAACGCAAGCTCCACATTGCCGCGGCTGACAGCAGCGGCGATTATCGAACGGCAATCATCAATTTCAACAATTCCGCCGCGAACTGAATCGAATCGATCGCTAATCATCTCGAGCGCTTCATCCGAGTCTCTAACGGCGGATACACTGCTCACAAGCTCGTCGTCGAGAAGAGACGACGGAGGCGTTTCCGAAACATCCGCCGCGGCGGAGACTCTGTATCTGCTCCGATATCCATAGGATGAATGCAGAATCGGTCGTCGACGATCAACACAGACCGGTTTGTTCCCGTGAATGAAGAGAATGGAGCGAAGGAGAGAATGAGTCTCGTGGAGATTAGTTATGCGATATATTCCGGAGGATACTGAAGAAACTAAACGAAGGCTCATTGCTGTAATCGGAAGTTAGAAGAAAAGAGAGTCACCGGCGAAGAAGACGGAGGAGCATCGGCGGTTGGTTTTGGGATAATCTTTAAGATGAGAAACGAGAGGCTGAGAAAGAGGGAAAGAGTGTGACCAACGGTCGCATATGATTTTTTGTTTTATATAATATCTAATTTCCGTATATTGCTAACTTTGGTCCGTTGATTTGTCGATAAAAGAAGAATCTGACGATTGAGCATGAGAGATGCTTTCTTATGCAAAAAATTAATTAACCGATTTAAAAGTAATGGAGGTGCGGGGAATCGAACCCCGTGCCTCTCGCATGCGAAGCGAGCGCTCTACCATATGAGCTACACCCCCATTGTTTGTCAAATGTTTATTACTATCATATTTTATTAATAATACAAAATCAGGTTTTAACCAACCCCATCAGTATCAGATTTTCTTGATAGATCAAAATACCTAATATTTTATGGTACGAAAATTAGTCTTAACAAAAAAAAAACTTATCCAACAAAATGAAGTGATGCAAAAATGTCATACAATTTCCGTTCATAGTGATTTAACACAATGCTTTAGATCATTATAATAGGCTAATAGCAGACCCTAGCTATCTTTAGCATCCTCATCTATCCATCTCTTGGACTTCTGGACATTCCATGATGCTCTCTAAAGAGGGTTCCCACGCCATAGATGAAGGTGAAGATGATAAAGATGATGATCCTTTTATAATCCTCTTCTCTAGCTCTACCATAACATCTTTAGTCATCATAAAGTTTCCATCATGATTCTTATTCATCTGAAGCAAAAACATATCGAGTTCATGTCTTGTAAGCACTATCTTCACCTTCGTTCCACCTTGACCATCATCATCGCCATCACGTTTGAATGACTCTTTTGCCTTTTCTCTTGCATCTGTCTTTCCTTCTTCTCCTTCTCCTTGCATCCTTCTATCCATGCAGTTCCCCATTATAACCAAATCAAAATAAAATAAAATATGACAAATCTCAAGGAAATAAACAAACGGACTTGTTTCTCTTTTTCTTTGACAATAAGTGATTGCCATGAGTGTGAAAACACCTGCTATATATAGAGGGTCAAATAATTTAGTACAATCAAATCTTCTTACTGATTTGTCTTTAAAAAGCCCTTAAAATTTTCCCAACGACTCTCATTATTACTCTTAGGGACAATGACATATTTTAGAATTTAAAACTCAAATTATATAATGACGAACATGTACATTATATCGTATGGAGCCACCATATCTTGTTTCTTTCAATTATAGAATCATTTTCCTTGTTCCAATGTTAGATATATAAAATCTAAATAAACACTGCATCTAACGTATCGACATGTTGATCAATCAACTGGGTCATAGAATGATAAATAAATATGAAACTTTAGACAATTTTTTAATTGAATAAATCTCACAAAAAGACAACCGTCACAAAAAGACAACCGTTAGGTTAACGTCAATATCAACCGTTCGGAACCTGTTGTCCGACAGTGTCACGGACAGTATGCAAAGACTTTTGAGACGCAGCTTGTAATATAGGTTAAGAGCTTTTGTTTTAATTTTACCCCAAAAGTGTTTAAAGAGCAAGAATGAACAATTCAAGGAAATTTGCATCCAATAACTTAAAAAAAAAAACTCAAATTGACTAACTAACCAAAAACTCACTCTCGCACTTTCTTTCTCTTTCTATCTCTCTCTTCCCTTTTCTCTAAAAAAAACTAATCAAACCCATAGACTTTTTTTTATGACTTTTACGCCAGTGTGAAAACCCGATCACATGCTTGGACCAAATGTGAACACTAGTATATCCTCCGAAATTTACATGCAGAAGAAGCACTGAACATTAAAAGGAACCTGGAATTGAATTTTAAGTATTTTACTATGTAGAAGTTGGAATTTACGAGGTCCATCTCCTCAATATCGTGTTTCTTGTAGATTTAATATTTGTATGTTCTTGCAAGTTTTCACTCGATTACAAATATACAAATGTAAATCGATCTCATAGACCACACCGGAAATTAATGAAATGTCGGGAGACAGGTGCATGATTTTAGGTATGACTTTCAGGACATGATTGAATAATTAAATAAACCTGATGTCATACGTGTTAAGTAACTTAAGAAAAATAATTAATAAGAAAATGATATTTTTCTAATTTCCGTATTGGCTACCGACATAAAATGCGTTAGATTTCTGTTTCAAAATGGTTTTAAACATTTCCGTTTGCATTTTTACGCTTTTTCAGCTTAATGCAAAAAGAAACAAACTCTAGTCTCAGTTTGGTTTGTTCGGCTCCTCATTTGAAGTTTGGAAGTTAACATATATATTCAACGCAGCCTCGGGACAAATGTTCCGGAACCAAAAGTGAGTCTAGTGGGCTGCAATGTAACTTGTTGGCCTAAACTAAAGCATCTATTATGAAATGAGATGAAAGTAATTAAGATGATTGTTATGGATATCTTAGTTGAACTTGAAAATTTGTAAAATGGTGGAAGTAAACAGTTTTGTGATCCATTCTGTAGTGTTTAGTAGAACTGATAGATAAAGGATGAGTAGAACATAATTTAGACCACACATGATGTAGTGCTGGATATATGAGTCATTTTGCGTGGATCTCTCTCCGTTTGACCTATCACAAGGCGGATGTACGATAAATTTAGTTTAAATGGAACGGGTACGAGTTGGCCAAATTTGAATTGTGGGTAACCGCAAACCTGCAAAATAAAAAGCTATATATATTTGTAATATTTTAAATATTATTACATGTATTTATATTATTTTAACTATAATATATAATTTCTATTTAAAATAAAAAAAAATTATTTTTATTATATTTAATATTATTTGAAAGTTATGTGGATTATTCGTTAATTTAATGTGGACATAAGGTGTTTTCTTTCTAAGTTATGCGGAACAAATTTTTGATTTAAAAAAGTAATTCAATCGGTGGGTTGGTTGGTTTGATCCGCACGATGATAGAATGAATAGATATGTCCAATAAATATAGTTTTTCATGTTTTAATTAGGCATGGGCATATGGGGTCCCAATCGGATTTCGGTTTTGTTCAATCGGGTTTTGGTTTTTGGGTTTATCAAAATTAACCTTATTCGGGTTATATGAAAGTTCGGTTCGATACCGATTCGGGTTCTATCGGGATCGGTCAGGGTTAATAAATCTTCAAAGAACCGGTATAATCCGTTGTACTTTCAGATTTAGGTCCCAGTCAGTTCTTCGGTTTAAAAATACATGATTCGTATCTACTTTATAACCAAAATAAAAGTAGAATCGGTTCTTTGGATTTAAAGTACATGATTTTTACCTAGTTTGTAACCAAAAAAATTAAATGAAATTGATTCAAAAATAAGAAAAGAATTAAACGTGATCATTCAAAATCAAATGAAAGTAAACTTAGTTATTGATTGAAAGAAAACCAAATAAATGAAATTATAAAACGAAAATCAAATTCTTAAAAAATGAGAAACATTATTCAATAAAAACAAAACCAATATTTAAAAACTTTAAGCTTCAACCGCCATCTTCAACCATCAATTTTCATATAACAAATAGTTATTTTAGATGTTCAGTAACATCTTAAAGTATTTTGAATATATATTAGAAATTGAGATCATGTTTTTGTACAGTTTTTTTGGAGATTTTGAATGTTTCGGGTTCTATCGGATATCCATTTAATTTTGAGTTTGTTTCGGATAATACCCATAACCCGAAATACCATAGAAAAAGATCCATTCGATATTTATGTCGGGTTCGGATCTATTCGGATTCATTTTTATCGGATTGGATTCGGTTCGGATTTTTGCGTTTCGCTTATTTGTCCAGCCCGAGTTTCTATATAGAAGAAACACATTTAATTCTATTAAAAAATTATTGTAGTTAATTTAAAACACATGAAACGAACTACAAAGATATCAAAACTTTGTGTACGAAACAGTTTGGAATTTTGTTTGGCTAGTTTCACATTAAGTAACATCGCTACACTTCAGCTTATATATAGAAAACTAGTGAACTTAACAAAAATTGATAAACTTGTTTAACAACAACATTGTAAAACTCAGATAATGGCATAATCTTATGCGGGAAAAACTAGAGATGAGAACCATATCACATTTCATTAAGGACTGTTGTTGAGTTTACAACTGACCACCAAGATAAAACACAAAAGGAGAAAGGCATACACATGTTTTTTTTTGAGCTACAAGGAATGAAAAAAAACAATCCTTGCAAAATCTCACAAGACACTATCTTCTCTTCTCTCTCTCACTCAATATATATTTATATATAAATTTAAAAAGGATTGAACTTGGGTGTAGAAAGAGGATGAGCACTTTCACTCTTCTTAAAATTTTCTGAAGAGTCATTCACTCTCTTCACACCTTTCTTCCACCCTTCTTCAACCCTTTACTATTCACCAGAGAAACCCGAAAATGCAAAATAAAAACAAGACCAAACCTTTCAACGTTCTTGATGAACCAGACTGAAAACCCAACACTTTCTTCTTCTTCTTCTTTTTTTGTTTTTGTAAAAAACTTTTCTTCTTCTTCTCACGACCTATACACACTGTGTTTTCTTTCTTTTGAAGTAGTTGTTGTCTGGTCAAGCCAAAGTGTAGCTTGAAACCGCGACATTTGCGGGCGTTGTTGAGTGAATGTAGACGAACTCTAGGGACTTTCCGGATTGCAATGAGTGCATCCACGAAGGTAACCCGAATGAGTTTCTTCCTGATCTGGTGAGTCCCCAGATTGGTCCGTAGAGGTTCTTGATCGAAAGGTTGAGGCTTTTCAGAGCTCTTGGTGATTTGTTAATCACAGTTGTTGAGTATCTGTAGTAAGTCCTTCCCTTTGATACCCATGAACCTGTCATCTTCTGAACTATAGCCACTGGACCCGAAGCTGCACAAAGTCATCAACACACAGTCAAGCCTCTGTTCAATAGACACACTCACATCACAAGTAGACAAAAGAACACAAGAGCATACCTCGGACAGGGGAAGTCACTCTCGGTTTACGAATAGGCATTGGTCTTCTAACAACAACAGGAGCAGGAACCGCTGCAGGGAGATAACGAAATAAATAAATTATTTGAGTTTAATTATTCTTGTTGAGGATATATATTAGAATGTGTTGAATCTCAGACACAAACCTGGAAGAAGCTGGCTGTAACCAGAATGACCACTGCTGAGACGAGCAAGAACACCGAGAAGTGGTGCATTGTTGTAAGTAGCAGGCTCAGTCTGCTCATAGTTATCTCTCCTGTCAGCGAAATTGTCGTAAGCATCAGGACCACCGACAATAGCACCAGTGAGGAGGTTGGGATCACTGCCTTTACGGCTGAACCAGGTGGCGTAACCGCCACGGCAAGTGACAAAAGAGCGGTCAACCTTGTAAGAGACGATGGAGGAGCCTCGGTGGTGAACTCTCTGAGGGAAGTTGTTACCGTATCCAACCATATAGCTAGTAGCTCTTGGGTTGTCTCCAAGAATATAATCAACCTGAGATTTAGCAAAGGAAAGAAGCTGCGAAGGAGCAACATTGCCAGCTGCACATCTCAAGTTGCTTCGGGAGGAAGTTAGGTAATCAGAGTAAACGGTGGTCAAGAAGGAAGCGCTGGTGACAAACTGCATGTTGTTCCAACGTTGTCGGAAAATCAAACCACCAGGAGTCTTCTGAATGTTCCTGGAGCCTTTACCCAACAAGGAACACATAAAGAAATCAGCTTTCTGTTGAAACTTCTGAAACACAGGCGTGTGACGTCCTGCTTTGCCTTGCATCAAGAACTGTTCCACAAAAGGAAATAAACCGGTTTAGAATCAAACCAAGATTATTAAACCGGTTAACAACAAAATTCAAAATTGGTAGTGTACTAAGTTAGTAACCTTGGCGACAAGGGTTTGAACACCAGCGTACTTAACGTCCCAACCGAACTCGGTCATGGACCAACCGGTACCACCCATGGAGTCACCGTTACGACCCAAGTAGTCCAAGTAGTACTGGTTGTTGGAAGCTTGGTATAACCACGCTGCTGCCCATAGTAACTCATCCTGAAATTAATTAAGGGTTAATTATCAGAGATTAAAACAAAACAGCTAAGACCATTTAATCTTAAGTGGAATCTTACATTGTAACCACTGACGGATCCGTAGTATTTACGAGCGACGGTGATGCTGCTGTCATATTTTCCTCTGTATTTGTCCGCAAAGTCAAACAGCTGTAATAAAAATAGAAATAGAAATTAAATTACGATGGCAAATCCGTAATAAAACAGAGAAAACAAGGTTAGTTCAGAAGTTGTTGTGTGGGAGTGGCAGATTCGTGATGTATTATTGAAGAGTAAATGTTTTAAGTGGGAAAGTTTGTTACACTACACACAGCATGGGGCACCGACACCCCAAGGCACGTGCCAAGTATTTTTTTTTCTAAAGAGAATAGAAACTTGAGATGAACGGCTGAGATCGTTAAAGAAGAGAAAGAAGACAAGATTTGTACGGTTGCAAAAAAGGAAAAGAAAAGAAAAGAAAATCCCGTGATGGACGGATAACACCACTTCCAACCCTCAACAAGGGATCCATCCTCACGGCCATGGGACCATTCAGCATGTTAAAATAGCAGTGTACTAGTTTTAGTTTTAATATTAGTAATCTATTCTGTGTTTAAATTAAATTATAAACATATCAAATTTTTTGATAAAAACTCCTGGTGAGTAGTAACTGATATTATTAGAGAATACTGTATAACTTTTTCATTAATTAATGACCCCCTCAAAAATAACAACACCTAACGTGGGCTGGTGAAAATGACTTTCATGCTTCAAGTGACTTTCTACTGTCTCTTGAGCAGTTATAATAATGTGTCAGCAACTTCCCAACGTAACTGCCGGTTCATTCATTACTCTTTATGCTAATGTACGCATCTTTCATAATTTTTTAAAAAGTGCGCATCTTTAAGAAGAAAAAAGATGTTACCTGATAAGCATGAGTGAGTAGTAGCCTAGAGTAAGCAGGGTTAGACCGGCGAAAAACGATTGAAGCGGCGGCCATGGCAGCTGCTGTTTCTCCAGCTAGATCCGACCCGGGATTACTCGGATCTATCCTGTAAGCTTTCCTGTCCGTAGTCATTTCTTCCGGTCTCTGCCAACAGTAATGGTCGGTGTTTCCGTCTCCCACCTAAAGTCATCCAGACAATTAATTTTTGAATTAGAAAATCTTTTTTAAGTAAAAGCTTGCGCAAAAATACAAAAAATAATAAATACCTCGCCGTAAAGGACGTTGGGCTCAGGATGGGCTTTGATGAAGTAATCAGTGCCCCATTTAATGGCATCTATGGAATGCCCAAGCTCGCCGTTAGCAGCTAACTGATTACCGTATTCAATGACGCTCCACGCCATCATTGTCACCGTGAAAGCCATCGGAAGTCCGAATTTCACGTTGTCTCCCGCGTCGTAGTAACCTCCGACCAGATTCACCTAAAAAATAACGGAACACAATGTTTTAGTCAAAACCGAATGAAACAGGAACAAATGTTGGTGAAAAGATCTATAGCTAGTTGTCGACATACCCCGCTTGATTTGCCGTCGTTGAGACCAGAGTGAGAACGCCAAGTGACTCTTTGGTTACGTGGGAGAACACCAGATCTCTGAGCTTCGAAAAAGAGAAGACTTTTGGAAAGAGCTTGGCCGTAGTCATGACCGGAGAAAGCTACCGGAAATGAGAGAAGCAGTAACAGAGAAACCACAGACGCAAATTTCTCCATAGCTTCTCCAAAGAGAGAGAAGAGAAATGCTGAATAATTAAGGGACACAGAGAAAGGAGAAGACGAAGAGGGGAGTGTGAAGAGGAAGAGAGGAGCTCAAGTGTTCTATTTATGGAAGGAAGATGGAGGAGAAGCAGGAAGGTACCGAGGGACAGTTGGAATTCATTTAGTTTCCTTTATTTACTGACCATTACTACTTTCTTTTTTTTTAATTCTTGTAAGCGTTGGTCGTAATTTTGAAATGCACTCTTAACCTACCTGTATATACATTGCGACAATGATTTTTTTGCAAAATTTATAAAATAATGTGGAGGCAAATTATTTCCTCCTCCTCTGCATTAATCACAAATTAATTGTGAAACAACTATTCTTTATTTAATAACGTCAATTGCAACGTTTAGAGTAATTACAACAACAAAATTCGAATTAGCTACTATAAAAATAGAAAAAATGAAAAGAAGAAAGTCATGTGAGTGTTCCCATGAATCTTTTAGGTCTCATTTCACATAGGGGCGGTGAGGTGGTAAATGAATGTGTTTGCATTTACATAAAGTACCAAAGTACTACTACTAAAATCTCTTTTTTTTTGTAAAGATGACATTTGGTTAATAAAAGTTAATATACGACCATTAATATTATTAATCTATTACTATTATCAAGGCGTTATATGGTAAGTGTGAGGACGTGGTGGTTTGAGGCAAACACACACAATAAAAAGTGAAAAAGGTCATATCTTCGTAACAAAATGCCCAAACGATCTTCTTCACCTTTGTGTCAATTCTCCTAAATACCCCACTTATCAATCACGTCGCACTTTTTGCAATGGCAACAATACGGGAATCGACCCAAAAAAGAGGTTAGGTCCTTCATTTATGAATTTTAAAATATCACGAACTTAGCATAATTTAAATTTTAAAACACTCCCCTTGTTTTTTGAATACATTTTAACACATTAAAAGGTACACCATTCTAATTTTTTTGGCTATTAATACAGAAAAAAAATTGGTAAGAAGAACTTACAGCAATGTTAGTACAAACTTACAAGATTACGGAAACAGTGAAGCAATTTGAAAAATAGAATTTTTTAATCAAAAATAAGAAAATCACAATAGCAAAAAGAAAAGGAGGACATAAAACTAAATTCAGAAAAACAAACAGAAAACACGTTAACGAGCGGCTTTGACATTTGGTTTTCTGCAAACCATCCTAGTGGTTAACCCGTACAACTGACAACTAAACACTCTTCTTCCATTTATTTATTTTTGTTTCAACTTACAGGTTACTTCTTTATTTGTTCATCATTTAGATCAACAAAATAAATACATAGCCAACCTACTTGATGTATCATGATGATGCATTGTTTTAACTTAGTTATTTCTCATGTTTTAGCTTCATATTGCATACTTTAGATGCATTTAGCGTTCTGGCGTGTGCATTTGTATTAGGGAACCTTTGGAACAAGTGCGTAAGATGAATGAAACACTTACAGAGTTGAACTAAGTAAAATAAAGTATCTTAAGTCTAAAAATTGAAAGATGAACATGTATAAAGGCCTTAGAGATATCTTCTAAAGCTCAAATTTTGGAAATTTATAAAGGCCTTAGAGATATCTTCTAAAGCTCAAGTCATTTGAAACTGTAATGAAAGACATATAACCTATCTATTGAAGGTATATCAACTTTGTAACGACTAGAGTTATAGTATGTCGCTAGGAAAAAACTGTGGGTTATAGCGACAAGAGCATGTCGCTACGTACGAAATATCTGAATTTTATTTTCGTTTTTAGCTTTTTATAAATATATTGGAGATCTAATTTTAGATCCAATCTCATTTTCTCTCCAAACTTTGTCTACTTTTGTAAAAATTTGAATCTTTTGATAATTTTAAGAAAGTATTTCATCTTATATCTTGTTATCTTGCTTACTAATATGATTAGCCTTTAAAATTTACATTGGTTTAAGGTTTTTCATGGAGATTAGTGAGTAGTCATTTTTTTATCCTTAGGTTAAGGTGATTAGAGTGATTAAGTGAAAATCTAGTATGTTTAGTGTTAGATATATCTATTTCTTTGCTTTCTGAGTATTCTTAATATTGATCACTTAATCACTCTAAACTAGAGTTATAGACATTTCACAGCCGAAAAGTGTTCGATGAAATATCTGGAACAACTCAATTTTACTCTAGCTAAAATAACCAAATACATTTGACGTAGGATTACTAGGTCGTTAGTAGATTTGCTCTTATTACTTGATTAAATTAAACCAATGATAATTGATGTTTGATGGTTGATGGTTGATGGTTGAAGGCAAATGAATATTTATCTTGGAAGAGAACTTGTTTAGGAATTTTGTCTGGATTTAAAGAAACATATTGATTAAAAGTTTGCCACTCTAGATTGAATCTTAGTCACTTGAAGTCAGATGTCTATGCTCATGAATCATATTTTTCTCAATTGATTGAAAGTTTAGTTCTGAATTTGATCACCTTTGTTTAAATTTTAAAGATCCTAGCTTGTTACAAATCATTTTTCTTATTTGTTTGGATTAGAGAAGTTTGTGTATTCCTAGTATTATAGATCGCTAGTTCTTTTTGGATTCAATCATAAAGTATTGCATCAATATATCATTTGATTGTGGTAACATGCACGTTAGGTTAATTGGCATGTGGTATAACGCATTAATCACTTCTTTTGTAAAAAAAATACAAAATAAACATTACCCAAACACACTTCTTGTTTGGCGATTACTTCTCAAATTAATAAATATACCATCTTTTAGTTTATAATTTTGATTGTTTACCTCAAATTAATAAATATACCATCTCTTAGTTTATAATTTTGATTGTTTACACAACAAAAGTTCTTTTTTCTTATCAATGAGATGCATGTTAATGTACAAAAAATGGTATTTGGAATGCTATAGAACTATATGCGTGCTCTAAACCAATGATGGAGAAAACTTCTCGTACGAGGTCTCTTGTTGTAATTGGTTGACATAATTTGATTTTTCACTGTTTTGTTAATAACTCTGGTCAATTGACATAATTTAATTCTTCAAATGTTTCTTATCATCAGGTTCTCTCCAAATCATATAGATGGTGATTCGAAACATTAACCTCAGTCGAATGTAAGAAATGTGATCAAAACTATTGGTAGGGTTTAACCTATTTTTTGCTTAATATATATTTTAATAATTTATTTTTCAGTTATATAAGAGATGAGTTCTACTCTGTGGTTAAGAGTCATATACCTATAATCCGACTATGTGTTTTGTTTGAAAACTCAAATTTAATAGAAAATTATGTGAAATGTTGTACTTGGATTATCTATGGCTTGTGTTTATTCTTGTATGTGTTACCTGTGGTTTGTTGTAGATTTTTAATCTTTGGAAACTAATTTTTTTTCTAGATAACAAAATATACATTTTGTTGTGTACAATCCACTTATGCACATTTGCGGATTTAAACTTACACGTTATTAGATCATCTTCAATGTAAATCTTTTTTACTTGCAAAATAAAATAACTTTGTAATGAAATTTTTTGAGTAATTAACAAAAAAAAATTAAAACATTACTCAAAGTAACCTTATTGTTTATTCTATTTAGAGTGAAAAATAAAATGGGTTAGATCATTTCTTACTCCAATGACACCAATAGTTACAAATTACTATGTTACAAAATATCCACCTAACTAAGAAAGTATACATGTTTATGGTTGAAAAGAAACAGCGTAGCATATTTGCTGGCAAACAATATGAAAATTCGATGTGCATTAACCAGTAAGGTTAATGGAAAAAAAAATGTTATAAAATCCACTAACAATTTTGTTGAAATATGCCTTGAATCTGCGATCTGACACAGATCGATCGATCTAGGAATCATAGATCGGTCGATCTGACATGACACAGATCGATCGATCCAGGAGTCATGGATCAGTCGATGTGTCAAATCCGAGAAATATGAAAAGTTTCATTAAACGCTTTCTTATATATATCTTTAGGGTTTTACCCTATTCTGAAACATGAATTGTACTCTGAAAAACTCGCATCCATCAATAAAATACTCTTTTTGCCCGTGGATTAACCCACACTAAATCTTTGTGTCATTCTTCATTGTTTATCAATCTGTTAATTTGTTTCTTCTCACATCCGGCACAACAAACTGGTATTAGAGCTTCAGGTTGAATCTAGTGAGAAGATATCTGGGATAAATATTAAATATATCTATCGCTTTTTTTTTTTTACATATAGTATTTTTACCCGCCGAATCAGCATATTTTTCAAAGCCCCGAACTGATCTATTAATCGGCTAATAATTCGTTTAATAGCGGAACAGGAAGACCTAGGATGTAGAAGAAAGGAACAGTTCGGATATGATCGACTAACATCATCGAAAGAATTGTTAAAATACATTTACGAGAGGGTTTTATCGAAAATGTAAGATCGACAAGTTTACTGCAAGGAATAGTTTCAGTCTCTTGTAAATCAAGATGAAGGCGTTGCTGAAGCAACAAGGTCTTTGGAACCGTTGTTAGGGAAGAAGATTGAACATTTTACTACTGAGATGGAGGTTACTGAAGAGAAGGCGTATTCAACAATTTTGTTATGTCTGGCAGATGAGATCATCATCTAGGTTTCTGATGTTGATATTGCAGCTGATTTGTGGTCGAAGTTATAGAGTCTATACTTGACGAAGTCTCTGACAAAGAAGCTACTTCTGAAACAACGTCTTTTCCTCTGAGGATGCAGGAAGGTACACAACTTCAGAATCACCTTGATAGTCTAAATTCCATTATGTTGGATCTGAGGAATATTGGTGTTAAGGTGGAGGATGGGGATACAGCACTGATTTTATTGGTGTCACTGCTTAACTCATATGAGAACTTTGTTCAGACATTCATAGGGAGTAATGATACAGTGAGTTTGGAGGAAGTCAGGTCGGCACTTCACAGCAAGGAGTTGCGTCACAAGGCATCAGGTTCTGGTACAGATGACCAAGCTTCTGGGTTGTTTGTAGGTGGTGGAAAGAAGTTTGGGAAAGATAAAAGGTCATTTACAAAGGGTCCTAAGCCAATTGATATTTGCAATTATTACAATGAAAACGGAAATTGGAAGTTTGATTGTCCTAAGAAGAAGAAGAAGCAACCTGATTCCACTGCTGTGGCAGAGAATGAATCTGATGACGATATTGCTCTATTTTCTCAAGGAATAACACATTCTAGAGATGTGTGGGTTATAGACACATGAGCGTCTTATCATATATGTCCAAGGAGGGAGTGGTTCTCAGAGTATGAGGAAGTGACTGATAGCAAGATCAAGATGGCGAATGACTTCGTTTGCGAGGTTGCACGAATCAGTTTTATAAAGCTCAGGGCACATGGTGGTAGAGTCTGCACATTGACCGAAGTTACACATGTTCCAGCTATGTCCAAGAACTTGATCTCAGTTAGTCTTTTGGATAGCTGAGATTTCAATTATTCATGTGGAGATGGAGTTCTGAGTGTATACAAAGGTTTAGATGTGATTTTGAAAGGTTTCATTCTTGTTGGAAGGTTCTACAGTTTTAGCAAATGGTATAGAATTTTGTTCATCAGAGTTATATCAGTTTTGTAAGGATGCAACAACTACTAAGCATCTTACAGTCAGAGATACACCACCGAAAAATGGTGTAGCAGATATAATAAACCAAGCTTTGCTGGAGGAAACGAGGTGCATGTTTACTAATGCATGTTTGGAGAAGAGGTATGGGGCTAAAGCAGGGAATGGGGATTTTGACAAGCAGGTGGAGCTGCAGGAATTGCAGTCGGATGAACCGTGTCGATCGATGATGGATCAAAAGTGTCAATCAATGACGGAACAACTGTGTCAATCAACGTCAGATGTTCAGTGTCGATCGACGTCGGATGGTCAAAATTGATCGACATCGGAAGAAGAGATCAGATCGGATGGTCCTTGTACGTCGCCCCATGATCGAACGATCCACATACATGGGATCGAACGATCGACGTCAGACGAGTTCTATAGTTCTGGAAATCAACGTGTTGGGTCTGAAAAATGCAGTAGTGCTAGAGATAGACCAATGAGAGTTGATATCAGGCCACCAGAGAGATCACTTTGATGAAATGCTGGGTTATGCAGTGCAGGTTGCAGAGAAAGTGGATACTTACGAGTCATCCACTTACAGAGAAGCTATTTCTAGCTTTGAGTCTAAGAAATGGTTTCTGCAATGGAAGATGAGACAGATTCTCATGAGAAGAATCATACATGGGATTTGGTCACACTATCACCTTGGAGAAAGGTTGTAACTCGCAAGTGGTACAAGAGGTGTGACAACTATATGGTCAAGTTGGGCTACGTCAGGAGTTCTTATGACTGTTGTATTTACATGAGCAAGGTGGAGGATGTTTCGTATATCTACCTGGTGATGTATGTAGATGACAAGCTGATAGCTTCCATAATGATGTATGATGTTCAGAAGCTGAAAGAGCTACTGAATTCTGAGTTTGAGATTTTCTGGTACTTTAAAGGTACATCTGATGTGGATCTTGTCTATGGAGACAAGGATTCGAGACTGGTTACTGGGTATTCTGATTTTGATTATGCAGGAGATGTGGACAGTAGGAAATCTATGAATGGTAACGTATGTACTTTGGGTGGTTATGTTATGAGCTGGAAGGCTATTTTGCAGTCGACAGTGACTTTGTCTACTACTGAGGCAGAGTATATGGCACTGACAGGACCTGCTAAGGAGGCAATATGGTTGAGAAAATTGGTCAGTGATCTTGGTCTTTATCATGATCAGGCTACTGTGTTTTGTGATAACTTGAGTGATATCTGTTTAGACAAGGATCAAGTTCATCATGAAAAAACCAAGCATATTGATGTGAGATACCATTTTCTGAGAGATGAGAAGAGGATTAAAGTGAAGAAGGTAGAAACAACTGATAATCATGCGGACATGTTCACTAAGCCGGTTCCTCATAGCAAGTTCAAGTATTCTCTTGACTTGTTGAATATCTCAAGCTGTTAAATCTGGCCCTGGTGGATGTCTGGCCCAAGTGAGGGCATCTGGCTCTGAGGAGCATCTGGTCTGACAGGACATCTGACATCTGAGTTCGACGGAACATCTAAGGCAAATAGAGAGTCTGGTACATTTGAACATGAAGAAGTGCATTCTGGCACATCTGATTAGGGAGGATTCAAGTTAAGGTGGAGATTTGTTGAAATATGCCTTAAATATGCAATATGATACAGATAGATCGATCCATGAGTCATGGATCAGTCAATCTAACGTGACACAGATCAATCGATGTGTCGAATCCGAGAAATATGGAAAGTTTCATTAAACACTTTTATATATATATATATGAACTAAACTGTTTTATATTTCGATGGGTGCAGCTGATTTTTTTTTTCAACCGGTATAAATAATTTAACATTCATGTATCTAATAAAACAAACTACATATGATTAAACAAAATAAATTAAGTCTAAATTACCATTTTTACAAATAAATACATATTAACACTTTTTACAACTATTTATTTGTAGACTGATTTTTTTTATCAAGATTATAATTGTTTTGAGGAAAAGCTACTTTTGGGTTTGTAGTGATGACCATTAGATTTGTGTAGTCCTTTTATAACTGAGCATGTCAAAATGGTCGAAAATTAAACTAATCACAATTACTCTTAACCTTTTTTTTTCTTGAACATCATTACTCGTAAACTATTTAATTGGAAAAATAGTATAAAAAACTTCCAAAGTGACACTCAATACCACTTTAAACATTGAATTTATTTAATTAGTATATTAAACATTCAACTTGATTTTTGTATCACAAAAAAACCTTTAACTTGGCTTACTTGTTCATCAAGTTAAAATTGTGACTTGTTAACCTGCAATAGTAGGTTACATGTTAATTTTTTTATTTTATTTAATAAATAAATACAATTAACAATAAAAAACCTAAATAAAATAAGAAAATTACTGAAAATTTCCAAAATTTAATTTAAGAAAAATAAAAATATCTTTTAAAATATAGATTTTTAAAAATTTAAGTTTTGCGAAAATATTTTTTAAGTATAGAAAAATTCAAAATATTAATTTTTTAAAAAAATATTTTCTTAAAAATTTACAAGTGTTTTATTTTTATTCTAAATGAAATTTTGTGAAATATGAATGTAATTTTTTATAAAATTATGTAAAGCTCTAAATGTTATTTAAAAATAAATAGTGTGGATATATCACCTGTAAAATGAGCACTTTTCGTCATTCATAATTAATAATAAATTTTTGTAAGTTGTAAAGTGTTTGATTTTGTTAATGTCTTTAATGATGATAATTTCTTATATACAGATAACAATGATTTTAACACTATTGTCATTATTGATATAACCAAATATGTTATTCTTAATGATGATATGATAAAGAGTGTTCAAGTTAATGGTGATAATGTTTAAAATTATTTATTTTGTAAGAATATTTAATAGCTTTTATATAATTTAAACAAAAAAATTAGTCTGAAAAATTTTCAATTTAAAAACTTTGAAATTTTAAGAAAATATTTTGGTTTTATTAAATTCAGTTTTAGAAATGTTTCTGTAATTTTCTAATTTTATTTAGGGTTTTTGTTGTTAATATTAATTAAAAAAAAATTAACATGTGATCTACTATTGCAGGTTAACAAGTCACAATTTTAACTTGATGAACAAGTAATCTAAGTTAAAAATTTTTTTTGTGATACAAAAATTAAGTTGAATGTTTAATATACTAATTAAATAAATTTAAGGTTTAATGTGTTAGTGAGTGTCACTTTAAAAGTTTTTTATGCTATTTTCAATTAAATAGTTTACAAGTAAATGTTGTTCAAGAAAAAAAAAAGCTTAAGAGTAATTGTGATTAGTTTAATTTTCGATCTTTTTGACATGCTCAGTTATAAAAGGACTACACAAATCTAGTGGTCATCACTACAAATCCAAAACTAGCTTTTCCTCAAAACAATTCTAATCTTGATAAAAAAAAAATCAATCTACAATAAAATAGTTGTCAAAAGTGTTAATATGTACTTATTTGTAAAAATGGTAATTTAGACTTAATTTATTTTGTTTAATCATATTTAGTTTGTTTTATTAGATACATGAATGTTAAATCATTTATACCGGTTGAAAAAAAAATCAGCTGCACCCATCGAAATATAAAACAGTTTAGTTCAAACTGAATTGGTTTGGACTATACAAATAGAAATAAAAACAGAGATGTTACTGGCATATCATGTTTGAAAACTAGTTATTTTAAACCGAAAGTACAGCTTAGTCCACACTGAACTGGTTTGGATTATACAAGTATAAACAAAAACATAGATTTTACCGGCATATAATGTTTGAAAGCTAGTTATTTTATACCGGGAATTTACGTATCACAGCAAAAACACATTCTTTACAGCCATGGCATAGCCCAAGCAAGAAAAACGAAATCACTATCAGTCAAAATTTGTTGTGACGAATGTGAGAAAAAACATATTAACAGATTGATAAATAATGAAGAACGATATAGAGATTTGACGTGATTTAATCCACGGACAAAAAGAATACTTTATTGATGGAGGCGAATTTTTCAGAGTACAAACTGTGTTTCAGAATAAGATAAAACCTAAAATATATATATATATATATATAAGCGTTTAATGAAACTTTCCATATTTCTCGGATTTGACACATCGCCCGATCAATGACTTTTGGATCGATCGATCTGTGTCAGGTTAGATTGACCGATCCATGACTCCTAGATCGATCTATATGTGTCAGTTCGCAGATTGAATGCCTATTTCAACAAATCTCCACCTTGACTTGAATCCTCCATGATAAGATGTGCCAGAATGCACTTCTTCGTGTTCAAATGTACCAGACTCTCTATTTGCCTCAGATGTTCCGTCGAACTCAGATGTCAGATGTCCCATCGGACCAAATGCTGCTCAGAGCCAGATGCCGTCACTTGGGCCAGACGTCCATCAGGACCAGATTTAACAACTTGAGATATTCAGCAAGTCAAGATAATGCTTGAACTTGCTATGAGGAACCGGCTTAGTAAACATGTCCGCATGATTATTAGCTGTTCATACCTTCTTCACTTTAATCCTCTTCTCATCTCTCAGAAAATGGTATCTCACATCAATATGCTTGGTTCATTCATGATGAACCTGATCATTGGCTAAACAGATATCGCTCAAGTTATCACAAAACACAGTAGCCTAATCATGATAAAGACCAAGATCACTGACCAATCCTCTCAACCATATTGCCTCCTTAGCAGCTTCTGTCAATGTTATATACTCTGCCTCAGTAGTAGACAAAGTCACTGTCGAGTGCAAAGTCGTCTTCCAACTCACAACAGAACCATCCAAAGTAAATACGTAACCATTCACAGATCTCATACTGTCCACATCTCCTGCATAATCAGAATCAGAATACCCAATAATCAGTATCGGATCCTTGTCTCCATAGACAAGACCCACATCAGATATACCTTTAAGGTACCTGAAAATCTTAAACTCATAATTCAATAGCTCTTTCAGCTTCTAAACATCATACATCTTTTTGGAAGCTATCAGCTTGTCATCTACATACATCACCAGGTAGATATACGAAACATCCTCCACCTTACTCATGTAAATACAACAGTCAGAAGAACTCCTGTCGTAGTCCAACTTGACCATATAGCTGTCACACCTCTTGTACCACTTGCGAGTTACAACCTTTCTCAAAGGTGAAAATGTGACCAAATCTCATGTATGATTTTTCTCATGAGAATCTGTCTCATTTTTCATTGCAGTAAATCATTTCTTAGACTCAAAACTAGAAATAGTTTTTTTGTAAATGGATGGCTCGTAAGTATTCACTTTCTCTGCAATCTGCGATGCATAACCCACCATATCTTTAATATGTTAATTAAAGTGTTAGTGAGTGTTGGTTTAAAGAGTTTTTATGCTAATTTCCTCTCTTTAATTACTATTACAAGAAGGAAAAGGACAAAGAGGAAACGGGGCCAAAACGGACAAGCCTCCTTGTCAGATTGCTTTATTCCAACCGCAATCAACGGTCTCCCGCCGAATATTTTTATTTAAGACTTTTTCTTTTTTCCCTAATTCACTTTATCACAAATGTTCTCTCTTTTATTTTTATTTTATAGTGTGAATGTTTTCTTTATAAATCAACTAGTGGTTATTCCGCGCTACGCGCGGATGTATGTTTATTGTGTAACTAAATGATTGGTATGTGGTGCTAATATTAGAAGTAAGTATTCAGATTTTGTGGTACTGAAACGGTAGTTAGATTTGAGGTTTACTTTACAAATATTTATCGGATAGTTTTTAGTTATGTACAGAATAGTCAAGTGTTTATGAGAAAGCGGAGAGTATGTTGATTTTTATTTGAGGTGAATGTTTAGCATTATTTTAAATTATTATTTGTTTGTAAGGTAATTGTATTATTTGTGAATTTGTGTGGTCTGAATTTTTTTTTATAATAAAAACAGAATGGATTGTAAATAGAAAATGCATTTTCAGGGATTGCATTTTTTTGGGATTGGGAATATAGAAAATAAAAACACTTGAAAATATTTATATTTTGTTTAATTTTTGGGTTTATTTGAGCAGAACGGCGAAATTTTATTATAATATGGTTTGTTTAAATTCTAAACTCTTGATATCATCGTTGCTGAATATATATATTCACTGTTTTCTTTCTTTTGATGCTCTTGGAAGTTGATTGCTTATCAGCTATATTTTTACAATTTCTTTTGAACTCCAAGCGAAACTTTGAAGTCCCATACATCTTGAATGATGATTGGTGCCAAGTACAACTCTCTCTTTCCAGCTTGAAATCATTTGTTTCCTTTCCTTTCTCTTTAAGTTCTTCCTGAAACTCTCATGCCTGTTATCCAACATAACCATTGTAGCTAGGAGATCCTCATCTGTCTAAACAGAACATTGCTTTTGACTTCAGCTAAACTCTCGCACTAACTTACGTTGTATCCAGGCTCGTCTTAGTAAATTATGGACCTTGAACTCAGATATCTTTTCGCTCCAAAATTATAGCTATATTTTTGTGAATTCACAAATGAGGACTCTTTATAATTTTTAATAAATTTGGACCCTAATTTCTTAAAGGATTTTTACAAAAAAAAAAAAAGAGGCCCTATGCATGGTGCACCTTGGGCACACCCGAGCCGCACTGCTTGTATCACGACTTGGTTCTGAACTATCAGGTACAAACACATTAGAAGTTTTCTCCTCATTATGTACTCATTCTCTAGATATAGTAGATCCATAGGCAAAGTAAATCATCATTTGATTTAATATTTCTTTATTGTAGGAGTTTAAGAACCCGTTGATTAAAGATACATTTAACTACCCCATTTATTCACCAAACGTCAGGAGAAAATATCCAACGCCACGAAAAAGCTTAAGATTTGCTAGGAAATAGTGACCTACAATGAAGATAATGATAGACGGGAAATAGGTTAAAAAGAAGAAGGCATCAGGGCCGATTTAGAGGGAAAACCTTCAAAGCTACATGTACTTATAAACATGTAGAGTTGGTAAGCCAAGGGGATGTTATTCAACCACAGATTTAAAGTTAATTCTATAGGTCTTGTACTCTATTGTCATTCAATGATTTATTTTAAATCTTCTATTAAAATTTATTGTTATTGGTTATTGTATTTAAAATGTCATTGTTAAAAAAAATTAAAATCTAGTATTATTGAGTCTTACATTTATAATCTATTCATTAGAAGATTTTGAAGTCTATTGTTATTCAACTAAAAATTTGAATACAACATTTAAAATCTTGTGTTGTTCATATTTGAAAGATTTTACATTACATTTGATTTGAATACTTTGAATCTAATTTCATGTGTGAGCTATATAAATTCCAATCTAGTCTTGTAGCTTCAAATTTTATCATCACTTTTAGTAGCAATCATCGTCACATATTTTTTTTGCTTAAATTTGGATCATCGTCACATTATTGAAATTTATTTTGTGCAACTATGCACATCATATTTAAAAATGTAAAACCCCAGATTCGTTTAGTAATAAGAGAAAAAATTTCTTCCTTTTGACCAAAACTAAAATTCTCTTATATCAATTCGATAAATATGGGCATATTTTTAAATTTGGCTAGGGACAGTATAAAACATTATACCGGCACTGGAAGGCATCAGTGGTAACTAAATTACAATACCAGACATAGTAGTCGAAGGTAATGTCAGTCGGTGCGTGCTCCTTTTATAGATTAATACTGTATATACAGCGGTAACAAATGGATACTAATAATCACAGTAATCTGGGGCTCTCTTAACCAACATGTAGAGTATGATTTCTCAAAAAATTAGGAAGACGCGAACGTATTGGTACATACGTTATGATCTTTTGTTAGAATGAGAGAAAAAAAAAAAAGAAATAGAAGTAGAAAAATATTTGAATAGGTGAGCTTGTTTTGTTCAATTTGGTATTTTGGATGGTATTCACTTAGTTATAATGATGTTGTATTGGTCTTATTTGTTTCCTCTCATTGTTTAGGACTTTGTCTATCAGCTTATTTCTTCAGAAGTTTAATGGTTAGTGTATTATTTAACTTGTTGCGATTATCATATTCTTAAAGTTATACTTTATTTTTGGTGGGTTGTTTCATTTCTGATAACTGTTTTTTTTAGCCTCTTGAGAATGATTATATGTTACATTGGTTGCGTTTGATCTAACATTTCTTATCAAGGAAAACATATACAGTACATCATACGACAAAGTAAATTATTCTGTTAAATTTATCTGAAATACATACACTGATATATTACATGATTTCCAAAAGGAAGTGACAGTTCAGAAAGTAAAGAAAACATGGGAAACCGAAACCAAACCAACCTGAGTGAGTTTATTACATCACGATTTTCATCACGTCAGTAGAGCTTAAACCAAGAGTAAATTGACGGCACAGCATTTCAAGGTACGATGGTAATGATAGGCTACAAACTTCTTACTCTTCAGTAGCTTGGTGAGCTTTCTTTATCAGGAAACATTTCAGTCCATCCTCAACTCTTGATGATGTGGTCTTATGGCTTGCAGACGTTGCAAGGATTAAAACCCATTCTGATGCTCATTTTTGAGTGAGTTAATATTTTCTATGGAGGGAGAAAAATGCACGTCTTCATTCCTCTGTTCTAAAACCGGCACATGTTCTTGTTAAGGAAGTTCAATTGCAAATCAGGACTCGCCTTAGATAACGAAGCTGCTTGTAAGAGGCTGAATTTGGACTGTGGAATACCATCACATCGTCACTCACCTACAACCTTCTTCTCACCGTGGTTTGATCTGTTTAATTGTGATTTATTATTAACCTCATCTTATCTTCTAGCTTCTGCTTCACAAACGTTGCTTACTTCTTTTACTATTTCTATCTTGATCCAAGTTGTAACAATGTCTCTGATGAGAAGATAAATAAGAGAAAAGTATTTTTTTAAATCAAATAAGAAAATTGGGATCTTGCAAGTTTTAACTCTCCAAGTATATCATGCTTCCAGTTTTGTGATAATACGGTTAAAACTTGTTTAACAGTTAAATATATAGAAGACTGAAAGCATACCTGATGCGTGCCTATTGGTACTTGCAATATATAAACGGAGTGGACCAGCCTGTGGTGGAGAGTTCAGAATGTAGGTGTTAAGCTCAGCTAGAGTAACAGTTTCACACCTCGGTCAAGCCAACCGACAAACAGTTTGTTTTTTTGAGCACCAGGTTTAATAATTGCTTTAACTGCAATTTGAGTTTCAAATGTCTTACGCTTCCTAGCATACTCTCAGTGGCTAGGCGTTTGTTGTCAACATTGAAGTGTGTACCCGAGGTTACATTGAGGAAAAGGCACCCTGAGTTCACACATGAAGCAAAAAAATGTAAATGGTTTAATGAGGTTGTTCAAAATAAATATGGTATACAAACACTACTGACCTCCAGCCACTTTTGGGTTAACGTAGGTGGCAACCATGACTTTAGGCTCCAACACCGCAAACTCTAACTTCTTGTGGAGGTTATTTGCAACCTTATCAAAGACAATAACACATACCATTGTCACACTGGATATCTCTGTGTGAGTTTTTATTAAGTAAAAATAACATTGAAAAAGTAATCAAACGACAACAACAAAACAATAGGTCGTGGGTTACGTACCGGCCAACTTGAATTCTAAGCATTATACGCTGGCTTTGTTTGATTTTAGCGTTAAAAATTGAGCAACACAGCGAAGAAAATGAAGAATAATTGTTTCGAGGAAATAAATATTACAAATCTTCGATTAAGGAAACATATCAACTTATTTGAGAAAGAAATCATTCAACGAATAAAAACAAACATTACTGTATCGTAAACTTTAATACACAAACTCTGTAAGAGCAAATATATATTGTGTAAAGCCTTTAACAGATCTAGAGAAAACGAAACCATTGTAAGAGAAAACTATTGTACACAGAATACAGAGGATTTAGAAATAAGTCGTTGCTTACGTTCTCATCGATGAGCAACATGTCGACGCTCATCAGTTCCCCAGACCGGCTACTGTTCCGGCTGGTGTTTCTCGCCTCCCAAAAACGAAGAAGTCGCACCTCCGCCGTGTTGGAGCACCGGCCCGCCTTCAAATCAGCAAGGAGTGTGTAGGAGGTAGCCATTGGAGGAATAGGTTGTCTGCTCTAATCTTAGATAACGCTTGGGGTGGAATCGACATCCTCAGATACATATGCATTTATACTGAACGTAGACAGAGTTTACGGAGAGTCAAAGAGAAGAAGAAAATGGGTCAAAGAGTCAAGGCGAGAGTAAAGGAGGCAGTAATGGTGACAAACATCGGTTACGTTTGAACGGAGTACTCTACGGCGTCGATGGAAACGATGAGGAGGCACTGCAACCCTGAAACAAATGGGCTTGCACAGCTTGGAAAATAAAGCCCAAATCCAACATACAAAACCCAGACGTAAAAAATAAAGCCCAAATCCAACATACAAAACCAAGACGAAATCAAGAAACAAAAACCGACACGGGAATGATTTCTGGTTCGGTTCAATTCAAATTTGGGTGCTGACATGTCATTTTTTGCCCCCTCCTCAAAGCTGATGTGTACACCCTAAGAAGGGAGAAAAGTCAGCTTTATTATATAAGATGCCTCGAGGGTTGTTTTTTTCTTTTGACCGTATATCATCTTATCTTTTAGTTTTTTTAGGGGGAAAATTGACAAAATAACTCTCAATTTTTGAAAATAAGCCAAAAAATTCTCCAACTCACAAACACGTCATTTTAACCTTCAACTTCTAGTCAAACACAAATAAATCTCATACTTTCGTTGACCAAGCCATTTTAATCTCGTCAAAATATAAATGTTTAGTTCCTTTAGTTATATTTAACGGTTGACTTTTAATGAGCCTAAAATGGCTTGGTCAACGAAAGTATGAGATTTATTTAATTTTAATTTAAAATTTTAGGATTAAATTTTTTCACTTAAAAATATCTTAACTAAAAATTTTCTGTTTTTGTTTTATTTTTTTCAATAAAAATTGTAGTTTATCATATCGATTAGAATTACAAACTTAATAAAAATATGTTCAAATAAGTTTAGTTATAATATTTTCAAATGAATTAAAAACAAAAAAAAAATTGTTTAGTAAAAAAACTTGATTAAATATACAATTATACTGTAAATTCAGATATAAAATAAAATAATTAAATGTTTATGTTCAAAAAAAAATTAAGAATAAAAAAATAAAAGTTAAAGGTAAAATCCTAAACACATTTTTGTTAAAAATATAATCACATATACTCAATAGAGGATGAAACAAGTGAAGATGAGGAAGTCAAGTGCATGAAAGGGATTTCCTGCAACTGATGTATAATTTTTTTTGTTTTTAAGTTATTTTTAAATATTATATCTAAACTTATATGAACATATTTTATCAAGTTAGTGATTACAATTGATATGAAAAATTATATATTTTCTGTCAGAAAAAATAAGTTAAGTTAGGATATTTTTAAGTAATCAATTTTAATCTTTAACTTTTAAATTAGGATAAAAAAATCTCATACTTTCGTTGACCAAGTCATTTTAGGCTCATTAAAAGTTAACCGTTAAATATAACTAACGGAACTAAACGGTTGATTTTTGACAAGATTAAAATGGTTTGGTCAACGAAAGTATGAGATTTATTTGTGTTTGACTAGAAATTGAAGGTTAAAATGGCTTGTTTGTGAGTTGGAGATTTTTTTGGCTTATTTGCAAAAGTTGAGGGTTATTTTGTCAATTTTTCCGTTTTTTTAGTTCCCTTATTTAATAAAGATTAACTTTTTATATACAAACTAATTGATTTGATATCGGCTAAATAATACTTAAATCCTTTTAACTTTAAAAAGTAACTGACACGTCACAGAGGTCAAAGAGGCAAAAGCTCCGGTTTGACTGACTGTCGCAGGTTGAGTCACGGCCACGGCAACGCTCCACTCAGGTGATCGTTCGCTTATGGGTCACACTTTTTACTACTACTTAAAATCAAAACAAACTTTAATAAACATATAGTAATAATATGCTGTGACAGGATGGTTAAAAGAAAACCAATTAAGGACCTCTTTCAAGGGTTCGTATATTGTTGACAACTTGACATGCCCCTAAACGAAGGACCTTAAAATCGTAATATTTTTTTTAAATGTCAGAAATTATACTACTTTTGTAAATTATCCTACTTTGAAGTTTTTTTTGAAAAATATATCTGAAAGTAAGAACTTATTCATGTAAATCAAGCAGTGATAAGTGATAACATGGTGATAAACATTTATTTAGGGAAAACATAATCCGGTCATTGTCGTTTGTTCATATGAATTTTTTTTTTTTACTGAAAGTTATTTATTTTTCCAACTTTTATGCAGTCTTTACTGAAAATAAGATTATATTAGTTTACATTTTATTACAAAACTCAAAGCTAGACTAATCGTTGGTCACTGGAACTTAGTTAGGTTTTAGTCTGTACATCCCCATTATTTTTTCTAAAGATCTTATTCGTGTAACATCAGCTTACTCTGATAATTCGCTTGATGCGTTTGATTCAAAATATAGTTTTTGCTTAATGTGAAAAATTATTTGGTTAACAAAGTTCGCCGAGAGAGTTGACAATTGACATCCCAAAGTATTTCACATTTGAAGGGTCGTAGTTAATGTCTAGATACTGTAAAGTAATTTGATTTCGATATTGGTTGTAGTTAATGTCTAGATACTGTAAAGTAATTTGATTTCGATATTGGTTGTAGTCTCAAGTAGTCAAGTGAAGTGAGAATAGTTTGTACTCAACTCTATTTGTGACTCCGGTAGATCTGTCGATGCCAAACACCAATTCTGAGTTGTATTTCATTGGAAAAAATCTAGTTGTACTTGTATTTACAGCTAAATTAAAAATGTGTATAACAGTTAACAGATATATAACGACATGTACATGTGCATGGACCTGATACTACGTAATGAGTTGTTTCAGAATGATTTTAGAAAAAAAAGTTGTTTTTAAAAGATCTATGTTTTACATTTTCAATATATATAGATAATAATGGTAAATTATCAATTTGAAAGACATTAATTATGTTTACTAATTTTGAATGGTTAAAAATTATAGAAAATAGTTAAACATAGAAAATATTATATTTATTACAAAATTTTAAGTGTTTTTTTAATAAGTGTGAAAATTCTAGAATAAACATTATTTTGAAACGAAAGAAGTACATTATACACAAATCAACAGAGGTAATTTAAGTTTGGGAAGCGACTACTGTTTTATTTTCTTTTAAAAAATCAGCTGTTTTTTTACAAAGAGCTAATCTGTTAATTAAACAGATGCGAATATTAACTATAATTTTTTAAAAACCATAATTGTTAAAAACATAGTAAAATAAAGTTAAAATTAAATGGATCATTATTTTGCCAAACCAAAAACCAGGACTTGATATATGTAAAAAGAAATAAATATAGCGAAGATTGAATGTGAAAGTAATAAAAGCATATAACTAACGACATGATAAGTCTTGATTTATAGTATATACTTTTGTTACTACTTTATTAGGTTTGACATCCACGTATGAAATCAAAAGTCATGGTGCGGAGTGGGATATAATTTATTAATTATATCATTTTAAGTTATTTTTGTTTCAAAAGACAACACCTTGAACTATTATTATAACAGAGTAACATTGTTCATCTACTCTTGACACAAAGTCTACCAAGGCTGAAGTAGGTGCTATTATAACTTCAGTATAAGTTACATCAAGGTTCATGTATTAAACATTGAACAAGAACCTTGTATTCGTTTTGCTATATATACGTTTACTTTCTACAAATAGACAAAATCCATAGTGTTATAAAATAAAAATAGTAGAAAATACTATGCAATTCATAGTATAAGATTTTAACAAAAAAAAAAAGCAATTCATAGAAGCTAGCGTTTTTTTTTCTTTATGTGGACAAATTAAATTTTGAACCTTTGTGTAGTAGTGGACCTATAGTGGTTAGGATTTAGGAATATAATTATGCGCAAATCTAGCCATCATTTCGTTCAGTGGGGAAAATATATATACTAGTTAGTAACCGTGATTGTATGTTATTATATGTTCCCTGCAAACTAGTCCCCGAGGTTTTAATTAGATCAATCTGTCAACCCCTCGACTCTTCCAAATACAAAGGATATGTTTTCTTTGTTTCCGCATATATGTTTTCACATTTAAAAGACAACTAGGTGTTTTGCCCACAATTGCGGGCTTAATAATTTTACTAATATGAATAAATAATTATATAATCAATTTAAGTAAATTATAATAAATTATTGCTCATAAATTCAAAATATTAAATAATAAACTAAACAAATTCTTTCTATATATAAAATTTTTCATCATCATATAAGTAATTTTCATTACACAAATTAATTTTAAAAATACTGATAAATTTAAAATATTTAGTAATAAATTAATATCATTTTTAGACATAACAAAAAATGTATAATAAAATTATCTTTAGTAATGTTTTGGATAACACAATATAAATTATCTAAACATAATTTTTTGCGAATTGATTTTTCATAATTAACTATGTATTAACAAATAGAATTAGTTTTCAAGGTTAATAAAGACTTTATAACACAATATAAAAAGTTAGATAAGGATAATTATTAAATTCATGAAATTCGTTTTTAATTTAGAATTAATTATACATTAACAAATATAATTATTTTTCAAGGTTGATAAAGACTTTATAACATAATATAATTTTTTTTTATCAAATTCATGAAATTCGTTTTTACTTTATAATTAATTATATATTAACAAATGTAATTTTTTTTCAAGGTTAATAAAGACTTTATAATCCAATATAAAATAGTTTTAGATAAAGATAAATCTAAAATCATTGAAATTCTTTTTTATTTATTTTTAATTATATATTGAAATTTTTAATTATTCATTAAGGGTATAAACGATATTAGCCACCCTAACTTTTAACGTGAGAGCTCCGTTGCGAAAAATCACTTCGCAAATAATAATATAGATTAACAAATATAATTATTTTTCAAGGTTGATAAAGACTTTATAACATAATATAAATTTTTTTTTATCAAATTCATGAAATTCGTTTCTAATTTAGAATTAATTATATATTAACAAATATAATTATTTTTCAACATTGATAAATATTTTATAACATAATATAAAAAAATTAAATAAGGATAATTATCAAATAAATGAAATTCGTTTTTACTTTATGATTAATTATATATTAACAAATATAATTATTTTTCAAGGTTAATAAAGACTTTATAATCCAATATAAAATAGTTTTAGATAAAGATAAATCTATAATCATTGAAATTCTTTTTTATTTATGGTTAATTATATATTGAAATTTTTAATTATTCATTAAGGGTATAAACGATATTAGCCACCCTAACTTTTAACGTGAGAGCTCCGTTGCGAAAAATCACTTCGCAAATAATAGTATAGATATTAGCCTTTTTTTACAAAAAAAAAATATATTAAAATATACTATGGTAAATCCATCTTACGTACATGATATTAAATTGAAAATTAACATATATACAGTTTATATTTGATTGAGCATTTGAAAATATAAATATATTTTTAATTATAAATGTAATTTTGCTATCTCATTTAATATTTTTTAGTTTGATATTATTTAGAATAAAATTTGACTTAATTTTTTATCACAAATTTGGTTTAATTTTGATTGAATTTAGAATTAAAAAACTTTCGAATGATTTTTGATTATATTCTATATGCCAAATATGGATTATTTCTTATTTTATATGTTTATTTTGAATTATTATTGGTATTCTGAAAGAAAAAAAATCAAAAAATTATTTGATTACTGATTCAGATGATGTTGAGACTGAAAATTCATGGATTGAATTTAATGCTTTAGATCTGGACAAAAAAAAACTAACAAATTAGAAGTGAACTAACATAGCACCTCTTCCATAAATATTGTGTTCTTGCTTTTTGGAAAACTGTTCCTACGTAAAGTAATGTTTACCTTGATGAAGAAGGTGAATCAGACGTAAGCAGAAAAAATAAGAATGTCAACATGATAATGTTTACATGAAGAAAAGAGCGGAATATTATGGCATCAGTCCTAACTATAGTCATTTGGCTAGCAAGATAGGATCATATTATCTGGCTTAATCTTCCATGATAACCAGTTTAATCTTTTCACATCTCTCCAATATTCCATCAACAGTCTATCCCTCTGCAACCTTAATTCAGCAAATGCATTCATCATCAAACTGTTGATCTAGCATACACAAATGATCTCTTAATCCAAGAGCTAATACATGGGAAAGTTTATTTTTATAAGCATTCACAAATAATTATAGGATGTACCTCGAAGTTATGTGTTGTTGGCAAGGCCATGCAGAGAATCATGCTCGCGGAACTAACATAGCACCTCTTCCATAAATTTTCCGGATATCCGTTTTTCCGGATATTCGTATTTTTTCGAAGCAAAGTAAATACTAAAATTAGATATCCGTAACATTCGAAGCAAATAAAAAATACCTTAAAAACCCGGATATCCGATCCGTGTCCACCCTTAATTCTAGGGGTAAAGGAATACTTATTTAAATATCTGAAATCACCGCCTTGAACATGGAAAAGTAACATTGAATTTGGCGTCATCTTTGATGAGGTTTGATGGAGTTAAGATGTATCTTAAAGGCAATGAATGTGGCTTTGAAACGTCTGGAGGGCGGAACGAATGTAACTAAGCATATATCAGAATCTGTAGACAAGGATTCTTCTTTGTGGATTTGCAGTATCTTCATTGTTGTTGAGCTAATGAGAAGAACTGAAACCCTAATTGACAATAACGTCTCTCGTGAAAGTTATTGGGCTAAATACTCATGTCATTAAACAAAGCTAGTCCATATTAAACGAAAACAAACAAATATGTTTTATCAAATGCCCAAATAAAATTTAAATTTGAATCAATAAAATGCAGAGTTTTATTGTAAAGGACACGTGTCACTCGTAGGACGCACAAATTAATGACGTGACAGCATCAAAGAAGGGAAAACTCTTCTTTATAATAATATATAGATAGATAAGCGCAAGCACAAAAACTGTTTGTTCCTTTATGTGTGGTTTATGTTTCTGACCTATTTGAAAACAATAACAACAAATAATGTATCTTGTTTCAAGTCGGTCTGGAAACTGACCTCGTCGAATTCATTCCTATGGGTTCAATGACTCAATCGATATCTTATCTGATTCTGAAATACTCATTTTGGTCTGTCAAAGAAACTACCTCTTAAAATAAATAAAAACTAGCTTTCTGACTCCTATACCTGATAGAAACTACTGAAATAAAGAGAATCAACAGCTACATTCACGAGGGTTATCGTTCATGAATGGGCAATCAATCCTATGATGGAGCTATGACTATTTGGTTTCCTACTATATAACTTTCATGCTATAGTAGTGTGTTATGTTTAAGATCCATATAATTATCTCCAGGGGCTCATTCATTGTAAGAAAACACATTCTTTCTGTTCAATTAATAGGTCGTTGTACGATAGAATTTTCATTTCAAAATAAATGTCATTTTATAATTTTAATGAAAAATTATTAACTTTATATGATATTTTATTTTTTCCATTGTTTGAAATGTGGTTAGATGTATAAGTAATAGTATTTTATCTAGCTAATATACAAAATTAAATGTTTTCTTAATCTGTGTGGGAAATTCAAAACGATAAGTAAATTGAAACGAATGGACTAGTTTTTTTTGTTTGAACAAATTTAAAATTCTTTCAGAACAAAAAAATAATGACACTTTTGGGTGTAAAAACAGTGACGAGAACCTAGAAAATGTAAAAGCTAATTCAAATAAAATACAGTATCCAATAAAATTATCAAACCTAAACAGATATGTGCATTAGTTGAAAATATAATTAAGAAAGGTCATGACAAAAACCTGATCATTAAGTTACGAAAAAAGAACTGACTATTAACTTATAATTACGTGGTTTATGAACTAAAATATTTTCCTTTTAACTTTTGTTTATAAATCTGTATCAGTAACATGATGTCCCCAGCTATACTAGCATATAACCCGCATGCAATACCAAATGATCAGATTATTGGGGAAACCAAATAATTACATTACTTTTGACCAAAAAAGTAAATAATTACATTACTTTTTTATTTTGTCACGCAAATAATTACATTACTAAAATACAATTTCTTGGAGCTAAATTTTTGGTGAGAATTCTCCACGCGTAAGCGATGGCAAAGGCTTTTGATACCACACTAGTTTTCACCTGGATTCTAAAACGTGCCTGCCTAATCGATTAACCGGTCGGTTAGGTTTGCAGCAGCAAGTGACCGCCACGATTATGACCAAATCGGGGTAACTAATCGGGTGACTGAATAATCAGCCGATTAACCGATTAATCAGTATTAAACCCGATTTTAACTGATTAAAACCCAGATAAATTTATACTATGTGATTAACTATGGACCTTTTATTTCAAGTCCATTTACAAATCCTTAAGTCAGCTGTGTTCGACTATTTATAACTCGCTCCAACTCTTGTTCTCCTTGTAGTTAAGCGATGTAGGACTTTGATATATATGTTCTTAAAATTTTTATAACTAAATTAATTAAAGATGTGCCGAGAATCGACATATTTTAATGTTCATAAACATAATTTCGTAAAGAGCGTCAACATCACGACGCACCATTGGACCACAACATATTTTAATGTTCATAAACATAATTTCGTCTATATAAACATAAATCCCTGATTAATCTTCATTTTATGGACTAGGCGCTAGTCTCAAGCCGAACGCCTGACTAGCGCCTAACGAGTTCTCAAACATGGGTTCTCACACGTGCGAGTAAATGACACTTGTCCCAAGATACTTGACTATGTACAATAGTTCCAACTCTTGTTTCTATTTTTAATATTCCACATCATTTTTTATTCTTCAGCCTAATTTATTTAATATCCATTTCCTTTTTAACCTATATTATAGTTTATTTTAAAATTTCAACATCCTATTCACTATTTTTTAATATATATTTTATTTATATACTTAACTTTTTTTTTGGGCAAATTTTATATACTTAAATTACTTTATAAAACAATACTAAAATAATATAAAAGATTTTTGAGTGTTAAAAGATATATTATTGGAATCTATTCAAAAAACACTATAATAATTGATTAAAATGAAGTTAATGTTTTTATGTATCCAAAATGAAACATGAATAATCTCTGTTTATAAATAAAAAAATTTGAATTTTGATATAATTTTTATGTTTTATTTTATTTTTATTATAAAAATATATTTGAATTATTGGTTGAAAATACAAATGAAAAGAAATCTTCACATCCAATAAAAACATACACGCACTAAACGTTTATGTCCAATCATGAAATTAAATGTGGCAGCGCTTGACCACATTTTTTTCTCAACTGTTAAAACTTTTTAGTGGTTATTGAATCCATGTAGATAGACACAATATTTCAACATTCTCATTGCATGATATTAAACAGTTGAAACTCATTTTCAACATCTCCATTGTAGGTGGTATAAGGATTTTGATTTCGCATGTATTGTCATACTCCCTCAGATTTATTTTTTCTGATGGTGAAAAAACATTTACATTACTCAGATTTAAATTATTCTTAAGAAGAAAAAATGAACGAATCTAACTAACACTCCAAATTTCATTATAAGGTCATTTTAAGTAAAATACCCAAAATTAAGAAAATATTTTTAGAAAGTATCATTTGATATTTAAGTTAGATATAGTTGAAACAAATAAATAAATGAATATATTTTAATTGGTCACATTATAGCCAATAAAAAAAAATGTAAAAACTATTTATATCTGAAACAAAAAAAAATTCTAAACTACTTATAATATGAAACAGAGAGAGTATGTATTGTCATTAACCTTTTTATTGCTGTAGAGTTATATTTTTTTTGGATAAAATGTTAAAATATAGAGTTATGTTTCCTCTGACTAAAACATAAATACATTTTGAACAAAAAAATGATTAGAAAGTATACTCAAGTTAAAGCAAAAAAAAGTGTCTGGACAAATCAATTTCAAACTCTGCTTGTAACATAATATGGTAAATTTGTGTTAACTTGTGAACATTTTTTTTGTTCTTTTCGAATATTTGGTAATATAACATTGGGGTCCGAGGTTTAATGGCAACATGTTCCCTCGAAGTTGAATTATTCATCTTCGATTACCAAAAAAAAGGTATTCACCTTCCAGCTTTTCTCATTCCACGATCTGCGGAGCACCAATTCCTAGAAATTTCCCTTTGTTATTTTCCAAGATGGCCATTTGATTTTTTTTGTTTGATTAGTGATTGTTTATGTGTATTTATCACAATCATTTTAACAAATAAATAATCACAGTCCTATTAAAAATGAAGGTTTATAAGCAAAATAACTTAAATCTTAGATAAAATATATTATAAACTTATACAGTAAATAAATTAATAAAAATAGTTATTTATTTTATTAGCATTTTATATATTTTCAATGCTTTTTACTGAGAAACAGCTATATAAAGATAAAATTGAAACAAGATATTGTGTCACTACCAATGTTCCGAAACTTGTTAGGCACTATGCATGCAGCCGGAAAACATACGAAGGTTAACTGGAGAGTAGTTTTAGGGTCTTTTTTATTTATGTTTGAAGCATATATATTTGTTTTTCGAAAATGAAAATGTTGTTGTCACTTAGTCGAATGGATGTTGGCTTAAATTAAATGCCTCAAGACTGGGATTTGAATCATTTTTTTAAGTTTAATTACATGGAAATGACCAAAACAATTATGTCTTCAATCTTTTATCTCTACCATATTTTTCATCTAAGGTCACATTTCATTTTTTTTCTTTTTAGTTTCAATGATTTTTGTTGCTATATCTATAGATTTTCATCAATATATATCAAATCTAAGATATAAATGTGATTAGAAACTTAAAATCGATAAAATAGTAAGTTGATTCATTTATTCAATTTTTGGTCTGAGTTTTATAAAACAAAATTGGCTTCAGTTTGTTTCACGTTATTCTGGCGATTAACTGATCGTGAAATTGCGTTTTCGAACAAGGGTTACTACCATATTTTCTATAAATAATATAATATAATTTTTAAAGGTTATTATATGGTGTTAAAATTATTGAACATGATCAATTTATCACCGACTTATCAATTAATCTATACTATTATTTGCGAACTGATTTTTTGCAACGGAGCTCTCACGTTAAAAGTTGGAGTGGTTAATATCGATTATATCCTTAATGAATAAAATATATAAATCAGCTAAAAATAAAAACGAATTTAATACTTAATTGATTAGATAAATTATTTAAATTAATAATAAATTAATAATTAGATAAATATGAAAATATATATATATATATATATATATATATATATATATATATATTTGTGAAGTTATTTTTCTCCTCTGAACTCACACGTTAAATTAAATTTATATTTATATTTTATATAGTTAAACCCTAAACATGAATTAATCATATAAAATAAAAGATCATTAAAAAAGAAAGAAAATACATGTTTGATAAAATAAATTCAAATATATTGTATTATTATCCAAACTAATGTTATTTTTTTGTAAGATCAATTTTTGAATGTATATTTATCGATTCAATTTTTCAAATGGAAAGATATATTTCTATTTTTTTTATCTATTAAGAAGAAATAAAATAGACTTTAGATTTTTCAAAGATTTAAAGGAAAATTTTTTTTTTTAATTTGTGAATAACTTTATCATGTAGAAAAGTTTAATATTTTAGGTCAAATTTTTTGGATGCAAATAATCATTTATTTTGATGATTTTTTTAAATTGATTTTAAAGATAATTAAGTCTGTATGTGCAGGCAAAACACCTAATTCATCCGTATACTATATGATGTTTTACCTTTGTTTCACTTGTATACAAAATATTGGTGTTCTACTTTTATTAATCTTGTGTTCCTTTAAAAGTAAAATATAAATCAAAATGTAAAAATGTATGTGATTAAATTTTATTGGGAAACAAATAAAACTTTAAACTAATTAAAAGTAAAAATAAATAAAAAGTAATATTTTTTTTTTGTTATCAACATGAATAGACTCTATTTAGACTATGCCAAACCAAATTACTAACTATGTATCCATATGAACGATTAAAGACGATTACTTCCTATTATTCTAAGCCAGGCTTTCCGCCTCTTTGTTCAGTGTTTTTGAAATATGGATGATCGCTGAGTAAGTAATAATAAAAGTAAATATTTAATTTACTTAATATGTATAAATAACTTTAAACATCAAACCATTGTATTCAGAAAAAAAAAATATTTTGAATAGTATATATCTTAAATACACTTCTCACTTGGTTTTAAAATAATTAACTTTATAGATATAAATTATCCTTCTGTGGCAGACCGATTTTATACCCTTTTTTTTGTCAAATGGTTTCTTAATTTTATACCTAATTTTGTCTATATTACCGAATATCTACGCCTTTTGAGAAAAAAGAAAGCAACGTTGAAATCACTTGTTTCCACTACAAGTATAATAATCCGAGAAAAGAGGTTGTGATTGCCGCAACTGAAGCATGGAGTACGTATATAATCATATTCAAAGATCACTTGTATATTTCGAAATATAAATTTGCTTACAGTTGCATTCTAATAACCCAATCGCAACAAAAATATAAGCCTTAGTTTTTTTTTTTTGAGAATGAAATAATGAGTATAAGCCTTAGTTGTTACCACCGTACGTGAACAATGAGCAAATCACGGAATACAACATCAGTATTTTTCTTGTCCTTTACCTTACTGTTTTACAATAAACATATATTTACATTAGAATTGAATGATTAGGATTTAGAATTAAGTATGTTAAAGTAGGGGTTAGAGTTATATATATAACCGGTCATTCACTTAATTTCTACTTCCACTAATGCCATTTGCTAATTAAATCCTATTTATATATGTAAGGCAATCGATATGCCACACTTTCCAAACTGAATGATATGGAATGGAGTACAAGAATTCATTGATGTTTTTTACCAAAAAAAAATAATTCAAAAAATGATTCAGTTTTGTATTTGTGATATAGACATCCACAAATGCTTTGGCTAAAATTATATTAAATCAGGATCCAAAGGTGGGGACTACATAGATTACATAAAATCGAATCGAATTTCTTAGTCAGTGTCATAATTAAGTATTTACAAAAAATATTCTCTATTAACTATTTAAACAACACAGACGAAATAGTTACACTGATGTTAGCCATGTTGTATTTTGTTGGCTTTTGGTTTTAACAGGAGTATTTGGCTGACTTTACTGTGCATATATAATATGTATAATATAGTTTGAACTTTGGTTAATCTCAGGGAAACCTACCAGTTAATTTTGATCATATGTTGGCCTAACAAAGCTTATTAGACAACATGTGAAAGAATTAGTAGGGTTGTAGGCTAATTTGGCATGCATGCTAATCCCTTTCAGTTTGCATTCTAAATCACACCAAAATAATAAGGTTGATCACAACATGGATGATGGATCAATAACCTTCTCAATGATAATTCATAATGATATTCAAATAATTACGTTACTAGCTGGTTCTGATTAATATGGCAGCATACATTAGCTTCAGGTTCAGTTAATCGCTGGCAAAATCCACTACTTCCACCACATGATATTTTCCGGCTCATCAACAATTACGTAACCCGATATTGATTTATTTTGTTTGTTTACCCAGAAAATCGTTATATAATCACTGGTACGCCACGAGACACTCATGCACAGTTAAAATATTAACAAAAATTACGGAAAAAAAAAAAAAAACGAAACATCGACGGGATTTAGCATTGAAATTCACGTGGACGCGTAGGCAGGGTAATCAAAATGTGTCGGTCGGCATAAGTTAACCCAGTTAGTGATTTCGTTTGGATTTTACTGACCGACACTATCCCGAAACAGAGTTCGATGAGTTGTTCGATCTGGACCGTTATATAACTGGGGGTCCCACGACCCGGAGTTTGAATCGAACGTTCCTTGTTCAGCGAGAAAGAAGGACTCGTGTCGAATTTAGAAGGCTAGGCGTTTCTTCTCTTGTGAACATGAACGCACGTGCCAGCTGACAGCCGGAAAGTGGTCCCCACCATGTGAGCTTTGTGACGACGGCGTTTACTGCACCACGTGGTGGTTTCCGGCGGCGTCTCATTTGACGTAAACATTAACTGAACCGGAAAGTTTATTTTGACGGCATCGTGTCGCCTAAGTGTAACAAAAACTGAACTATTGAACTTCAGCCCAACATCTACGTTTTCCCTCTTCCATGATTATATATAGGTATGGACAAACAAACCAAAACCAAACTGAAATACCCTAAATTCAAACCGAATACACTCAAAATATCTAAATGGTTTTCAATATCTCTATATCCGAAATAACCAAATCAAACCAGAAACAAAAATATACTTGAATATATAAAAGTATTAGTTATATATCTATACTAGGTGATTTTCCCGTGCTCATGCACGGGCATAAATATTTATAAAATAAATATACAATAATAATTGATTGATATTTACTTAAATTTTAAATTAATTTATAGTTTTTATGTCTAATTTATATTATAATATTTTACTTTAATTATATATATAATTAGATAAGTTATATTTAGTTAGTTTTATTGTTTTTAGGGTCGATTTAGTTATCATTTGGATATATTGGATTCTATCTATTTCTATGAATTCAACTATAATATTTTTTATTTTAAATATATTAAAATTTTGATTAATTGTCTTATTTGCATTTATGCTTATTGTTATCTTAGAAATATAAGTATATTTAGTAAAATTATATATAACTTAAGATTTTTTGTGCTTAGAATGAGAAAATAAAAACTAAATTGTTTGATTCTAATTTACATACATAAGTAACTAATAAATTTTTAGAACCTTATGAACACATATGGATATTTACAATAAATAAAATATTTTATAAATTCTAAATAAACTTATGCTTTAGATTGATTAGATGGTAAACTGAAATTTATTTTAAATCATTTTTAAAATAAGGATTCTAATTTGCTTAAGTATTTTGATTATAGTTATATTAAGTTTTACAAACATAAAACAGAAAATTAAAAACCAAAAGATTTATTGAGAAAACAAATAATTTTAACTATTAAAATATAATATATCGACCTCGTTAAATTATATAGTGTATGGTATTTTATAATAATTGTAGTTATTTTTTGTTTTTATGTTTGTGAAACTGAATATAACCATAATCAAAATACTTAAGCAAATCACAATTCTTATTTTTAAAACATATAATTTTAACAATTAAATTATAATATATCTACCTCGTTAAATTATATAGTGTTATGATATTTTAAAATGATTGTAGTTATTTGATCAAAAGATGTTTATTATTAAGCTTATTTTTAGCTTTATTTTTAATATCTCTTAAAATAGTCAGTACAAAAAGTGATTGTTTTGGAGATATTATATTATATAAGTAAAATATAATTTATATTTTTACTGTAATTGTTAGATAATATAGTCAAATAAATATACTAAAAATAATTTCAATAATACTAATTACAAAAAAATTCAATTAAACATATATCAGTTTATGTTAGTTAATTATTTTAAAATAGATAGATATATACAAAATAATTATTTTGAAAATATATATATTTTATTGTTTAAAATTATTTTTAAAAGAAAAAATATTTCTTTTTTCTAATATCAAGATTATTTGTGTGAACTTTTTTTATGAAATCACATTATATACAAATATTTTATGTAAGAAGATATAGATATAAAGTATTTTATTAATTCAAAAGTATATTTTATGATATTTAAAAATATATTTAAATTAAATATTACTATTTTGTGAACTTTCCTTTTTGTTATGAAACCATATTATATATACTTATATTTTCGTTTTAAATAGTTTTGTAATTTTTATAAATGTTTTATTTTTATTTTATATTGTTATTTGGAAAATTTTAAAAATGAAATAATAATATTTAATTGTATTTTTAATTCATTAGGGATATTATAGTAATCAACCAGTGTGAGAGTTAACGTGAGAGCGACACCTAAGAAAGTGACTTCTCAAATAATATTATAGAGAATCAAAATATATATATTTTATTGTTTAAAATTATTCTTTAAAGAAAAAAAATTTCTTTTTCTAATATCAAGATTATTTGTGTGAACTTTTTTTATGAAATCACATTATATACAAATATTGTTTTTTATCTAAGAAGATATAGATATAAAGTATTTTAGTACTTCAAAATTATATTTTATGTTATTTAAAATATAATTAAATTAAATATTACTATTTTGTGAACTTTCCTTTTTTTATGAAACCATATTATATATACTTATATTTTCGTTTTTAAATAGTTTTGTAAACTCTATAATGTTTCCTTTTTATTTTATATTGTTATTTGGAAATTTTTAAAAAGGAAATAATAATATTTAATTATATTTTTAATTCATTAGGGGTATCACAGTAATCAACCAGTGTGAGAGTTAACATGAGCGCGACACCTAAGAATGTGACTTCTCAGATAATATTATAGAGATATTATAATTGAATATATATATATTTATAACTTATAAATTTATTAAAAGTATCCAAAAATAGTTGAAGAAAATTATATTATTATAAAATATTTGAATTATTGAAAATATTTATCCAATATCTAAAGTAATCTAAAATATCTGAGGTTTTATTCTTTTTTTACAGAAAATATCCGATATATAATTTTAATGATCTGAATCACCCGAATCAACTGAACCGAAACCAAATGAAAGCCGAATTTTCGGGGTACTTTTCGGTTCCTAGTTTTACTATCCAAACAAAAAAAATCCAAAATTACCCAAACCAAACTGAAAATATACCAAGTAGTAAATGGATACTATATTCTCTATCCAAACAACTTGATAACCGAAAGGACCAAACCGATATCCAAAATGTGCAGCCTAATTATATAATCAGATTTTTCAAATTTCTCAACACTAATTTCTACAATAATTTAACCTGAATTGTAGAAGAGTAAATTATTATATATTTAATATAATTTATTCTAACCATTATATATCTATATATAACTATAATTAATTATTATGATAGCCTTTATGTTTAAATTTATTTGTAATATAAATATGATCTTAAAAAGAATAAAATAAATAATCAAAAATACCAGTAGCAGAAATATAAATTGACACAATGATATAAAATATTTGGATATTATTTGATAGAATGAATTTAGCATACAAGATTATTTTAAAGTTATAGATTTAAGAATTGGTAATATGAAACTTATATAAAATAGAAGGAAAATAAGTATTTAAAAACATCTGCACTTTTAAAATGCTTTAAAATATGCTGCTCAAAATTCTACCAATAAACCCCGAATCCCATGTCGGTTTTACGCTGTTTCAACTTTAAAACTTTTTCAATGGAAATATAATGGGAGTATTTTGATCAGTATCTTACTTTTACAAATAAATAAATAAATAAATAAATTAGAAAAACAGGAAAGAAAGTGTAGAGAGGTTCTCAAAGAGAAACTAATGGGAAATTCATTAGAACCGCTAATGACACATGTCAATTTATTATCTACTTTGATTATTTAAGATTTTATAGAATGTAAATTTAATTCTATAAGAAAATTGTATTAAAATAGTAATATTAATTTGTTTATACTTTCTTTTAATCAATAATGTTGCTCTTAGTTATCTAGATTAACACTCTCCATAAATAATAAAGAAAAATAGACCATCATTGATGAAACTGAAAATTTGAAGCGGTAGACATCATCTTCGCAGGTCCATGCAGCGGCTTATATGAAGACAAATCAAGCCCATAAACAAGAAGCTCATATTCAGAAATAAGAATGGCCCAAAGGTATAAAAGAACGCGTTTTTGGGTATATTATATATTAGTATATAACTGTGTCTAGACCGTTGGACAAAAAAATAAACTGTGTCAAGACCCGTTCCATAGCAATGGTTTTCGGGCCGAACTGAGGGTTTTGCTAATTTATTCACGTCAAACAATTTTTGGCGGTGGGGGAGATGGGCTTATTTGGTTAAATTCACACTACCAATTTCTCCACAAACGAAAACTTGTTGACGGATGTTTAAATTGCATATAAGATCTTGATTGATCCGCGATTAAAAATGCGGATTATTTCTCGGTTGATAAAAATATATGATATGGATTAATATTCTAATCTTGTTGTATTATTATGTTACAAAATAGTATTATATCAAAAAAATATATTATTTTATTTAATTAGTTAATGTTATTATATTTTTAATTGTTTGGTTATTATTTTTAAAAAATTATATGGTTTAATCAATCTCAACATGTCTATTATTTTAAATGATACGAGAACAATATTTTATATCAAGTTCGGATCTGTGGTCAAACCGGTAAACACAATAACTTGTATATAAGGTGGTTTAAATTTAATTTAAAGCATGTAAACTTTGCAAAAACCCGCAATCAAGTATGACGCGATATTTGGTGGTAAAAAAAATAATCTTCAATATTTTAAGAGATGAATGATACTTCTAATATATTTTTAAATTTATGATTTTTTATTTACTTAAGTGTTTAAAATTTATATTCAATTAGTTTTTTATGAAATATTTAGTTTGATTTAAATATAGGATATTTTTCAATTCTAGTAAGATTATATATACATTCTATAAAAGTCAGTTAAGATTATATATACACTGTATATACATTATTTAAATTTCATCATCATATTTCATGAATAATTACATGATATGAATTTGTAGCTGGTAAAATAGGTTAGCACTTATCAATAATTCATTCTTTTAGAATATTACTGAATCTATATGTAAAAAAAAAGAATGCTATATATTGGTGTAAGTTTGTAAAAAGAATATTTCAGATGTTATAAATCGTATTCAAATAATTATCTACAAACTTATATAAATATATATGGTATGATAAATGTTGTCTTAGAAACTTATGTTTTATACAACTACATAGAATTAAATAATGAAATTTTTATATTATGTAGTACTATATTAGAATACAATATTGTTTTGTGCAATGTTTATTTACAAAGAATACAATAAAAAAAGATATTCTACAAAAAGTTAATTTGATAAAATAAAAAGATACATTACCGAATTCATAGAGTTTGTTTTTATATTCATAAATATGATTTTATATTCAGTTTCCTAAACAATGAGAAGTAATTAATGATTTCATTAAAAATATTTTATAGTTAGAGAAATAAGGATATGACCAAATATAATGAATAAATCCAAAAAATTTGTATAAGTAGATTTTTTAGGACTCCATCTTTTTAATAGTATTGATTACATAGCTCTCTGATTACTTAGGTAACATATATTTATTTCTATTTTTAGTTTATTTAATAAGTTAAGTTTATCTACCATGGAAAAATCAAAGGCATCACCCTTAAAAAGGATAAACTACTTGTTGTGCTCTAGGATGGTCATGACATCTTTAAGTGACTGTGGTTTTTGGAATCATGTAGCTTAAGATAAAGCTCTAAAACAAATCATCCAACAAGATGCCTAGGAAATTATCTTTGTGGATGAAGGCAAATGGTTTCAAGAAGAACAATAAGTATTGTCTATCATCCAAAATTCATAGAGACACCAATTTTGGAGACTGTCTCCTATGAAACTGGCAGACGCTTTAAAAGACTCTTAAAAAGATATATGATAATACCTCCAACTTGAAATATATCTTAAGAATCAAGAAGGCTATCAGTGATCTCAGCAAGAAAGACATAGAGGTCACCCAACATTTTGGCAAATTTAGATTCTCATGGACAGAGCTTGAGATGGTAAGGACTAGGTCAGTTGATATGGTTGTCCCTAGTGAAAGGTGTGAAGAAGACAAGGTCTTTGGCCTCTTGATGATCTCAATCCTACTTACATGTTTAACTTGATTAAACACATCTTAAAATTAGACAATATCCCACCACTTAAAGAAGCATGTGCACATATTCAAAAAAACAAGGATTGCTTGAACTCTTTAAATTAGGCTATAATAAATGCAAATTTCTTTTTATTTCGTTAGTTTTTATTTTTATATAAGAACATATTTTTTATAATTTTGTATAGTTTGATGTATATTATTTTGAAATCAAATGGAAAAAAAACGAAAATGGTGATCAATATGAATTTGCATAAGACAACATGATCACTAAAATTTTAAAAGTTCACATGACATAAATATTTGTAAACTAACAGAGTAATAGTTTGTTATTTTACTTTCATTTGTTTATAGAGTCTAAGCCATTTTGCAATATATATATATATATGAAAATAAAAATATTTTTTTTTGAATATTATAAAGTATAAGGATTTGGACTGGTTTAGTTGTTTTTCTGTTTCAGGTATATTTGATTGCATCAATTTTTTGAATTGACTTATAATTTCCCTTAGTTCTAGTTATGCTAAAATAAGATTAAATTTTAGTTATGTTTAGTTGTTTTTATTAGATTACTAAATATATTTTGTAAAAATTAATAAAATTTATCCTATATTGTTGTGGATTAAATTAAGAAAATTTATAGGTTTAAGAGATTTAGACTTGTAAAATAATCTGAAGTTTTGATATTTTTAAAATTCATTGTTCAAGTAATATTTTAAAACGTCATGATATTCAAAACTTTAAACGTTTGATTCCATTAATTTTGGTTGTGTCTTATGATCAAATAATAATAATAATATTTTTTTCATTTTCAATATTATTTTTGAAATGTTTATTTAGTTTAAAGTTATAGCACAAACAACTGTTTTCAATATAATAATAGATAATTGGTTTATGCCATTACAATATTTTATATATTTTCAGTCTCACATTTTGGATTATATGTTTTGTTTTAAGTTAACCATAAGATATAATTATTTTAAAAATATAATTTTAGATAATAGGTTTATTAAGCGATTTTAATATTAATTTCTTTTTCTAAACATTTGATCAAATATATATTTATAGTAAACAATAAAAAGCAAACACCTAAACTGTTTTGTGATTTTAAATTATAGTTTTATATATAATTTTATTTATTTATTGATAATTTTATAGATATTTCCTTTTATGTTTTTGGAAAATATAAAGAAAAGTCGAATGAAATATATTTATATAAAACGTTATAGGAATCCTATTTTATAGATATTTACTTTTTTTCCTTTTTATCATGTTTGTGATTGAAAAAATGTTACTAAAAACTATTAAACATGGAAATAATCCATTTTTAATAATAAAAATTAGGGCTTTTTGCAAATTTGACTCAAAACTCCAAGTCAAACACAAAACTAACCTCTTCTTTTGTCTCATCTTGTTTTTGTCCTATTCACCCCACATCTTCATTTTATTTACGAAAATACCATTTATATGTTTTTTGAATTTTTTTTCGAAAATGGCATTTTTACTCTCTCAACCTCATCATCTTCAAGTATTTACAACATTGCCATTGCCATGAATACTCCCAACAACCTTGTACAACCCAACAACCTTGTACAACCAAGGTTTGAAGCTTTTAATGCACTTAAAATCGATATCCATACTCTCTTTCTCAATTGTTA
>CAKOAT010554043.1:113580-153950 GCA_932364175.1 Eruca vesicaria subsp. sativa
ACGACTTAGTTTAAAGTCGTCTGGGCAGACGACTTGCGAGGGCTAAAAACGTCAAAAAAAAACTCTTTTTTTGTTTGTTCACAAGGGGTTGGTTGTAATTTCAACAGCCTTTTAAGTTACTTTTGCATTTGATTCAAGTTTGGGTTTACTTTTGCATTTCAAATCAAGTTTTGAGTCATATTTGGCAATTTTCCCTAAAAATTAAGTAGAAAAATAAATGATTAGGGTAATCAATTTACATTAACTAGAAGAAAACTTTTACATTGAATTTTGCTTTATCTTTTCCTCCATGTTCAGCCTATTTTTTTCTATCTTTTCCCTCATTAAATACCAATCACAGCTAAGATGGAATTCTCTGCACACTATAATTACTCATGATCTCTATAATATTATTTGAGAAGTCAGTTTCCTACGTGTCGCGCTCACGTTAACTCTCGTAATGGTTGATTACATGGATACCCTTAATGAAGTGTTATATTTTAAGATTATTATTAATTTTTTATTTAGGTTCTTTTTTACGTTTTTCCAAATAACATATATAATAAAAAGAAAATATTTCTAAAATTTTAAAAACAATTTAAAAACGAAAATATATGTATATAATATGACTTTATTAAAAAGGAAAGTTCACAAAAGAGTAATACCCCCCATTAATATATATTTTTAAATAACATAAAATATATTTTCCAAATAACAAAAATATATATGTTCATAAACATTCAAAACTTTATCAGTTACACTTTATTTTGTAATATTTTTTAAAAATCAACATATAATTTGATAAATATTATGAAAATACATGTATATTTAAGCGATAAATAAAACTAATTTGATTTGACTTAACTAAAATAAAGAGTAAATAAATATTATGAAAATATATGTATATTTAAGCGATAAATAAAACTAATACGATTTGACTTAACTAAAATAAAAAGTAATTATACTTCAATTTTAATTTAAAAATATATTTAACTCAATATACTCACAAAATGAATGACTCGACTAATGTAATTTATATCAAAAATTAAACATCTAGCTACAATAAGAACATATAATTTTATAATAATAAAATAATACTAATAAAAATCTATTTAATTTTATACATATAAATTAGAAGTTGTCTCAAAGCATATTAAAAAGAAAAAGAAAATATTAACCAATTACAATTTAATTCTTTTATAGAATTTATATATATATATATATATATATATATATGCATGAGACTTCAAAATATTATCATTGTATTCATTTATGTAATTTTGAATCAAACACTTCAGTTTATTATTTATTTTGTTTTAAGCACAATATATATTAATTTATACATACTTTAACTGTAATATATTTACATATCTAAGAATATATTTACATATCTAAGACACTAAACAACCAAAATGAAAATAATAAAATTAATCAAAGTTTTATTATATTTAGAATAAAAATATTATAGCTCAATTCGAAAATAGATATTATCCAATATACCAAATTGATAATCAAACCGACTATTGATCCAAAAATAATTAAACGGACAATAATATATCCAAAATCATATGTATAATTAAAATAATATAATATTTATTAATATAAATTATACATATAAATTTATTCAAAACTAAAACTAAATATCAATAATTTATTATAAATTTTTACTTTTATAAAGATTTATACCCGTGCATGAGCACGGGAAAATCACCTAGTATATAAGTAAAATATGTGTTTTCTGCACAATGAGCAGAAAGTAAAGTTTTAAAATTTTAATTATATTTGTTTTCTTAACTTTTTAGATTTTATTATTTGCTTCAGGCTAACTTTAAATTTTAATCTAACAATATATCAAAATGAAGGTAAATTATTATTATTTATCTTTATTATATGCATATATTTATTTAAAATTATAATTTTGAAAGACTATTTATCTATTTCGTTTGGTTAAAATATATTAAATCAAACTCTTCAAAATTAAGAATTTTTTATTAGGTATATAATTATCAAAACATAAGACTAAATAATATCTGTAATAATGTAGATATTAAAAAGAATTAATGGTATTGGGATAAGAAAATTACAGTTTTTAATAAATTGCATTAAATTTGAATAAATATTTTAGAAATAAAATTATATAATTATAAAAATAAATTTTCGAAAATGTTACCTTTTGAAATATCCTTTAAATGTTAAATATTATATTAATGATGATCTATAATTATTATTTTTTTACAAAAATCTTACCAAAAGACTCGCAGCAGAAACATGCTGTAATTTTGAAAGGTATTGAGATCATGCAATCCATGTGTTTGTAACTACTGCGAATTGTATATATACATGTCCTTAAAATATGTCATAACAACATTATAATTCTATATATACATGTCCTTAAAATAAAGCAATCAACACATAGTCTCATGATGATCAGTTTTAACATAGAAACCATCAAGACATATCAAATAATGGTCGATTTTATTTTAGAACAAAACCTAAACCTAGTAGGATTAAGAAATCAAACAAACTAGGGTTCTTAGCAAACTATCAATTCGATCATGCAACCTATGAGCCTAGCATTCGTTCTCAATGTCACAAGCAATCAGACAGTTCATATTAACATATTAAATCAGACATAAGCCATAAAAATGTCAAACTCAGAGCTAGGGTTTTAAGCAAGTCGGATTTAGGGTTCAAGCGCATTAGGGTTTAGGTTAAAACGAATTTCTAAACCTCAGATCTAAACATTCTAATGATCAAATAAACATATAGTCCCAGGGTGATCAAATATCAACAAGAATTTGTCAGATCTATGGCAGCAAGAATGAATTAACTCAATCAAAAACAAGATCTAGCAAACGAGTTCTAGAGAGAGAAGCAAACAAATCCGGTTTTTACGCTTTAGCTATCAAGAGTGTCTAAACATCAATTTACTCAAACTCAAACCACGGAATCTATCAAGATGAATTCCTAAAGCATTCAACATAATCAACTTCACAAAAATAAGCAAGCAAAAGAATTATAGCAAGCAAGGATTTCAGGTTCATTAATTAGGGTTTTAGGTTAACTCATGTTTCCGAATACAAACTTGTATATTCATACGCATGAATTAGGCTTTTAGGGGAACAGGATTTCATTCTCAAACAAACCAAATTCATCATAGATTAAGGGGAAAACGAAATCTATGTTCTAGGGTTTCAAGATTGTACCTCAAATCGCCAAAGTTCTAAATGGACCTCCTTAGGGCAAACGGTTGAATCTGAGAGGAGTTGAGGTCAGATGGATTTGAAGCTTGGCTCCGGCTTCTGCAGCTACAAACTTGAAGTTGATTATTGAGTTGCAGAGGTAGAGCTTTCACGCCAAGTATGGAGGAGAGAGACACGGGCTAGGGTTTTGCAGAGATCGGTTTTTAGTGCTTAGGGTAGAGGTCATGCTGATAACGTGTTGTGGAATAGAAGGTTTGTAACTTGTGTATTCTCATGAAGCAAATCGTCCCATATATATATATGGGTTACATAAACCGCCTATGAGGTTCTAGATAATCATAAAGCATTCAACATAATCGTACCCTTTCTACGGATTGGTTTATCTCTATCAAACGTAATCAAGCTATACACGTTCAAAAATTAGTGATTGGTAATTGCTGTAGGTGCTCTCTGCAGTCCTATTCATTTCTAAATCACTAAATTTAAATCAATCAAACTTTAAATAAATAAAAAATCATAGCTTTAGAAATAACTTACAGTCGTATAAGTGCTTTCCAGAAAAAAAATATCCACATCAATTTTTGAAAGCTTTCCATAAAATTCTAGAGAAATAAAATTTAAAGCCACATAAAAAAATCTACATATTTTTTTCTACAGCAAAAAAATTAAAGCTACAACCGTTTCCAATCGGACCCATAGGGGTGATTGGCAAGTGTTGTGACTTTTATTTTTTAGCTTTAAAATAGTAGATATAGATTTATTGATGTAGCTATAAATTTTATTGCTCTAGATGTTTACTAATAATTTTCACAGCACTAAATATAAAGCTCTTTGGTCTCTCGGATTTTGAAAGGCAAATATTTTAAAAATGGAAATTTTTTGGACTGTGGTATGGGGACACGTCCATCATATGCATGGCGGAGTATCATGCACGGTAGAGAATTATTAAAACAGGGTTTATACCAACATATTGGCAATGGAGTTAATACCAATGTTTGGGCTGAAAATTGGATCATTGACACTATTCCTCGGCCACCAATGTACAGAAGAATAGTTCCATAAATCTAGCGCTAAAAGTTTCAGACTTATTTGTGCAGGGATCGAACTAGTGGGATATTAATTTATTAAATCAAACTTTTACGGCACATGATGTTCAAAGGATCTTACTTCTAAAACCATCACGGTTACTTGAAGATACAATCAGATGGGGTTTCACAACAAGTGGCTCATATTCGACTCGAAGTGGGTATAAATTGTTAGAGGCTTTGGTCGACTTTGATCATCCTCCAGCGCACTCTCTCACTCCTCTTGAAAAACAATTATGGAAAGAATTATGGAAGGTTAAAACCCCACCAAAAATAAAACATTTTATGTGGCGCGCTCTATCTGGTGCTTTAGCGGTAAAACAACGATTGAATACTCGGGGGATTCCGGTGGACCCAACATGTTCAGTATGCGGTAATGCGGCAGAAAGTATATGTCACGTTCTCTTTACATGTTCGAAAGCACATGCTACTTGGGAACAAGCTAATTTCCCCATACCTTTAGGTGGTTTCTCTCGGAATTCAACATTTTTAAATTTTGTCCATCTTATCATGATTATCAAAAAACCAACCACGGATATCCATACAAGGAATGTTTTCCCTTGGTTGTTATGGGAAATTTGGAAAGCTAGAAATGCCTTTGTTTTTGAAACCAAAGATATCGAGGTTTCTTTTATTGCTAAGAAAGCCTATGAAGAGGAATCAACATGGTTTGATACATTTTCAGGAGCAAAGGATAATGTTTTAGAGGTTCCTTCTGTAATGATTTGATGGAAAAAACCACCCAAGGGTTTCTTCAAATGTAATGTTGGTTCCTCTTGGTTAAATTCTAACCGTCATAGTGGTGCTTCATGGATCTTACGAGATTAAAATGGGTGTACAGTGATGCATAACCGTCGGTCTTTTTCTTATATGCGCACAAAGACAGAGGCTGATTTGTGGTCTCTTTTTTGGGGCGGTGGAATGTGTCCACAATCTGCTAGGCCTGGGCATTCGGGTAGTCGGGTCGGGTTCGGGTCGGGTCCGGGTCTTTCGGGTCTAGGAGTTTAGGACCCGATAGGGTAATTTCAAATTTTCGGTTTCGGTTCGGTTCGGGTCGTACCGGGTCCGGGTCAGGTCGGGTCTTAGATAGTTGGATCCATTCGGGTAATTAGACTTTATCGGTTCGGATTCGGTTCGGTATTGGGTCGGGTTCGGTTCGGGTTCGACCTAAAAAATACCTAAATATATAAAAAAAAATCTGAAAATACTTATATATCCAAAAATATTCAAAATTTTATTCAAAATTTGTGTTTTTATTATATTAAAATGTGTATATATATTAAACTATGCGAGATACATCAACAATTCGTTGTCTCCTAGTGGTTGACCCCATTACTCTCTATAGAAATAACTCGTCTTCGACTCCCCCTCAATGCATTTAATTTAATTTACACTATTAATTCGGGTACCCATCGGGTTTCGGGTTCGGTCCGGGTCGGGTCCAAGACCCGCGGGTTCTCCACAACAAGACCCGATAGGGTAATTTGCTCGGGTCGGTTCCTACCCGGACCGGGTTTTTTCGGGTCGGTTTCGGGTCGGATCTTTGGGTCCGGGTAAAATGCCCAGGCCTACAATCTGCATTTCTCGAATATCATTTTCGAGACTTCCTCTGAGACCCTCCAGGACGCACTCACACATCCAAATGACCATCTCATTTTCAGCCATATTCGTCACAATATTTCTTTCCTCCTCGCCAGGATAGATTCATGGAGTTTAGACCATGCATTTCCGGAGCGCAATGAAGCAGCAGACGCTATTGCTATAAGTGTCACTCGCGATAACCGTCACCAGTCCTACATCGCCCGTAATGCACCCGTGTGGCTACATCACCTACTTGCTTTGGAGGCTCAGATATCAGGTTTTGGGTGAGGTTTCTTTTTCGTTATCCGTTGATGTCTAATGATATCTCCTCTTTTTTTATTTTTCCCTTTTGTACTATTTTGGAACTTTCTTTGTACCATTGCACCAGTGTTATAAAAAAAAATATAAAGCTCTAGAAAAACTGATTACTAAAGCCATTTTGTTTCTTATTTTAATTTTAAGACTGTAGCTTTAAATAACTTTTTTAAAGCATGATTGTTAAAGTAAACTGGCTGAAGAAATAAAAAGAGATGTAGAAAGCACTCACAGCACTTACCAATCATCCCCATAATGTTCATGTCACAATAAACTTCAATCCATATCATCTTATGACTATGTCATGTCATTTTATTTTTTCTTGCAAAATCAATGTAATGATGATATATGACAAAATCACTTCTCAAATAATGTCTAGGAGATTAAGACTTGACTGAAATTTGGACGTATATCTCTTTAATGATGTAGAATTACGTATTTGGTATTTATCAAGGGCGGGACAGATCTGGATATTCAGAATATTTTATTTAAATCCATCGGATTCGTTCTTTTAGTATCTATATTTGGATATGTGTTTTTCGGATATCCGTCTAGATATAATACTTGTGAGTATTCAAATCTAGATCCAGATTCATAATTAAAAAATGAAGTAATAAAATTCTAAAATAATACATAAATTAAGTACTTCTACAAGATTTATAAAAATATATATACACACACAAATTTTAAAACTTAAATTATAGAATAATAAGACTAGTTTTAAGTATAAATATTATTGTGTCAAATATAATTATTAATAAAATTTAAAAATCTGGTTTCCGTGGATCCGACATTTTGCTATCTGAATTTGGATATTCTAGATATTCTAGTTTTGGAGTAGATCCAGAATGGATTTCATATCGAATCTGGATCTTGGATAATAACTCTCAGCCCTAGTATTTATCGTGTTTACCATTACATTTGATCATCGGCTCATATGTATACATATTCAACAGGTTTTGTTCTTTATAAGAATTGTTCGATTAATAATTGAGACGAAAACGAAACGAATACCAACAGCTAGACAACTAATACCTGCAAAGGAAAGAAAAAAAACTTAAAGAAATTAAATACACAAAAAAAGTCAAACCACCACTTGGCGTCGGTACTGAACTCGCCACGTGTTTTGTCAACGAAGAAAGTCAAATTACCTTAATTATAGGCTAGTGTCAGAATAAAGAGATGATAAGAAAAAAGCTTCACAATGCATAGTCACAATTAATTAACAACCAACAACGCCAAAGCAATCTTGTGTGATCTTCGTGAGACTAATAAGAAAAAAGCTTCACAATGCATAGTCACTCTAAAGTTTCAATAATTCTTTAGCAACAAAATAGAATAAAATAATGGTTCAATAATTTGAAAGCTCGTATATTAAAGATAGAATTAATTGAAGAAGGTCAAACCGACCGGGTCCACATCCAGCTCCATCTATCTTAATTATTGAAGTTTTGGTTATTGTCAATTACATTCTGTATTAGAACGAAGACTACTAAGTCGCCAGCTCCATGAAACTATAATCAAATTGCTTTAGATTTGCTACAAGCCCATGATGAATATTCTACTTGGTTTCACCTCTTTACCGGGAACTCAAGCATTATAAATAATCTCTCCCAACATGAATTGAATCCAAGTGGCGGAATTTACAGACACAACCCCTTTACCACTAAATATTCTACTTGGAACCCTCATTTAAACTAGGTATGTCACACGGAGCGGATATCCAAAAAATCAGTATCTATGATCCACTTCATTCCAATCAAATAGTTAGATTTTATTTTGCTTCAATTTCGAAAATTTTGAATACTTAAAAATTCAGATATTCAATTTTTTTTAAAAAATCACATATTTTTTATTCGGTTTTAATTATATTTAAATAAATAAAATAATAATATATAATACTATAAATTCTATCATTACACCATAACAAGGTACCACATAATATAATTAGATTAAAAACTAACATTTAATACAAATAATAAAATAAAAATATTAATATTGTTGAACCAAATAAAAGATTCATATGTTAACATTTGGATTACCAGAATCAGAACTAGATGTGCAATGACCTAAAATTAAAAATTTTAAAATAATAACACAAACCAAATTTATATTATAAGATATATATATATATATATATATATATATATATAAAATTTTAGAAATATCACAAGTTAAATATCACTTTTCAAAAATACCACCAATCAGAAAATATACGAACATTTGAGTTTAGCTTTAATGATTAGTGTTTAGGATTTAGTATTAAGAGGTTGGGTTGGATTTATAAATGTTCCATAAATATTTTAAAAATAACTTAGTGTTATTTTATCACAAATTTAGAGTATTTGTAAAAATAGTAATTCGTTAGTGGTAAATTTGAAAAGTGATATCAAACTTGTGGTAGAATTAAAATTTCCATATATATATATATATATGTGTAAAGACTTGTATATATGACTACTTTATATATTAAGAGATATATTAATGAGATCAGATATTCATTTTTTCAAAAGAGTATTTGTGATTTGATTTTTTTCTTAAGGATATTATATTCTACTATTTGTTTTGATCTTTAAAACTTTGCAGATCGTCAAAATTTTCAAATCGAATCAAATAAATTTAAAATGTCCAACCCTAATGCAAATACTCGTCGATAGTATTTAGATTGGGTTGTATATATTAGTTATTAGAGCATATTTTTATAAGTTTAAAGGTACAGTATTTGTTTCATATATTGAATTATATTAATAAACTAGTCAAATTGAAATACTCATTCAAATAAAATTACGTACGTATAAACCACACGAGTGTGGTAGAGTGGTATAATAGGTTGCTAAAGGTGGTAAGAGCACCATCAACGCATAAAGGTAAGAGTTGCCTCTTATAATTATTTTTTTTTATTTTTTTTTTCGTTTTTTTGTCTAGTTTTCAAAAAAAAAAAAAAATTAAAAATCAACTAATCGCGGGTCGCCACGTATCGCTAGGGCCCGCGAAAAGTCCAAAAACAAACAGAAACTCGGTTCTTGCAGAAGAGAAGAAAGACACAATTCTTACAAATTTCGTGGGGCCCGCTAATATTTTAATTTTACTTTTTATAAGACCCATCTTTAAGAGTCAGCGATAATGCTGCTCTAAGAGCATGATTATTGCAGGTCTCTTAAGCTGGGTCCCTTAACATACAGTCCCTTAGCTTTTAATTGAAAACGCTAAGGGACGTCCCTTATATAAGGGATTTAAGAGACGTCCCTTAGCGTTTTCAGTTAAAAGCTAAGGGACCGTACGCTAAGAGACTCAACTTAAAGAACCTGCAATAAACATGGTCTAAGCGACTCAGATTTGAAACCTACCACTTCAGTTTATCTATATGTATGATAAGGAGTGTGGGTATCTAACTCCCACGTAGAACAACCGGACTTATTTGTCGTCGGTGGATTAACCTTCAGAAAATTAGTCGGGTTTTGGGATTTAGATACCCTGTATTATAAAAAAAGTTACGTACCCATGTAAAGCTAGATAATATGTGTCATAGACTGATAGGTGCATGAAATATATTCCTTAACAGTTTCTTAGCTGTGTTTGTCGCGCATATATTTTTAATTTAAAATAAGAAGACTGGAAGATCCAGAAAAGTATGGCCATATATTATATATACATGCTTTACAAAATTTGAATTTCTACATTAGGGATAAGAGGGGACCTCATATAGTACACGTAGTTGAACATAGATATGCGTAATAGCCAAGCAATAGATATGTTGAGAGATAGTTATATTAAATATTTACACAGCCCACATAAAATTTAGGGACAATATGCGAGTAGGAAAGGAATTATATCCAATTTGTTTCAAGAAAACCCGTTTACTATTAGTTCTGTTGATGGTTGCTTACTTTACCCAAGAGTTAGGAGCTATAAACAAAACTCTTATTAACCAGAAGATTAATTTGTTAGCCGCTTTAGTATCATTGGCCGCAACTAGCCGCAGCGGCAGAAATTAAATCTACGACGGCAACAAATTCAGTGCTGTTTGAACTAAAATCAGCCGCAACAGACAACGCAAGACATGGAAACGGAGTTGCGATTGACGCTGATATTTTCAGCGTCGTATTTGCTGGTCTGTACTTGCCGCAGCGGCTAAATAAATAATTCCGTGTTGCTTTGCTTGTGTTGTATTTGACGTGGCCATAGGTACAATTTTGAGTCGCTGCCGCGGGAAGTCGCGTTTATAAAACGAACAGGGCTATTGTAGCTTCGTTTAAGATATCTTATGTTTTGTTAGAATTAATATATATATGAAAAACATTCTTATTCAATACTATTGTAGTATTGTTTGTTACTCAAGAAAAAATTGTATCCATCTCTCTTTGTGCTGCTAATTACTTACACGCACTAAGAAAGTTCAAGTATATTTTGCATTTCGTTTCTTAGTTTAAAACTAGCATTCGATAATGCTAAACCCATAATTAAATATATCCCATGAAAAACTTAAATTTGTAAATAAAATCAGCATTCTCTAATATCTCTATAATATTATTTAAGAAGTCAGTTTCTTATGTGTCGCGCTTACGTTAACTCTCGCGATGGTTGATTACATAGATCCCCTTAATGAATTGTTAGATTTTAAGATTTTTTTTTATTTATTGTTTTCTTACCTTTTTCCAAATAACAAATATAATAAATGGAAATATTTCTAAAATTTTACAACAAATTTAAAAACGAAAATATATTTATATAATATGACTTTATTAAAAAGGAAAGTTCACAAAATAGGAATACCGCCATTAATATATATTTTTAAATAAAATAAAATATATTTTCAAAATAATAAAAATATATATGTTCATGAACATCCAAAAATTTATCAGTTACACTTTATTTTATAATATTTTTTAGAAATCAACATATAATTTGATAAATATTATGAAAATACTTGTATATTTAAGAGATAAATAAAACTAATTTGATTTGACTTAACTAAAATAAAGAGTAAATTAATATTATGACAATACATGTATATTTAAGCGATAAATAAAAATAATTTGATTTGACTGAACTAAAATAAAAAATAATTATACTTCAATTTAATTTAAAAATATATTTAACTCAATATACTCACAAAATGAATGACTTTACTGATCTAACTTATATCCAAAATTAAACATCTTATAATTTTATAATAATAATTTATTTAATTTTATACATATAAATTAGAGGTTGACTCAAAGCATATTAAAAAGAAAAGAAAATATTAACCAATTACAATTTAATTATTAGAATTTATATATATATGCATGAGACTTCAAAATATTATCATTATATTCATTTATATAATTCTGAATCAAACACTTCACCTTATTATTTATTTCATTTTAAACAAAATATATATTAAGTTACACATAATTTGACTATAATATATTTACCTATCTAAAATATATTTACATATTTAAAGACGATAACCAACCAAAATAAAAATAAGAAAATTAATTAAAATTTTATTATATATAGAATAAAAACTATTATAACTGGTGCGAAAAATAGATATTATCCAATATACCAAATTGATAAATAAACTGACTATTGATCCAAAAAATAATTAAACCGACAATAATATATCCAAAGGCATATGTATAATTAGAATAATGTAATATTTATTAATATAAATATACATATCAATTGATTCAAAACTAAAACTAAATATCAATCAATTATTAATAAATTTTATTTTTATGAATATTCATATCCGTGCATGAGCACGGGAAAATCACCTAGTATATATATATATACATATTTTAAAGTGTTGAGTATCCCATATCCTGTCTTCTAACTATACATGATGATGCTTGCACTCGGAAACCAAAAGTCTAAATGTATGATGGTCCACAATAGCCGTCAAAGAAACGATATTCGTCACAATGTTTACTATCCGTTGAATAATGTCCCATCTATTTCTCTATGTTTAGCCCACCAAGGACAATAGAAACCATATATACATAAATTAGTGTAGTGCCTCACATCTGTGTTTTTATATTTATATTCGTTTGTAGTAACAAATATCTATTCTATTAAAACTTAAATACAAAATAAAACTTACTTAAATCTACGTGTTTTATTACACTATTTACATTCATTTTTTCCATTTTTCCTAACTACTTCATTAATTGTATTACCATAATATTTCAATTATTTAACATTCATAACCACTACAAATAAACAAGTGAATTCCGAAAGTCATTATTATTGGAAATTCGTTGATATTGCTGAATTCTGACAAAAATCGTCAGACTCGTCATTTTGACAAAATTCCGAGAGACTCCGACGGCCACATTTCTGATGGGATAGGTGACAGACACCTTTCGCCAATGAATAATTCTGACAAATTTGGTCAACAGAAAACTTTTCCGACAAACTTAATCTTCTAGTAGAACATCTCTAACAATCTAGTTGAAGATGATAAGGGTGAATGACTATCTCTACGACCTTTGTACAAAGGTTGTTTTCCTGCATCCAACATGTCAAAAAATCTCCTAGATTCTGTATTGAGTTCTTCCGTTATATAATAATCATTTACCATTTGCTCATTACCTACACCATAATCTACATCTGTTCTTGGTTCTTCTAACCTATCAACAGGCTGAGGTTCGCTAGTATTGTTATATTCATAATTATTTTTCTCATGAAGATACCAAATTTTATAATTTCGTGTAAACTCTTTCATATATAAATGAGTCATAAGATCAATTTCCTTTAAAATCTTATTATTGTAGGAAGAGCACAAACATCTTAACATACCAGTATTTGCTTCCGATTGTTGTTGAACAAGCCTCATGAATTCACCAATACCTTCTATATATTCTTCTGTACACAAATTGGTGTGTGGATCTAAATGAGGTTTATCCATCCACGTTCGATAATGGTTTGCAAAATACATGATTTTTTACTCGGATTTATAGTGACTTAAGAGAGTAAAGAAAGAATGAATAATGAATTAGGGAAATGATAGGGAAGCTCAGATTTATAAAAGAAATTTGCCAAAATTTTCAACAGAATTCCGAAGGATATGTTATATTTTGTCGGAATTTTGTTGTAAATTTAAACAGTCATATATTTTTGTCAAAATTCTGTCCGAAATTAAAACGGTCATATATTCTCGTCGGAATTCTATAGATAATTACCAACGAATTTCCAAAGAACATGAATAAATCAGACCTTTTAAAATGATATCTTAACGGATATATATTTCCCTCAGAATTGTGTCAGCATTTTGTCGACAATTTTTTGCCAGAATTCCTATCGAAATATACTGTGTGTTTCTTGTAGTGAATTATCTACATTTATTATCTTTTTATCATTTAAAACCAACCATAAAACATAGCTAATTTGATTTTTAAACTAATTAATGTTAAAATAACTAGTTAATGAACCTTACAAAAACAAGTAATATTTGCCACGTTAACCATGAATTAACTAAATAATTTGGACAGGTGTTTGTCCTTTTTTTTTTTGCACAGGTGTTTGTCATTAACTAATTAAAAATTAAAATGGGTAAATAAACCGAATCTAACCAAATAAAATAAATCGAACATAAATGAAGCTGACATAAATATTGAATGGATTTTTATTGATTGTATTTTTGTTATTTAAAATAAATCATAAAAATTATCTAACAAGCATAAAAATAGGCAATGCAAATTTGAAAGGCTAAATATATAATAAGAAATGTGAATGATACAATTGACAGTTCGAAAATAAAATAAAATTATTAAGTATAAAAAGTAAAATTATTGTGTTTAATATGTCAGGTTAATTTAATACGAATAAAATTTAAAATATATAGTACCATTTCTACAAAAAAATATTTAATTATAAAAAAAATTACTCGTGCGGATGTACGAATTAAGCTCTAATACTTATTACAACAAAAGAATAGAGTTTCACATATATATATATATATATATATATATATATATAGTATATATATGTGTGGTTTGCTAGGTCAATTAATTGAATAGACTATGAGTAGCGAAATTTATTAATTCAAAAGGTTAAAAAAAAAGATTGCAAAAGGTACACGTATAAACCTGCACTCGATAATCACATGAGAGCAGCATTATCAATAAGAACTCCAAAGTTTCTTTATACAAAAATATTAAAATTGTAAAGAGTTACAATTAGATATTAAAAGTTAATTGTCAATAAAATTTTAACCATTCTATAGTTTACAAGTGTCATATGGAGTTCTAGTGAGGTTCTAAAGAGTCTACATATTAGAACTCTTCTTTACTCTCTCCATTTTCTTTTGATTATTATTGTTTTCTATTCTAAGAATTTCATCTTATAACTATTTGGTGGAGGTGTTCTTAGGTCCCTGATATGTTGTGTTTTTGACATATTACACACATACTTTGCATATCAATTTTGTGTTTTCCTGGAATATATTTAGTGTGTTTTGAGTTAATTTAGGTATAAAACGAGTTGGAATGCACCAGAAGGAGCATATGGAAAAAAGAATGCAAAAACCAGAGTTTTCCATCGCAGAGCACCCGAACGGAGCAACCTCCTGTTTGTTCCTTCTATCGCGGAGCACCCATGCGGAGTAAACCCCGATTTGCTCCCGGAAATTATGGAAACTTCTAATTAATTTTGGGATTTTCCCTAATCTTTCTATTTTCTTCTCCCATCCACCTGTGGCCTTGGAACATATTCTATTCTATTTTTTCCTAGACAGAGAACGCTTTTGGGGAGGAAAGAAACTTGAGAACTTTTGGATATTGTGATTTTGATACTTGTAAAGGGAGAAGATCATCTCTCTTGATTTAGAGAAGAATCCTCTGAACCCTATTTATATTTTATCTGCAATAATATTCATGTCTTCTTCATCTCTTGGCTCTGTGTTCTCTGTTGTTATGGCTGAGTAGTCAATCTTGTTAGCCTAGGGTTCTAGGGTGTTGATCCATTGAAATGAACATAGATAAGCCCCATTATCGCCTTTGCTCTCCACTGTTCTTACTGCTGATATTGATTTGATCACTTAGTATTTGATTCCAAGTTTAATCTTTTATCATTAACCCTGAATTAGGTTGCTAGATCTGTTTGGAGCAAGCATCACATCCCTGGTCAGCGAAAGTAGATATCAGGGTGTGATGTGAGCATATTAGGTCTGTGTTTAATGTTTGCTGTTGAGTATTGGTCCATGCGAGAGCACATGTACCTTTGCTTCTCTGCGAAAGGAGCACACCTGCGAGAGCAGGGTGTTTTAGTTAAGAAATCTGAGTTATAGGCTGCACTTAAAAAGCTTGAATAATTGTTTGGTTCAACATGGTTAACACCCAATGAGATACCCTAGGTTGACATCCTTATATCCTGAAATTAAAGCCCAATTTAATTACTTGTTTCTCACGAATTATTTTTTTACCAAACTTATCGTTTTAGCTTGAATTTGATCCTATAAAAATAAAGTGTAATATTTGGTCTATATGGATTCGATCCTAAAGTGTTACATCGACATACCATTCGATTGTGGTAGTGTGCACATTAGGTTAATTGGTGTGCGTTCGCACGTAATATCAATTTGGCGCCGTTGCCGGGTACCCAATAATTTTACCTTTATTTTTTGGCAATTTTTCTAGTCTAAAACATCTAACTTGCTCTATCTTTTCTTTGCTTGCAGCTGATGTTCTAGGTGTATGACCAGTAGAAATACTCGAAGCCACACCTCAAGTCCATTAGTCACGCTCACCAACGAAGAGTTAGCAATATTAGAAAGAACCAACAGACAACAACTGAAGCCGACTCACGCCACAATGGGCGATCACGGCAACCAGAATGATCTCACTGCAGCATTGGCTCTGATGCAACGGCAAATGCTCCAGATGCAGCAGACCATTGCTGCACAAGAAGCTGCTCGCAATCAGCAGGAGCAAGCTGCTCAAATCGGTGAGCGAAATCTGCCACGGAACATCCCTGCTACACGTTCCGCGATTGCTCCACCACCCTGTGCCAGACAAGACTTCGAGAACAAGCCTACTATGATCAATCTGGTGCAGAGGAAGATGTTCCATGGGCTTCCAGCTGAGATACCTATGGAACACATTGAGGCTTTTGAAGAGATCTGTAGCTTCACACGTGCTAATGAGATACCTCCTGATTACATCAAGTGTATGCTCTTTCCGTTCTCTCTAGCGGACAAGGCGTCAAGATGGCTCAAGTCGCTCCCTACAGGCTCTCTTACTACATGAGAGCAAGTCCGATCCGCGTTCTTGGGACATTTCTACACGAAGTTCAAAACAACAATCCTCATGAACAAGATCTCTTCTTTCAAGCAGCATATAAATGAACCATTCAATGATGTGTGGGAGCGATTCAATGACTCTCTTAGGGAGTGCCCTCATCACGGATTTGAGAAGGATCATGTTCTGGGTATATTCTATGATGGTGTTGAGTGGGAGTTCCGCAATGCTCTCAATGCTGGGAGAAAGGGAGACTTCATGACACAGACCACCGAGGGCGCTCACGAGCTGATAGAGAACATGGCTGCTAGTTCTGCGAACAAAAACCCAGAAGCAGATAACTCCAAGAAGGTGAGCATTGTCGATGCACAGTGGAAAGATGAACTCACTGCTAAGGTTGATCTGCTCCTGAAGAGCAATGAGGGGCAAGTGATGTACATGGATGAGGCTACACCAGAGCAAATAGCGAATGATCTTGCTTCTGAGGGAGGAACAAAGGGAGAGGATCATCAGGAAGTTCTCTACATCAATGGTCAAGGGTATGTGCAGAACCGGAACTATTATCAGAATCCCAACTACCAGAGCAACCCTAACCCGCTCTCTTACCAGAGGAGCAACGCAGAGAATTATGGGGATCAGATGCAGCGAAATCAGCAGCAAGGTGCTCCGCAGCAGAGAGGTTTCCCTTCGAGTTTCCAAGGCAAGACTTTTGTTTTTAACCAAGCTCAGAACCGATTTCAAAGCTAGAACCAAAATCAGAACCATCAGAAGAGCAACCCGCAAGATGCTCTAGCTAATTCACGGGGGTGGACAGAGTGAGATCAAAGCCTTAGGGAACATGATGCAGCAGCTACTCCAGAGTCAACAGATACATGCCAAGGCGTTGAACCAAACTACTTATGCTAGCAACACAAGGATGGACAACATGTTCACTGAGCTCAACACGAAATATGACACAGTGAGCAGTCACATGCGCCAGATTGACATTGCTCTCGCTCAGACTGCAGAGAGTGTCAAGAGACAGCAAGGGATGCTCCCTGGAAAAATTGATAGAAATCCAAGGGATTTTTATGCAATGGAATTGAGAGGTGGTAGAAAGCTGAATGATCCAACACCAAGTCGATTTACTGCTGCAGAGAAAGCTAAGCAGAAAGAATCATAGCAACCTACTGGGGTCGCTCCGACTACTACAGAGCAACCTGCTGGGGTCGCTCCTATTATTCCAGAGCAATCCACTGAGGTCGCTCCGACTACTTCGGATCAACCTGCTGATACTGCTCCAGACGAATCTACTGAAACTCCACCAGCTCGAGTCTATGTTCCTAGGGTTCCCTACCTAATCCCACCCAGACATCTGAGGGATCCCATTAGTGAAGAGCAGCTGGCATGTTTTAACAAGATTGTGAGAAAGCTTCCTAAAGAACTTGCATTTGAAGATGCTTTGCAGATTCGCCCATTGCTCAAGTTCTTTAAAAACTGTACATAGACTCAAGAGGAGATCAAGGTCTTCTATACTAAAGCACTGTCTACACCAGTATTGAAGGTATTGCCTAAGGTTGATGATCCTGGAAATTTTGTTTTCCCATGTTCCATCGCATGAACAACCTTCAACGATGCTCTTTGTGACTCTGGTTCTTGTGTTAATCTCGTCTCAAAGGCTATTGTAGACGATTTGGGTATTGCTGATGTTGAGCGTTCTCAGCTGAGCCTGACCTTTGCAAACTCTTCTAGAGCAGTCCCATATGGAACCATCCGCTGCCTTCATGTCCAAGTAGGGGACTGCATTGTTCCTGCTGAGTTTCAAGTTGTTGAGATGGATAAAGATCATGAGATGCCTTTGATATTTGGAAGGACATTCATGGCTACTGTTGGAGCAACCATCGATNGTTCTCAGCTGAGCCTGACCTTTGCAAACTCTTCTAGAGCAGTCCCATATGGAACCATCCGCTGCCTTCATGTCCAAGTAGGGGACTGCATTGTTCCTGCTGAGTTTCAAGTTGTTGAGATGGATAAAGATCATGAGATGCCTTTGATATTTGGAAGGACATTCATGGCTACTGTTGGAGCAACCATCGATATGCCTAAAAAGAGAGTCTGCTTCTCCAACATCAGCAAGAAAGTTTTCTACAAGGCTGTACCCACCAGATATTCCGCATCACACGCCTCTTGCATCTCAGTGTTTGATGTAGAAAAGCTGAAGGTGATTCCAGAGAGAGAGCATGGTGATAAGGGTGAGAGCAGGCTGCTCTCTGATGAAAATTCTAGCACTGATCCTACTAAATTCAGAGGGAAATCAAGGGTAAAACAGAAAGTCCAGAAGAAAAGGGTCAAGGGAGATCCTACAATGACTTTGATACCTCTCAAGTGTGATGAGAACTCCATTGAGTATGAGTGAAATGAAAGGGTACCTCCAAACCGTTCTCTAAAGTCAGAGCCATTCTCACACATGAGCTGAAGGAGAAAGGAGAAGCTGCTGTGAAAGGGTTGTTGAGCAGGGTTTTGAAGCTGAACATGTCGGATTGTGGAGCTTGTTTTAGAACAGGCCCTCCTGCTCAACCAGAATGATCCCCATCACCAAGTCAAGCTAGTGACTTTAACCAAGCGCTTGGTGGGAGGCAACCCACTGGTGAGTTTAAATTTTTTTTAGGATTTTTCTTTGTTTTCCTTTTGCTTTTATTTCATTGAGTTTCAGGTAAAAAAAAAAGAAAAAAAAAAGGAGATTCCTCTGCTCTACGGACAGAGCACAGTCAATGAGCAAATGCAACCTGCTCCGTAAGGCTGCTCCGCGCCAGGTAAGTATCAGGTAAGTCTGGTTGGCTGACTCTAGGTTTATTTTCACACCAGGGACGGTGTGAAGTAAGTCTGGGGGAGTCACCTGTGTGTTTCTAAACTCTATTTGCTTCTGTATTTTTTTCTTGAGTCAGTCATGTTTATGTTTTCATTTATTGAGTCAGTCCTAGGATCGAGTTAGTCAAACTTATGTGGGAATCAGGACCTTATTTTATGATGCTTTCTAACCACCTCGTGCTCTAAGTATCTTATTCAGTGACCTTAGCAGTGATGAAAGACGTTCACCCGGACCTTGAACACCCCCTGACTTTACATCACCTTGCTCTCCAGAAGATTTCTGCTTGTAGAGGTTATTCTGGAAAGACTTAAACTCCACCTAACTTGAACCTAATATTGACTTAATTCTTCTTGTTATGGGCGTTAGATTAGGGAAACGAGATTACACTCAGGACATCATAATTCTTTCTATCCATCTTGTTGATCCTGAGTGGCTAGCTCATCTTTAGCTAGTTCCTACCATGAACCTTAAAACCTTTGTTCCACCCTCATGCATTCTGTTTTTAAGTTTCATATGTGCAGATATGTGCAAAATGGCTGGAGAGGAAAGGATCAACACTACTCTCACTCGTTTTTCTCACAAACTACGCTTCATAGCAAAGACATACATGATCTGACAAGAAGAGAGAAGCCAGTAGGGTGATCTGAGCATAAAAGATCAAATGGTGAAAGAAGTGCTTAAGTCAGAACCACCAGGGGCACAATATATGTAATTACCTCCTTCTCGTCATCATCATCATCAGAACTCATCATTTCATTATTCAAGTCATTCAAAAAAAAATCAGTATTATTTATTTTCCAAGAGTTCTAAGAAAATATGAGAAGGAGAAAAGCCGAAATATGTCTGCTTGTATGGTTCATAGATTTGTGGTTAAAGTATGGTTGCTGAAATGAAAGAGTTCCCACACTTTCAAACTTTTCCCACTGATCTGGAAATTGATATTGTTTGAGGACAAACAAGGATCCAATTCTGGGGGAATTGATATGTTGTGTTTTTGACATATTACACACATACTTTGCATATCACTTTTGTGTTTTCCTGGAGTATACTTAGTGTGTTTTGAGTTATTTCAGGTATAGAACGAGTTGGAATGCACCAGAAGGAGCATATGGAAGAAAGAATGCAAAAATCAGAGTTTTCCATCACAGAGCACCCGAACGGAGCAACCCCCTGCTTTCTCCTTCTATCGCGGAGCACCCATGCGGAGCAAACCCCGATTTGCTCCCGGAAATTATGGAAACTTCTAATTAATTTTGAGATTTGCCTTAATCTTTCTATTTTCTTCTCCCAGCCGCCTGTGGCCTTGGAACATATTTTATTATATTTTTTCCTAGACAGAGAACGCTTTTGGCGAGGGAAGAAACTTGAGAACTTTTGGATATTGTGATTTTGATACTTGTAAAGGGAGAAGATCATCTCTCTTGATTTAGAGAAGAATCCTCTGAACCCTATTTATATTTTATCTGCAATAATATTCATGTCTTCTTCATCTCTTGGCTCTGTGTTCTCTGTTGTTATGGCTGAGTAGTCAATCTTGTTAGCCTAGGGTTCTAGGGTGTTGATCCATTGAAATGAACATAGATAAGCCCCATTATCGCCTTTGTTCTCCACTGTTCTTTGATCACTTAGTTTCGCCTGATACTGATTTGATCACTTAGTATTTGATTCCAAGTTTAATCTTTTATCATTAACCCTGAATTAGGTTGCTAGATCTGTTTGGAGCAAGCATCACATCCCTGGTCAGCGAAAGTAGATATCAGGGTTTGATGTGAGCATATTAGGTCTGTGTTTAATGTTTGCTGTTAAGTATTGGTCCACGCGAGAGCACAGGTACCTTTGCTTCTCTGCGAAAGGAGCACACCTGCGAGAGCAGGGTGTTCTAGTTAAGAAATCTGAGTTCTAGGCTGCACTTAAAAAGCTTGAATAATTGTTTGGTTCAACATGGTTAACACCCAATGAGATACCCTAGGTTGACATCCTTATATCCTGAAATTAAAGCCCAATTTAATTACTTGTTTCTCACGAATTGTTTCTTTACCAAACTTATCGTTTTAGCTTGAACTTGATCATATAAAAATAAAGTGTAATATTTGGTCTCTGTGGATTCGATCCTAAAGTGCTACATCGACATACCATTCGATTGTGATAGTGTGCACATTAGGTTAATTGGTGTCCGTTCGCACGTAATATCAGTCCCTAATGATTCATGTAGGTCTGTGATTGTATATGTAGCTATAACTTAGGGGTGAGTGTTTGAGTATCCGTTCAGGTTTATCGGGTATTTTGAGGTTTTGTATATTTTGGTATTGGGTTCTAGTACATGTTTGTTTATTTTTACATATCGACCCGGATTCGGATATATTTAGTTCGGATTCTGTTATTTAGGATCGGGTTCGAATATTTATTTTAAAAGAAATAAGTTATATACTTAAAAAGTTTGAAAATAAACTATCGAAAATAGCAAATTATTAATCTGATTGTTGTTTTCAAATTTTAGATGAGACAAATAAATTAGTAATAAAATATGTATATATACATAAATTCGGTTATCTTCGGATATCTATTCGGGTTCAGATATTACCAGTTCGAATTCGGATATTCATTCTCTCCTAACTCAATACACATTCATGTTCTAGTTTGATTTGGATTTCGGTTCAGATATTTTGGGTCGGGTTCGGATACGAATTCAGGTATCGGATAGTGTCCACTCCTACTAAAGTTTTTCAAGTTTTCTTATAAGGAAAATGATGTTAGTGTTATTATATATTTATAGATCCATGTGTATGCGTGTAGTAGTTATCCACTCTTATTAGGACAAGTGCGGGCGGCAAATAATCCTTGTTTATAGTCACCTTAAATAAATATCTATAAATGACATTCATAATTCACCATATCTTAGCATCTATCCGTACGTGTTCGTATCAACTTTGAGTTTTGTATATCTTCTCACACCGTATAACCATGGGTGTTATTTATCAGTTATAATATTCAGTGTCATGATCTACTCATTATAATTCCAAGAACTCTTGATTGCGTTTTTATTTTAAAGTATTAAATTTGCTTAGTATTGGTTCAATTATTTGAACCTTCTATTACGTTTACGTGTTCTAGTTTTATTTTTTTGCTAAACAAACGTTCTAGTTTTGGATCCGAAGAAAGTAGATCATCGATGTCATATCATATTCTCGCAACACACTTGCATTGACAATGCTCATCTGAACATATATGTTTCTTTAACAATTAATAAATGATGGCTAAAGATATTAGTTATATTCTCAACGTTACTGAAGGAACCACGTGAATGTAAAAAAAAAGGTTAGAATTAGGTCTAATTTAAAGCCATTCCAACAACATATTTTATCAAATATCAGAGGTAGAATAATGGCCATCAGTGTGACGTCATTTCCCGTCGAAATTACATACCATCTGAAAACAAAAGAAAAACGATCTTGCGAATTGATCTGGAGAAAACGATCCTTTTTATGGGACCCCACAAGGAGACAAAGTTCGGTGACGTGTTGTATTCAGGAGCAGTGGACCACTGTTCTGTCGGCGTCGCCTTTCCAGACATACGCTAATAACGACAAAACACTACTTTTTCGGTGCTCAGAATGTCGATCCAACCCCTGACTTTTTCTATTATTTACTGGTTTTATGGCTTTATGCCATCAGTTTTTCGACTAAAAACGAAGACGACCCAGTTACTTTCACACGGTGTCTGTCAGTCGATCCGGATAAGATTCTCAATGTTGTTGAATTTACCATATAGCCCATGCATCCGTTACTTATGTACCACTAGCTGTAATGCTCCACGGCTTCTACTGTTTATACGAAAGCTACTAATAATGGTTGAGGTTTACGTGCAAGAAACAAAAATAGCAGGCGTATGTATTTTTCATACCTCTTTTTTTTTAATGAATTTTCATACCTCTTTGCATACAAACATCTCAATTTTCTTAGTATACTCGGGAATTCGCTATAAAACATATATTCATGTTACGTATTTGACTCTTGGTTCGAAGAGATTATGAGTTAAAGCTCATAATTTGCGGGTTCCCAACAGAAACAATTTTAGCAAGTTGATTTAAATGATATTCTAAATAATTAATTCCTTTATATATAGGGACTAGAGACATGCTAAACATTTTCTTTTGTCATATATATTATTGAAAGCTCTTAATTTAACTGTGAAATTTCATTACTAATATTCATAAAACATCAGTGCTGTTTATATAATTTTTATTAATAAATATGCTATACGAGTAAAGAGAAGCAACTAAACAAATTAAAAAGGTATTAAATGCACTAGTATGAAAGACTATTAGATTTTATTCGTTGGCTAATAATTCTCAATAAATAAAATTTATTTTAAAAATTCTATATGTTTTAAAATACTAATAAAAAAATTCAAAGCTACCTGGGATAGTCTAATCGGTCGTTTGGATGGCTTTCCTCTGGATTGGCCATGCGGATAAGGCACATCTAATTGATTTAACATGCATGTAGTTAGTTACTTCATTTGAAAGACAGTTTGTTAATATTTAATACTAGTTTTGAAAAAAGATTACTGTAGTTTTCTAAGAACTGCATGTAAATATATTTCAAAGCCTCGTAAGTGCATATGCATATCCCATTTAAATTCTCATTTTTTTATTTTCTTCATTGAGATACAAAATAGCAAAACACGAAAATCACCGAAAGCTTACATGTGATTGGATTTAATGATAACTTTTTGGATTTATTAGGAATGGACCGGCCCCGAGATATGTTCAAAAGCAATTTATTGATTGTACGTGTCATTGATCACATACACTTATAATATATGCTTACACATATATATATATATACACTTAAAATGCAGAATTGAGATTCCCGATTTTGGCTAAACACTGCACGTACTAGAAAAAAATCACTTATAAACTTAGGTCTCTCAATTTAATCCGTTAAATTAATTTAATTCGTTATTTATTTTGATTTGATCTAAAAAATCTTGATATCTGTAAGGCTTTAGAGTAAAGCAAGTAGTAAACTTAATATCGGTTACAAACGAAATAAATCTACAACTATTATTTTTAGAGGCGAATACTAATTTTTTTAGAGATGAATATCCGATATGTTCTATCATTTATACAACTAAATATATATCTACAACTAAGTATAGAAATTTAAATATATAGTATTATCTAACTATTATTTTAACATATAATTTTATTTATCAAATCACTTATATTGAGAAAGAAATATACAAATTGCATCTTTTGTGAAATAAATATTGTAAAAATGTTAAGTCTATAGTTAGATGACTTTCAATACTGCAAATTGGGGTTGACCATGTTTAAAAGTTATCAAATTAGGGTCGTCGTTTGTACAAAATAAAATTTGAACATATATTTTATATTTTAAACATATGTTTCAACTGAACTATAATCTTAAAAAAATAGATGAGAAATCTATGTGTTTTGCTTTGCTCCTTATGATAGGAAGATCCGAGTCTCAAACTAATTTCCATAAATTATGCAATAGTAAAAAATGACACATTAGACTATATGGCCTACCAGACTATTGATCTGACAACATAAATTTATCATCTACCAGTTTTTAAACAATTTTTCTTGTGAAGATTTTAATCAAGTAATTTTACAAAATATAACTCCAGCAAGAGTTCTTTTTTTTTAAGTACAGTTTATTCAAATATTTTTGCGACAAATATATTCCATAAAAAAAACTATAGTCTCATCGAGTAGATCATTAAATTATATAAAGGGCTTTTTATCAATTTTATGCACAGATTGAAAATGAGATTGTAGTTCGTGGAGGAGAAGAGAAGATGGCGAGAAAACGAAGGCGTTGCAAAGAATTTATGATACCTATCTAAAACAGAAGAAGTTTTGACTCTTCTCTACCTATCTTTCTCTTGCCTCATAAATTTAAAAAGTTTCTTGTGGAGACCACACGGAATCGTCTTCATGCTGGCGAAAATGAGAAGATGTAATGTTAATCTCAGCTGTTTCTACATCAATATATATATGAGTATAATGGTCAAATGGTGTCGACATTACAAATTCCAGCGACGATACTAACAAAGTATTAACATCGTACATAATTCACAAAAGATGTTAGTCTATGACAATTCTGAAGAAAATATAGTGTTAATCGTTTCAAAAACATGATGTAGTATCATTTCACATCTATCAGTGATAGTATCAATTTAATCTGAGATGTATTTTTGATGTAGATAAATATTTAGGATATTTCTAAATATTTATTATTTATTTAATTAGTTATTTTGATAATTATCTTTATTATTTTAGGGTTTTATGGTTTTCATATATATAGGTTTCTTATGCCTAGAGTTGTATTCAGTTGATTGATTATTAATAAAAGAAGCTTTGCTTTATACCTTAATATAGATTTGATTCAGTTCATCTATTTTAAGTTGCCTTGAACAAGATTCGATTAAATTCATCTTCTTCAGGAAGTTGGTCTCAAGAAGCTAACGAAAGTNGTTTTCATATATATAGGTTTCTTATGCCTAGAGTTGTATTCAGTTGATTGATTATTAATAAAAGAAGCTTTGCTTTATACCTTAATATAGATTTGATTCAGTTCATCTATTTTAAGTTGCCTTGAACAAGATTCGATTAAATTCATCTTCTTCAGGAAGTTGGTCTCAAGAAGCTAACGAAAGTAACTCTTGATCGATCGATCCAAGAACAGGTCTCGAAGAACCCTAATTTCTGAGATCGACCGTTCACCTATCTATCTGCTACATCAGTTGGTATCAGAGCTGCGTTCCTTTGGTTTCTAAATCGAAGGCGATTCTGGATGTCATGGTGAGTATTAGCATATATCCTATCCTGGACGAAAGTCCTTTTGTTGAGAGAGAAGAGAACCATGAGATCTATGAAGAGACCTATGGTGATCCAATCTATGATATATATGAAGACGATGTCCATCCTATTGACTTTGTTTTCAAAGAGGGTTCCTTTGAAAATTCGCGTGCAAAGTTAGGGAGAAATCATATTGATGAAGATTTGATGCGTGCAAACTTTGTGCAAAAACGAATTTTTGAAGATTCAAGATATAATCAGATCCGTGCAAAAATCGTGCAGAATCAAGTTTTTGGAAAATTTCTAGAGATTCTGGGATGTGCGAAATTCGTGCAGATTTGTGCTATTCCTATGCTAAGAATGGTATTGAAGATTCGAGGAAGAGTTTTTCTTGGAAAACGTTTGGGATCCAAAGACTACGATCAAGATTCGAGGACGAATCTTCTCAAACCCGAAGAGAATGATGTAGATAAATATTTAGGATATTTCTAAATATTTATTATTTATTTAATTAGTTATTTTGATAATTATCTTTATTGTTTTAGGGTTTTATGGTTTTCATATATATAGGTTTCTTATGCCTAGAGTTGTATTCAGTTGATTGATTATTAATAAAAGAAGCTTTGCTTTATACCTTAATATAGATTTGATTCAGTTCATCTATTTTAAGTTGCCTTGAACAAGATTCGATTAAATTCATCTTCTTCAGGAAGTTGGTCTCAAGAAGCTAACGAAAGTNGTTTTCATATATATAGGTTTCTTATGCCTAGAGTTGTATTCAGTTGATTGATTATTAATAAAAGAAGCTTTGCTTTATACCTTAATATAGATTTGATTCAGTTCATCTATTTTAAGTTGCCTTGAACAAGATTCGATTAAATTCATCTTCTTCAGGAAGTTGGTCTCAAGAAGCTAACGAAAGTAACTCTTGATCGATCCAAGAACATGTCTCGAAGAACCCTAATTTCTGAGATCGACCGTTCACCTATCTATCCGCTACATCAATTTTTGACTAGTCATATATTCTCTCGTTTCAAAAAAAATATTTTTATCTTTTATGTATTTTTATTAAATATATAATAATGGTAAACTGTAGTTAAGAAATTAATTATCTTTTGAATTTGTGTTATTGTTAAATTTTTAAATAGTTAACTATAAAAGTAAATATTTGTAATTAAAGTTTAATATTAAAATATGTGTAAAAACATCAAAAATATACATCCTTTTAAATAGAGGGAGTATACATTACCGGCTTTTTGTATGAAAGCATGAAATTAGAGCAGTCGTACGCTCAAACTTTCTTTGTCATTTATACCCAAAATATAGTTACTACGATTTCACTCGTAGGTATAAATGTTTTATCAACAAGTGTGAATGTTAAACGTTCACATTCAGTATAAACTACAAACGGAGATGAAATCTACTAAGGTCATAATCAAGGTACACATATTATCATTGATGCAAATTTATATATTTTGGTGTTGTTAGGCATCAAATGATAGAACAATAATACTTACTGATAATATGTTACAGCTTCTGTATTAAAAGATAGTAGTATGATAGATAATGAGTTGGTTACATATTGGTTTATTTGTCTTGGGTTTTAAGCATGTTAAGGTAATTTATAATAGAGGTGTATTTCTGGTCCTTCCTTTATGTTGTGGTATTACATTAACGTTCTTCTCCCCAACTAGAGTCACTTTTTGGTCTGGTTAAAAAAGTGAAGTAAACACTTGTTGGTTCTTTTTGTCTCCATTAATTGATAGGTTTATTGAACAGTAGGACAATGCTCGGACCATTAGATTAAAATATTTTAAAACGAATCGAACGGCTGGTAACAAAACAAGTACGATGATACTAAAAGCGTGTATGTATTAATTCTTCACCGCTTTATTGTCTCTGTAATACAGTAAGTATATCACCGGTCAACTGAAGCCATTTTTTATTTGTTTTTCACGGTTGCTAGCTTGTGTTTAGGTTTCAACGTGTGGTTAAGCGATGGACGACCATTGTATGGTCATAGCAGGTAACTGGGTTTGTGGCGTCGAAGGAAAGTGGGACTTTTCCATAGACAAGCAAAACTATAGATATTCAGTTCCCGTGATCAAGAAACTTTAGTCAAGAACATGTGGATAGTCGGGCTAACAAGGAGACACGAAAGTTGGTGGATAGTATGGTTAGCTAAATGGTGGTCAGTCGAGTTGTGGGCAGATGTGTTGTGGGCTGTGGAGTTGTCTGTGGGTGAGATGTGGTCAAGAGAGAGATGTAAGGGGGATATTCTGGCGGGTGCTGTGGGGTTAGGATTGGATTGGTTGTAGGAGTTGTGGGTGTGAGAGTTGTGGTTGGGTGAAGCTCCAACAGGGGTTTGTGGAAGGCTGACGCCTTAGTTTCCATTGGCTCTTAGAATGACGTAATTGATGATGTTGCTTGGGCTGTCAGTGATGGTGGGGTTAAAGGTAGGGGTGTTGATCTGGACGAGAACTTTGTCCGGTTTCTGCATGACCATTGAAGAGTTGATTTTTATGATAAAAACATTGCTTTCATCATGGGTAAAGAGATATCAAATGAAAGAGATAGAGAAGATAGGTCATATCATCCATTTGTCAGTCGATCTTGATGTGGCGGCCTCCGCTGTTCTATGACGAAAGAGAAAAGGGGATCTGCGTGTCAATCTATAACAGAGGGTTTAAAAGTAAATTGGGAGATGTAGGTTTAGCTTTGTTATACCTCACAGAAGAACAAGCAACAATGTTGAAACCCAGTTAATCTTCACCAATTTTCATCTTTCGACAATGGAGGCGGTGAGAATCAATGATTACTAGGATTTGAGTGGAAGAGAAAGGGTCGAATGAAAGATAAAAAGAAATATTATTTTTTAAATTTTTTTTAATAAGTAACTAAGCTTATTCTTATTCTGGGAGTAATTTAGACAAAAGAACAAAGAAAAGTATTGGACGTGGTCAAAGTATGCTAACGTGATATAGGTCCAAGGAAAAGTATGTATAAACGTAAGTTTTTCATAGATAATTGGAATAAAAGGTTCCAAAATTTTGGTAGTCCAACATATTTCTACACCTACCTAAACTTTAAGAAATACATCCAACACTTGTCTAATTTACCATCAACCGATCTAACAGATCCTAATATCTAAAATTCTCAAAGTTAAGACAAAAAAAAACTGAAGGGTATGCACGTCTGTGAATGTAACTTCAAACTTTAATAGATTTTGGTATTCCGTGGAGTGGATATTTTGAGTCTAGTGCACTAGTGCTTATACTTGTCATGAACTGATTATTAAAAATAACAATGTGGTTAAAAATACTGTATTTATATTATCTCAATCTAGAGCCATTCTATACAAATCATGATTAAAATAGTTTGGCAAACTTAAAAAAGAAGAAGAAAATATCAATTTAAAAAGTCAAAGAGCTCCATGTGAAATCTGTAAAGCAACCTTTCTGTTTTTCTGTGTGTGTGTGTGCTCCTTCCCTCTACTAAATAAAGTCTATAAATATGTACAAGCTGTTCTAAGAAAAATTAAAACCCCAAATCCCAATAAATTCTACTTTTTTCTCTCATAATAAACTCTGTCTGAGCCTAGAAATCCAGCATCACCATCCTCTATTTCAAAGCTTCATTGTTATCTTCTTCTTTGATCTCTTGTTCAAACACAACTATTACCTTTTTTCTTCTTGTTATACTCCAAGAAACCAGGAAGATTTCTAGTTCTAACAATCTCATTCTTAGAGTTTGAAAAAATGGAAGAAAATAATAATAATTTTCAGACAAAATTCAGTCCCAAGATTTCAGAAATCAGAGCATCTCTTTCTCAGATCATATTAGCAGGAGGACCAAACACACTCGACTCTGTCTTCTCATTTCTCGCCACTTCCTCCGCCACAACATCCCTCGCCACTCTCAACCCTCCACCACCGCAGCTCGGCTCCTCCGTCTACCTCCAGCAGCGAGATTTTATCGAAAGCTTCCACCTTCAAAACAGAGCAATCTCCACTCTTCCTCCTCCTCCTCTGTTCGATCATCAAACTTCTCCAGCCGCAGCTTTCGCCGCCGCGTTAGCGGCAGGGAGGACAGCGAAAAAGAAGAAGCTTTACAGAGGAGTGAGACAGAGACACTGGGGAAAATGGGTTGCGGAGATAAGACTCCCGCAGAACAGAATGAGGGTTTGGTTAGGTACTTACGAAACAGCGGAAGCAGCCGCCTATGCTTATGACCGCGCCGCTTATAAGCTCCGTGGAGAATACGCTCGTCTCAACTTCCCGAATCTCAAGGACCCCAGTGAGCTGCTCGGGCTCGGAGATTCCTCTAAGCTTATTGCTCTCAAAAACGCAGTGGACGGGAAGATACAAACGATTTGTCAGAGAGTCAGAAGAGAGAGAGCTAAAAAGAGCGGAAAAACGAGTAAAGATTCTTCATCCTCGCCGGAGACTCTGTCTTCTCCGGCGGAAACTGCCACTGCGGTGAATTCAGAGGATAGCTACTGGAGTTCGCAGATGGGTCTGTGGAATAGCGAGAATAGTTCTCCTGCGTCAGTTTCTATCTCAGATGAAGTTCCGGCGACTTTAATGGCGGCGGCGGGGGAAGAGACGATGATGGATACTGAAGGGTTTTTGCTTGCGAGGATGCCTTCGTTTGATCCAGAGCTTATTTGGGAAGTTCTCGCCAATTAAATCACACAAAACTACGGAAGTAGAAAGATAACTTGGGGATCAAGACATATGATGAGAAGATTAGGGTTTTGTGTGTGAATTAGGGCATAAGGTGAACCGGATATTTGTTAAAAAAAAATCATTCAGAAGCTGTTGAGTAATGGATATATTAGGGTTTTTAATTAAGATTAAAGCCTCGTGGTTTTTGAGAGAGGTTGTGAAAGCTCCTTTTTTGAAGTTATATTGTAATCATCCAAGGACTTTCTTATTGTACTTTGAACAAGTATTATAATGTAACAATTTTTAGTTGAGCAAAAGCTTCTGGAGACTGAAAACAGGTGTGAAGTTAAAACCTAATGTTTGGAAGAACGCAATTAAATAAGACTGGTGGGGAAGGTAGAAAAGCACATGTCACCGTCTCTACCATGCACAATGCTTTTAAAGTGGTCCCTTTTATTCTCTCCTTCCATGTGATAAGTCAAAGACTTCTTTCTTCTCATTAACAGTGTGGACCAAGCAATTTCGGACCAGAACACCGTAACAACACTGGATTTGGTTCCATATTTTTATATACGCAATTCTAATTCTCATATCTATCTCTCGATGCCTCAATCATATTTTTCTTCAATCTTTTTTGGATTCTGAGAATTCGTCAACCCTATCTTCTATTTTTTTTTTCTTGTCTACCATGACGTTTCTACAGTGTTATGGAGAAAGGTGATGATGTTTTTTGTATAAAATTTGACATCCAACCCACATTAATTAGACCATCTTTGCAAAAACTAGACCGAAAAACGCCAACATCGTCATCTTGTCACTATTTCTCCAAAATATTTTATGTCGACAACGAGGATATGATTTAAAAATGGTCTTACTGATTCAACTACTTTTCGGAGTAAAATTTCTGTTTATCTTAACATTATACCCCACCATAAAAAAATGTTTATCCTTGTTAAATTTATGAAGCATATATGAATCACTTATTAGTTACTTACTTATTAGCTGGCCGACTGATAAGCGGTATAGTCATTGATATCACAAGTCTTTTCATTGGTTTTGTTACAAACGTACAAAGGTAGATTCATAGTAGTGAAGCTTATATATGGGAGACATGCAGAGAGACTCAGAGACACAACCACCTAAGTGGTTTTTATTCTAAGTATTACGTCTACTTGCATTATATAGTCTCTCTTTATTCTAAGTATAGCATCTACTTACTTTATACAGTCTCTCTTAGAAGCATTAGGCTTATGAGATCATTTCACTTAGTCGCTGTCGCTACCACTGCTGCTTCCACTCTCATTGCCACTGCCATGCCCATCCTTGTTCTTCTTCTTCTTGTGCTCATTTTGCTTCTTATGTTTCTTCTCTCCATTGTTAATGAACGCTCCTATGCCATTAGTACCTTTGTTTGTCTCATGAGTTTTGTCCTGGTGCTGTCCTAAAAGCTTCCCATGTCCATGGCCCTTGTTAGCCTCTTGGCTCTTGTGCCCTAGAAACGTCCCTAAGCCGTTCTTACCCTTTTGGCCTTTTTGACTCTTGAACAACCCATCAAGAAACCCACCGTGGCTACGGTGGTTCAGAGTCGGGCTATGCCCATATACTGGGCGGCTGTGGCTCTGCCCATATCCCTGGTGATGGTTCTGACCATAACCCTGGCGACTCTGGCCTTGAGCCACATCGTAGTATTCTTTTTCACGTGTTTCGTAGTACTGCATTGTGGTAAAGAAGAAGCGAGTTTTATGGTTTGTATTTGTGTTGTGTGTGGATTTTGGAATGAACCTTAGATGTCTATATATACGATGACAATTATCTAAGTTCTACTGAATTCGAATAAACTCTATATGATATAGTGCTTGTCTTTATCTTGAACTTATTCTTAGTTTAAACTTATCTAAAGTGAATCAATTCCAATGGCATTTTCTTTTTACCTAATATGGATATCTTTTTTTTTTCAGAACTGATTCTCAGTTTTAGTTGTCCAAGATTCTGATTCTTTTGTTCATATTGATCTCATTGCGATCTGCTACGTGTATAAGAATATATTGATACTAGTAATGGCAGATATTTTGTTTGTCTGCTTTTTATAGATAGATTTAGCTTATATATTAATTTACTTCCTTTTAAATCTAGACTCTAGTATTGTTTTGAATAATTGAACTTCAGTAATCCGATGACAACCCAAACTTGTTTCTTATTACGTGAAGCTATGAAACATGCAAAGGGGCAACTTATCCTATCATGCCGATTCTCAGTAATAGTCTGAACCAAAGGGCTAGGAGGTTGCAATTTAAACTATTTGCCAAGTCAAAAGTAGGGAACATCCATCATTTATCTTGTTGACACCCGTCACACCACATTAACACAACGACTTTGCATGCAATCCCTGAGCAGTGCCTGCTTAGGACTAGGAAGGCAAAATAAAATACATGATCTGACTGTATTGATCGGACCCATTTCACAATTTCAAAAGAGATTTCCTTCTTAAGTCTTTATTAAAATTTTCCTTAAAGCATTTTTGGTGTGAGATCCAGTCTTTTAGGTTTCTCAAGATCTTTGATTATGGCTCATTTTCTATAGGGCGTCATAGATCATTCCATGCATGTTATATATCTTAGAAAAGTAGCATGCTTTAATGAAATATGCAAATGTAATATGGAGTTCCTTGAGGAGATTCATGATAGGTTTAGATGAATTAATGAGAATATTAGGATAAGATCCACGTTTTGTTACTATTTTTTTGTTATGTTTTGGAAAATGAAACAATATTCGGTTTCATTTGGATTATGGGTGTTCAATCCGGATATTGGGTTTCGGTTCGTTTTTTGGTATTTCGGTTATTAAAATATAACTGCTATTCTAAATCCATATTTATTTCGGTTCGATTTGGTTTATATACCATCGGTTTTTAGTTTATTCAGTTTTATACCAAAAAACGTTATTATTTAGTTTGAGATCATATTATATATTATACAAATATATAATATGATCATATTTAGAGTCATATTGTCAAAAATATTATATGTTTAAATAAAAGAATAAAAAACAAAAAGGCTTTTGTCATCTAATAAAATGGTCAAATTTAGAATTAATATCAAAGTTCTAAATTTTTAAAATAAAAAACAAAACAGAAGCATGAAAGAAAAGTTTTTATATTCTTCCATATTTAGTATTCATCAAATTAATATGTCTTCGATTGAACACAACTATGTGTGGTTAACGATAAAATAAAAAGTTGTAAGGAATTTCAACTAATTGTTGTCCATCAAATTTATAATCTTTAATTCAATTTAGTTATTGTTAAAATAAAGCAAAAAGATAAAAAAAGACTAAGAAAATAAGAAGCCTTAGTTGCAGTAAATTGTTAGTTAATTATAGTTCAAATGATTCAAGTGATTTACAAATTATAATTATAATTCAACTCATGTAACAAATAGATATTCATGCGTCGTTATAAATATATACATATTTACATGTTTCAGTTTAATCGGTTATAAATCAAACCATATCTAGATCCTACGGTTTTTATAAAATCACATCCATTCGGTTTGTATGGTATATAGCAAAAAAACATATTATTGATTATTTAATATCTTTTAGTAATACAAAATTAAAAAAAGAACTAAGATATTTAAAACATTGATAACAAAAAATTTCAGTGTGAATTTTTTTATAATTTTATCATTTATAAATGTTCTTGAACATTCATTGAAATTTTTGAAACTAAAATATTTATGTAATCTTATTGAATGATACTTTTTACTCATATGGTTCTATATATATATATATATATGTTTTATTATTGAATGATACTTTTTACTCATATGGTTTTAAAATCATGTGTGTATTTTTATAATAAAAATGTTAAGCTATTGAGCATTAATTTTTAACATAATAATTTTAATAGTTTTAGTCATTTATTCTCGTTTTTCTAAATTCAAATTATAATGCATACGAAATAATAGAAAGTTTAATTTTATAGCTAATTTGATTTTTAATTTATTTTAATAATATAAAATTAAAGAAAAAATGATGGAGGAGATAAAAATTGTTATCAAATATTTATTATTAGAATCATTAATTGTCATATATATATTCTTCATTTATGGTAATTCCATAGGTGTTATTTAAGGAAATAAAATAAAATAGTAATTATATCTAGTGGAACAATCATAAATGCTTCTATTGTAAATATCATATCATATCATCATATTATATAGTTTGACCAACGAATGTATCTAGCGACATATAAAAATTGAATGTGAATCTACTTATTTTTCAATTGAATGTAATTGACTACCTAATTGAGTGAAACCTAAACATGGAGGTTTTTTAATTATTACAAAATTGAGGTTACAATTTTTTAAATGTTTCTCTTTTAATATATAGAGGATTAGGGTATGATCTCCGGGTTAAGTTAGGGATAGGACTGATTGAAGGATTAAAACCGATTTAATTTGATTAATCCGAAACTCATTAGCTTAACCAAATTTAAATTCCATAACCGGTTTTGATTCTAAACTTTAATTTGAAATTTGCTTTGGTTAGACTTGTTGTTTGGTTTTTGTTCAATTTTTTTTTCTATCTAGTAGATTGATAATAACTTGATCAAAGTTTTACACAAAACCAACAAAGGTTTGAAATCTTTGGAGTCATAAACCGGCGAGGTAAACATCAAGGTAAACAACACCTCTCGGAGCCAAAGGTAGAACCAACAAAAAAGAAACCTAACTAGACATAAACAAAGAAAGGAAGAGGTTACTTAGATCTCATGGAACACACATAAATTCGATAGAGATGTAAAGCCGATTGATAACAGACACCAGAATGAACATGAAAGCATAGTAGATCCAAATTATTGGTTTTTATTCATGTTTCGATTTAATTCAATTCTAATTTGAAGCCGTTTGGTATCGGTTTAATTTGATTTTAGTTTCTTTTTTTTTTTGTTCCAAAATTTGATTTTAATTTCAAAAACTAGTTTTATTTCGGTTTAAGGATAACTTGACTTTTTCACTTTTGTCAAAAGATGGTTCAATCGTCTATCTTGGCCTAAATTGTACGTCAAAACCGAAATATAATCAAACCATTGTAAGATATGATTTGTGTTATACAAATAGAAAGCTTAGACCCTTCACTCACATTGAAAGATATGAATCATCGAACTAAACTCTCAATAAGCGAGTCCAGAATCTTCAGGAGGGAACAGGTTCGAGCATGGCCTGTTCGTGCCACTCACCATTTAAGTTCGACTGCCACAGTCTGACCATCCCATCGCTTCCAGTGCTAGCTAAAGTCATGCCACTCATGTCCCATTCCATCTCCCAAACCTGAACATGAAACATCAAAGCAGTGATATTAAATTATGTTTTACACGGATGGAAGGAAAACAAAAGTGGTATCCAAGATAAAAAAAAAAGCTTAGATTAGAACCTAAAGTTTCATTCTCAAAACCCAACAAAACACCGAATCAGAAAATCGGATACCTCGCCTTGATGACCAGAAAGCGATGCAGCCTTCTTTACAGGAAGCCTTCCATCAAGGTCAGGAGCTAGACCAACTTGCCATATTCCTATGCCTTTATGAGTTGTAACAGCAACAACCTCGTACGGTCTGTATCAAAAGAGGATTAGTTTGAGCGTTTAAAAACAGTACTAATGAAAGAGGAGTAAGACTCTGTTTGAGATTACCGGCCAATATTAGGGGCCCATGAGACAGCATAAACTGGATCACCTTTGTCTTCTGGTGAGGCTAATTCAGCCACAGCCAACCATCTGTTATGAGCTTCATCAAACTCCCAGATCTACAACAACAACAAGTCTCTCAGGATTCATTCGTTTCGCCAGTTCAAAGAAAGTGAAGTAATGTCTTACCTTGGAAGAATTAAGATGAGGAGAATCAGAGTTGAAAGCTAAAACAAAGCAGCTGGGTTCTTGCTCTCCACTCCTGATTGAATTCCAAGAAACAGATGCAGACAGGGTCGATGGTTTACCAAGAGTGGACAGAGAATCGATAACATTCTGAAACTCAGCCTGCAAACAGAATGTTGACAAGAAATCGATTAGAGACCACTCCAACTTACATGTATCCTTCTGCAAATGATACAAAACTTAGTATAAGTAAAAGCAACCTGAAGTTGCCAGTTCTTTAATTCCAATGGATTTGACAGCTCAAAAACCCTAAGGTACCCATCTGAATAAGCTGCAACCTGCAAATAAGATCATAAATGTTTAATTGAAGCAGAAAAGATTGTTAAAGATGGAAAAACCAAAAGAAAAATACCATCTTTAGACTCTTTCTGGAGACCCCAAATTGAACATCAAGCACTTGGGTAGACTTGTTCATTAAACTCTTACACAGTTTCCACTCAAGAACATGTGTGTCTGAAAAAACAAAGTACAGACTTTAAGTTCTCAACCAAACAACTTAGCAAATAATCTATGGAGAGTTTCACAAAAGATACCTTCAGAGACTTCCTCCCAGATAGACAAGCTGCCGTCTTCGCAAATGCAAGCAACTGCATCGCCGTATTCAGAGGGAAGCCAGAGGATCTTTACAAGACTCGATTCACTAACCCTAACTTTGGAAGTGCGATTGAAAGAAGAAGAAGACGAGGGAACAGGAGAGTCGTAAACGGAGAGGGTTCCGTCTATTGATCCGGCAGCAAAACGGTGACCAGAGTTGTTCCAGGAGGAACAGGTGGTGCCAGAATCAAGCGTCGCCATCGATTTCGCCGCCATGTCTCTCCTCTCTCTCTCAGTCTCGGATAATAGTCCCCGGCCGGTGGTTCAAGCGAGGCTTCCAAGTCGTGGAAACTTATGGGCCCGTACATATAATGGGCCTATACTAATTTTAGTCAGGCCTTTGTAAATTCGTGGCCCAGGTACTAGTTATCCCCTATATATTAATTGAGAAACATTTGAAAAGATGTAACCTCAAGTTTGTATTAATTAAAAAGTAATCTTGCTTAGTTGTCAATCAATTAGCATATCAATTAAACTGACGTGGCGGCTTTAGGTTCAATTGAAACTAGGTGATTTTCCCGTGCTCATGCACGGGTATGAATATTTATCAAGTAAATATATTGTAATATATTCTAATTTATTAATTTACATAGATATTTACTTTTAATTATAAATTAATTTATAATTTATATGTATAACTTATATTAATAGTATTAGATTATTTTAATTAGACATATGATTTAGTAGATGTTATATTTAATCGGTTAGGTTGCTTTTTTTGGTCAATATTCGATTTGGTTACACTTGTGTATTTTAGATTGCATCTATTTTTCTGAATTCAACTATAATATTTTCCTTCTAAATATGCTAAAACTTTAATTATTATTGTATTTAGATTGGCTATCGTCTTATATATGTAAATATATTTTAATAAGATTATGTATAACTTAATATATATTATGCTTATAATGAAATTTAAAATAAACTGAAATTTTGACACAAAATTATATAAATGAATATAACGATAATATTCTGAAGTCTCATTCATATATATATAAATTTTACAAAAAAACTGAATTATAAAAGTTGGTTAATATTTTTTTTTCTATATTGATATTTTTGAGTCATCCTTTAATCTATATGTATAAAAATAAATAAATAATTATTTTAAAATTATATGTTTTTGTTGTAGTTAGATCTTTTATTTTTGATATAAGTTAGATTCGTTCCATTACTCGTTTTGTGAGTATATTGAGTTAGATATATTTTTCTAATTAAATCAAATCAAATTAGTTTTATTTATCGCTTAATGCAAGTATTTTATAAGATTTTTAATAATTGGACATATGTTGATTTTTAAGATATATTAAAAATAAAGTGACGATCAATAATAATTTACAATCATAAATATGAGTATAAAGATAAACATTTGAAATTTCATGAGAACATATTAATATTTACAAAAATTAAATATTTATAAATTCTAAATTATTTTATACCTTAGATTTCTTTAAAGGTAAATTGAAATTTTTTAAACAATCTTAAAAATTAGAACTTAGATTTACTTGAGTATTTTGATTATTTATCTATTAAGTTCCATAAACATAAAAACATAAAATTTAAAAGCAAACTATATATTAAAAAGAATTTTTAATAATGATAAAATATTATATTTTCATTTCATTAATAGTGTATAGTGCTACGCTATTTAAAAAAATTTGAAATTATTTGATCAGAATATTTATGTGTTAAAAAATATTTTATTTTTAATATCTCTTAAATAAACACTAAAAATGTTGTTTTATGAAAATGTCGAAAAAATATTTAATTTCGTTTATATATAAACATTTTTATTTCAAAAATATTTCTTTTTTTGTATATGTGTGTTTAAAAAGTAAACATAAATTAAAAAATTAAGTAAAATCTTATTATGAGAAAAGGAAATACATTATTAATATCAATCTTATTTAATATTTTTGTTTATTAAGAGTATCTATGTAATTAACCATCGTGAGAGTTAACGTGAGCGCGACACGTGGAAAACTGACTTCTCAAATAATATTATAGAGATACATTTAAATTAAATATTACTATTTTGTGAACTTTCTTTTTTTATTAAACCATATTATATATACTTATATTTTCGTTTTTAAATAGTTATGTAAATTTTATAAATGTTTGCTTTTTATTTTATATTATTATTTGGAAATTTCTGAAAAGGAAATAATATTTAATTGTATTTTTAATTCATTAGGGGTATCATAGTAATCAACCAGTGTGAGAGTTAACGTGAGCGCGACACCTAAGAAAGTGACTTCTCAAATAATATTATAGAGATTTGCTAGGAAAAAATAATCAGAGACGCATATAACGCATGTAACATAGTTTATATATTTATATATATTGCACACATGTAATGGAAGAAAAGGAAAATATACGATTTGATAACGATTTGCATATATTAACTATAATAACTTCATTCCTTTTAATTTATGGAAGTGTATATGTAAAATGGAAAATACTTAAATTCAAATAATTATAACGTAATTTATAAATCATTGGTGTAAAGTTTTGTTACACAAATATGCAAATAATCATAAAATCATATGAGTAGAAACCTCATTTAATAAATATCCAAATTAAAAGTGTGCTATATTACTATGTTTATATCATTTAAATTTAATTATATATCATATACAATATATAAGATTGATTATTTTTATTTATTTACCCTAATTGCGAATAAACAAGAGTAATAGTTAAATTTATATGCATACGCCAATTTGTTACATAATAGTAATTGATTTCTTAGTTATTTAATATATATATATATATATATATATATATTATTTTATTATTTATAATATGCAGAAAAATATAAAAGAAATAATAAATATAAAATACTTATTGTGCATAAAGTGCAGATCTTAACCTAAGTATTTATCTGTTTAATTATTTTAAAACTTAAATATTTTATAAATTTCAGGTCAAAACAAACAAACGAAATGAGAATAAAATTCAAAATAAATATTTATATCGAGTAATAACCAAAATATAAAAAAAAAACATAGCAAGAGAAAAATGGAAGATAAATAGGATTGACACGTGAACGTGAACTTCTCATAACTGGAAGATAAATAGGATTGACACGTGAACGTAAACTTCTCATAACCAT
>CAKOAT010554043.1:154017-177739 GCA_932364175.1 Eruca vesicaria subsp. sativa
AAATCAGATCCATTAAATTCTAAGATTTGATTTACATTTCTAATTAAAATTGTTTTTGATCATACGTATAGATAATTATATAAAAATTCCAAAATTCTAAAATTTCAAATACATACAAAAACAATCATATGTAAATTTTAAATTTGTGAATATTAAAATTTTATATTTTAATTACATATATTCACCCTGCGCAAGGCGCGGGTCTTATCCTAGTATACAGTAATCGCAAGGCCAGCAATCTCCCACTCGCTTTAAATGAGATGTAAGGAAAAAAGAAGTTGAATGGCTTTTGTTTTGCCACGTGTAAACGAAGTAAACACGCGTCATCCGCATGGCTAATAAATGATAAAAATTTTAATTTTATTTACATATTTACTGGTTGGGTGAACATTAGTTTCATCTTCACTCCAAGAGAAGACTGTGTGGTCCGTAAGCCTTCCACTCCACCGCCCACAACTTATACTATCTCCGGTAAATTTCTTAAATTTACCTTCTTTGATTATTTTTAGACTTTTTTTTTAACAAAATTATCGGTTGAAATCAGTTACTCCCTTCCGTTTTTTTTAATTTTCACCATTTATCTTAGGGGTAAAAGTGAAAATGGAGAAAGAAGGGAGTAGCAGTAACACTCGAACTTTACCGCCAAAGACGGCGGAACAAGCAAATACAACCTACCTGGAGAGGTAACTAGTCTTTTTGGTACAGGGTCTAAATTTTACTTTATTAATTTTAAGAAATGAAATGGTTCGATTATACTGAAAGTAACAATATAAATGCTGGAGAGCAGGAGGAGGTTAGTGTCTGATCTTAACATCAATTGTTGGACTTTACTGGATCTGGCCAACAAAGCATCAGCGGTTTTTTGGGGAGATGAGTATTTGCCGGTGAAAGTTGCATGTAAGAGACTTGAATTCTGTCTTGAGTATATCATCTTAAGAGAGATGCAATTGCTGCTATATTAATATGTCAGTTTTTCTTTTTGGGTAAAATGTTAATATTATACCATTTTTGATTTTTCACAAGCAGCGCAAGTTGAAGAAGCTAAATATCCTTGTCGAGAGGAAAGACGGTTTGAGAAGAAGTATGTCCGCCGGAAGAAAAGCAAGGAGGAGCACATGGAGTCTGATATGTGGCAGGCCCAACACCCTCCGGTTCTTTATCAGTATGCACGCAGGAAGGGAAAAACCCATGAGGGAACAAGCCGAACAGGAAGAGAGGATGTGGATGACACCATCTAGAAGCATGACGTGGAGAAGTAAATAGAATAAGGAATAATGGATTAGGTACAGGTCGTAGTATCTGTTGTAATGACTCACGTGGGATGTTGGCTAGTGAGTAAGGGTAATTGTAAAAGGGTATCAAATTTTGGTTTGATCACGTTTGCAAGCGAGGGAATTGAGAGACTCCATTTTGTTCTCTCTTGTAAACATATTCAGATCAATATAAAGTATTTGCATAGTTTGGTTGAGCTTCACAAGTTTGATACAGTACACGTCTCAGAGTCTACATCAACTTTAGATCCTGTCCAAAAAACATCACAATGAGAAGAAGGAATACAACGATGGTGAAACTAACTCAAAATTTGAGCAAGTAGAAGTAGTGGATGATGGACAAGGCCGTTGCAGTGGAATAAAAAGAGTTCAAGGGAGGGAGAATATAATCAGGATATTACCCCAAATAACAGCCAACGGTTTTCTAAAGAAGAACTGGGGTTTAAGTCTTAAGTGAAACAAGACGAGGAAAGGAACGAGCTTGTGACACACCATCGACAGTGATGCTGCTGATTCGAACCAAGCCGTATTGGGATCTGATGTTCCTGGTGAAGAGATGATTGTTTCTGAGTCTGAAGATTTTATTACTCTTTTTGAAGAAGCCGAGAAGGAGAAGGGTGTTGTTTCTAATGCATCTAGGTGCAACCAGTGGAGGAATTTTAAAACTCGACCTCGTACGTCCAGAGGGACAAGAAGACATGCTCAATGGAGCAACAAAAGGAAGAGAAACTGCATGACGTTTGAAGAAGCACATAGCAACCGGAAGATCTTTCTTCTCCCTGTTGGCCCAATTACACATCAATTGGGTCTTTTAGACGTTAGCATGGAGGAGAAGAGCTCTTACTACTAGTCCTCTTGTTCCATATTTTGTGTCAATCGTAACCTCTATCGAATTCTGATTATCCTCAAGTAATTCAACTTAATCTGATTTAATTTTCTTTGTTTTGGTGAACAAAAATGAAAAGTGCCACGGATGAGATGAAAATTTTATCTGTTTCTATCTTTGTGTCCCCAACTAAAAAGCTTTCTAGGTCCGCTCCTCATCTTAACTAGTCTCCAGACTATATATACTACTAAAAGATCGATATAAGAGACTAGATACAATCTAGTAATATTTTTGATGTTAATAAAATCCACTACTATCTAATATTCTTGGTGGAGTTATCTTTTTGATGCAAACAAAATCTAACATAGGTAACTGAAAATGAAAGGAAACAATATTCTGAAGTAGATGAAGTGACCAAATAAGTTTAACTACATATCACTTCCACGATCCAAAAAAGTGTACGAACTAAATTTATAACAAGTTAGTGTCTGATCTAAATTGTGAAGGAATCTAAATGAAAAAAATTAGAGCTTGGCACTGGCAACAAAATAAAATACAGGTAAGATAAAATGGGTTACAAACCTCACCACACATAGAAATCCATCTTTATGATCTTACAGGCCACTAAATAACAATTATCATCACACCCTCGAAATATATGTAACTCAATATAAGCCATAAAACAATCAACTTAAACAATCTAAATTAACTAAAGATTATATGATGATGTAATTGTTATTGAATATTAAAAAACAATCTAGATTCTTCTACCCAAAATCAAATGTATAAATGCAAACAAACAAAATTAATCAAAATTTTAATCTACTAAAAACAAAAGAATATTATGGTTGAATTTGAAGAAATAAATGTAATTTAATATATCCCAATAGTAATCAGATCGATCAGATATTCGTATTCAAAATATGTGTCTAATCAAATTAACATAATATTATTTAAAATAAACCATACTTATGAATACAAATAATTTCAAGTAAAATTTAAAATAATATTTTTATAATATTTGTATTCTATAAATATTTTTATCGGTGCATGACACGAAAAAATTACTTAGTATATATAAGTTTTGAATACATTTTTAGTATTTAATTCGATATTAAAGTAAATAGAACATGCACATGAATTTAGTTCTGTTAGAATAAATAAAAAGACAATCCAAATCATACATTGGATATTAGACAAAATATAGTCACATATATATATATATATATGTGTGTGTGTGTGGTCCAAGAGGGTTTAGATCTATAACAGACAATTTTGATACTAAACGAAATATTGGACAAATGACGGCGGACGTCTGGCTCTAACTGAACGTATGACTTCAAGCACAAGCATGAGTTCAACTTCTATCTTGGATTTGTAAATATATAATTTTATAAAATTTGATATGTATTATTTTGGAAACAATTAGGAAAGAGAAAACTTGAAATATTAGTTGGTTCGAAGCTGTATAAGCAAACTAAACTGGTGATTATTTAAAAGCTTATCAACCGTTTAATGGTTTAGAACATGATGGGACTAAAAATTGAGAAATTTGATTCTATCAGTTTGATCTTGTTCAATTCGAGTTATTAAGGTAGTCATAAATTTAATTTAATATTTGAATTGTTTATTTGATAATAAATTAGTCGTTAAGTAGATGGATTTTTTTAGAAAGTAAATTGACATCAGTGATTGGATTAAAATATTTAAAATTTAAATTGATAGATCTTCACAATAATTTGATCAATTTTTTATTTCGCTTGGAGTTATCGGTTTCATGTTTCTTTGAAAATTACTCGATGTTCCAAGGATTGTGGATTAGCCCGATTTTTGTTTTTGTTTTTAACATCTAATTTTATTGATTTCAAATCAATGTAACATATTGCATAGAAACATAAATTTCAACAAATATGTTGTTAAGAAAAACTTTTAATAGAGATAGCAATAACACGATGCTTTCTAACACATTTGTAGGACATGCTGATTCGCTAGCTATTCCCTACTTCGTTCGTGGTCTTGTAAGATCTTGTTTGTGGCTCTCAATTTTTGTAAGTAAATGCCTTTTTCGAAACAGATCAATGGATGTAATATTAGGATGGTTCAATTGGTTTAGTATACCAGTCCGGTTTAGGCTTATTTTATTCTTGGTTTAAGTTTCCGTTTGCTTAACCAACTATATATAGAAACAGTTGTACATTTTGTAAAGTTGAGCTGAATAACAAACTTTACGGTTATTTTCCATCGACTCTCTTCTTCTTCGTTGTTCATCTCCTCCATTAACGAAGCTTCGAGTTCTTTGATAACAAGCTGAGAATCAACTTCAATATGGTATCAGAGCACACACATCGTTCTTCCGCTTCACGATGAGCTTTCCGGTAACTCTGTTTTCGCGATTCTTCGATCTGTTTCTTCTCGCGATTAGGGATTTCATTGTACGGATTGTTCTTTGCTTCGCGTATCTGCTTGGATTGATTCTTGGTAATCTTTGAAGACTTCTCTTCGTTTATTGGATTGGTTTAGTTGTTGGATTGGAATCTTGGATTTCTAATTGATGTCGAGTCTTGGATCGCAATCGGAGCGTAATACAGGTGATCAGTATGAGAATCCATACTATTTGCATCATACTGATCATGCTGGCCTTGTTCTGGTTACGGATCGTTTGAACACTGCTTCTGAGTTTCATTCTTGGAGACGTTCTGTGCGTATGGGATTGAATGTGCGCAACAAATTGGGGTTTATTGATGGTACTATCCCTAAACCAGCATCTACACATCGTGATTATGGTGCTTGGTCTCGTTGCAATGATATGGTGGCGACGTGGTTGATGAATTCTGTATCCAAGAAGATTGGACAGAGCTTACTTTTCATCAATACTGCAGAAGGTATATGGAAGAATCTCTTGACTCGTTTTAAGCAGGATGATGCACCTAGAGTCTTTGATATTGAACAGAAGTTGAGCAAGATTGAGCAGGGTTCTATGGATGTTTCAACATATTACACAGAGCTTGTGACACTATGGGAAGAGCACAAGAATTATGTTGAACTTCCCATATGTACTTGTGGTAAATGTGAGTGCGATGCGGCTGCTCTTTGGGAGAAGTTACAAGAGCGTAGTAGAGTGACGAAGTTTCTTATGGGGCTCACAGAATCATATGATCAAACCCGGAGACACATCTTGATGCTGAAACCTATTCCTACTATAGAAGAGGCTTTCAACATTGTGACTCAAGATGAAAGGCAGCGTTCTATTAAACCTCAGACGCGTGTTGATAATGTTGCTTTCCAGAGTTCTGTTGATTCTGTGATTTCAAAGGAAGATGCTGCTTTTGTTGCTGCTTATGCTGCACGTCAATCTCAACGACCAGTTTGTACACATTGTGGTAAATCTGGACACACCATTCAGAAGTGTTTCAAGATTCATGGCTTTCCACCTGGTTATAAGACACATGGTTCTTATAAGAATCAGTCTCAGTCTAAACCTCAACAGGTGCAGTCTCAAGTTCAGATACCATCGACACAGGCTAATACTGCTCATGCGATTGCAAATGTGTATTCTGCTGCTAGTTCTCCTATGTCTGTTACGACTCCACATCTTACTACTGGTGGGAGTAACATCATGTTGCAGAACTTTACACCACAACAGATTCAAAGCCTCATTGCTCAGTTCAATTCACATGTTCGGGTTCCAGAGAGTTCAGTTCCTTCCTCATTGACTAATTCCAAAGCATCTATTACTGATCACGGTATCATGGCTACTACTTCTAACTCTGGTAACATACCCTTTCCTTCCATAAACCTTACCTATGCCAATAATCATTTGAAATTTCAAAACCATTGCCTTTCTACTTTACCTTCTTTAATACCACATGATGCTTGGATAATAGATAGTGGAGCTTCTAGTCATGTTTGTTCTGATAGACGACTATTCTCTGCATTAACTCCAGTATCTCATGTTTCAGTTACACTTCCTGATGGTAGTAAGATTCCTATAACTCATACAGGAACAATTTTCATTACTGAACACTTGGTTTTATATGATGTTTTGCTTGTTCCTGATTTTCATTTTAACTTGATAAGTGTTAGTAGATTGGTGCAAAGTTTAACGTGTGCGGCTCATTTCTTTCCTCATGGTTGTTTTATTCAGGAACTTACTCGGGGATTGATGATTGGGAAGGGTAGCTTGCATCACAACTTGTTCATCTTAGACATTGCATCATCGTCTATTGCATTACCTCCATCTTCATCTTTGCTTGGTTCTTTATGTGGTTCTGTCTCGGTTGAAGAACATATATGGCATCGACGCTTAGGACATCCATCTTCATTGGTTTTACAAAAGCTAGCTCCTCTTTTACCGTCTTTCAAGTCTGATGCTTCTCCAAAGTCACATTGTTCAGTCTGTCCATTAGCCAAACAACGACGTCTTGCTTTTACTTCTCAGAATAACCTGTCTTTAAAACCTTTTGACCTTGTACATTTAGACATATGGGGTCCTTTTCATCTTGAGTCTGTTGAAGGTTTTAGATATTTTCTCACTATTGTCGATGATTGTACAAGAGTAACATGGGTTTATATGATGAAATATAAAAGTGATGTTTCAAATATTTTTCCAATGTTTCTTAATCTTGTGTCTACTCAATTTCATGCTACTGTCAAAGCTTTAAGATCTGATAATGCACCTGAATTAGCATTTACTGAGCTTGTTACACGAACTGGAATGATTCATTATTTTTCCTGTGCATATACTCCACAACAAAATTCTGTTGTTGAGAGAAAACATCAACATTTACTCAATGTAGCTCGCTCATTACTTTTTCAGTCGAATATACCATTAGCATATTGGAGTGATTGTGTTCTTACTGCTGCATTTTTAATCAACAGAATGCCTTCTCCTTTGCTTAAGAATCTTTCTCCGTATGAATGCTTAACTGGTAAATCTCCTGTCTATGATCAGCTTAAGGTGTTTGGTTGTTTATGCTATGCATCTACTTTGTTAAAAGATAGAAACAAGTTTTCACCAAGGGCCACTCCTTGTGTTTTCCTCGGTTATCCAGCAGGTTTTAAAGGGTATAAACTTTTGGATTTGGAGTCACGGTCTGTTTTTATTTCTAGAAATGTTGTTTTTCAAGAAACTGATTTTCCTTTTAAAACAGATGAGTTGTTAAAAGAGACTGTTGATATATTTCCAAATACAATCTTACCTTTACCATTTCCATTGCATTTTGTTGATTCCATGCCTTTACCATCTATACATTCTGAGTGTTCTGTACATCCTTCACCTGCAGTTTTGAATCAAACTCCATCTGTGACTGAAATTTCTGAAACTTCTGATACTTCTGGTAATGTAGATATTGTTGCTAGACCTAAACGACATACTAGAGCTCCACACTATTTGTCTGAGTATCATTGTAACCTTGTTCCTTCTATAACATCATCCAAACACATTCTCTCTGTTTCTGAAACACCAGTACCCATCTTTCCTACTCCGTATCCCATTTCCTCAGTTCTTTCTTATGATAGCTTGTCTCCTTCTTTTCAGCATTATACTCTTGCATATACTCTTGAAAGAGAACCTAAAAATTTTAAACAAGCTATCACTTCTGATGTATGGAATAAGTCGGTGAATGTGGAACTGGATGCTCTTGAACAAAACAGAACATGGGATATTGTGACTTTGCCATCTGGTAAGAATGTTGTTGGGTGTAAATGGATCTTTACTATCAAGTATCATGCTGATGGTACTGTGGAGCGTTACAAGTCTCGTTTGGTAGCACAGGGTTTCACTCAACGCGAGGGGGTTGATTATTTGGAAACTTTTTCACCTGTTGCTAAACTGACGAGTGTGAAGCTTTTGTTGAGTCTTGCAGCTATCAAGGGATGGAAATTGAGTCAAATGGATGTTTCTAATGCGTTTTTGCATGGTGATCTTGATGAGGAAATATATATGAGTCTTCCTCAAGGCTATACGCCTGCTTCTGGAGTTATTCTTCCTCCAAATCCTGTTTGTCGACTTCGTAAGTCTTTATATGGACTTAAACAAGCCAGTCGTCAATGGTACAAGAGATTTTCATCAGTGTTATTGGGAGCTAATTTCATTCAATCTCCGGCTGATAACACTCTCTTTGTCAAAGTCTCTGGATCTTCTTTTGTAGCTGCTTTGGTGTATGTGGATGATATAATGATAGCAAGCAACGATGATGATGCAGTTCTTCAACTCAAGACTTTACTGCGTTCTGAGTTTAAGATTAAAGACTTAGGTCCTGCACGTTTCTTCCTTGGCTTGGAGATTGCAAGATCATCTCGTGGCATATCTGTAAGCCAACGTAAGTATACTTTGAATCTTCTTGAGGATTATGGTTTACTTGGCTGCAAAGCTAGCTCTATTCCCATGGATCCAAATTTACATCTTACTAAGGATCTTGGAGAGTTGTTGTCTTCTGCTAAACAGTACAGAGAGCTTGTTGGTCGTCTCTTGTATCTCTGCATTACAAGACCTGATATCACTTTCGCCGTTCATCAGCTTAGTCAGTTTCTCTCTGCTCCTACTGACATTCATTATCAAGCTGCTTTGAAGGTGCTCAGGTATCTTAAGAATGATCCAGGCCAGGGACTAATGTATTCTTCTGATAGTGAGTTGTGTCTGAGTGCTTTTGCTGACGCGGATTGGGCCACTTGCAAGGATACTCGTCGCTCTGTTACAGGTTTCTGTGTATATCTTGGATCATCTTTGGTTTCTTGGAAGTCTAAGAAGCAAGCAGTGGTTAGTAGAAGTAGCACTGAGGCAGAATACAGGAGCTTGGCATTGGTCACTTGTGAACTGATATGGCTACAGCAGTTACTCAAGGATCTTGGTATCTCAATGACTTGCATTCCGAAGCTCTTCTGTGATAATAAGTCTGCTCTGCATATTGCTAACAATCCTGTGTTTCATGAAAGAACGAAACACATAGAGATTGATTGCCATACAGTTCGAGATCAGATTAAAGCTGGACGTTTGCTTACACTTCATGTGTCCTCTGGTAATCAACTTGCAGACATCCTTACTAAACCTTTACATCCTGGTCCATTCCTCTCTATGTTGCACCGTTTGTCACTATCAAGTCTCTATCTTCCTGCACCAAAGCTATAGACTTGAGGGGGGTATATTAGGATGGTTCAATTGGTTTAGTATACCAGTCCGGTTTAGGCTTATTTTATTCTTGGTTTAAGTTTCCGTTTGCTTAACCAACTATATATAGAAACAGTTGTACATTTTGTAAAGTTGAGCTGAATAACAAACTTTACGGTTATTTTCCATCGACTCTCTTCTTCTTCGTTGTTCATCTCCTCCATTAACGAAGCTTCGAGTTCTTTGATAACAAGCTGAGAATCAACTTCAATATGTAATCTATCTGTTACATCCAATCTGTCCAAAACACTCCCGCTGCAGGAGATAACATACCTTGATGAAACTGTCCACGGCATTGAAATCTTTTTGTTTTGAAAACAATAAATCAATACGTTCAACATATCTTCATCACATAAGCGCCTCAGCAATTCTTCACTCCTCTTGAAACAATGATGATTCTGACTCTTTAGAGATATTAAGACTCGTGAACAACCCACTTTGTTAATATCTTTCATAACCTTCCACTCAAAAGTCGTCCACTTTATATCTTCTCTAATTACTGTAGAGAATCTTCATCACTTTCATTATGGAATTACTGCAATCTTTCCAAAAATCCAACACATAGTGCATAAGACCAAAATTGGTTATTCATGGATCCCAAATCCATGGATGAAAACCTAATCTCAATTGAAACCAAAAAGTATCAAGAGTCAAATAATGGAAACCGCATACATATATTGACAGTGGAAAGACACAAATGAAGATGCAAGTGGAACTTGTAGATGTCAATGGTCTTCCGTGACTAACTAGGCGACGAAGTCACTGATGGTGGAAGCATTAGTCGTTACTACATAAGGCATGCGGAGTGGTGGGTTACCATGTGGATGCAAGATATGCTGAGATGGAGAAGAATAAACTAGAGGTTTATGTCTTGACGTAGTCGTTGAAGTAGTTGCTGATGCAGCGTGTGTTAGAGAGTGATCCAGGAGGCATGCAAAGTGGTAGAGACCATGTGGACGCAAGACGCTGAGCTGGCGTGGGATAAACTTGAGGAGCAAGTTTATACCGTGGAGAAAAGGCAAGAGATAAACTTGGAGAGCAAGTTTATGCCTTGAGGAATAAGTACAAATACAAGAAAAGGAAAGTGTACTTATTAATATGGAAGTTTTCCATATATCCATGTTGCCTTGGAGACTAGGGTTTCAGGAACGTGGAGATCACTATAAAAGAACTACGGAGTCGTGTGTATTCCATAAGACACTGGGGCTTTTATTATAGAGGAAGAGTGAAAATCCCTTAGGGTGTTCTTGGGTCGTGCTGAAGCAGATGTTGAAGCATACTACGATGGAGAGACAAGTTTGGGTAGATTAGGAATCTTTCAGTAGTAGTTGTTAGGGTGTTAATATGATGTGTAAAGCTGATAAGAAAGTCTTGTTATAGATTGTTTAAAGATGATTTCTAATAAACAAAAGTGTTGCTTGTATCTATTTTGTCTCTTGATTTATCTTCTGCATTATTATATTGTGGTATCATCTTTGCACTTACAATAGAAACAATAATTCAAATTTTGTTGCTGAATCATGGTCAGACATATCTCTTGTATAAAGAGACAAGAGGAATGATCATTGGAATATGAATCAACATATTCTACACTTAATGTTATTAGAAAACTAACAGAGAACAAAGAAAAACAAAGTAGAGAAGAGTACAGCCGACGCCGGAGTCAACGTCGACCGGAGTCGACGCCATCCATGGGGATCCGTGAGCATTGCTATCAATTCCTTACAGTCCGTCCCAACGCTCTGACATGGCGAATGTTGAAGCATGTTCTCCATTGCCCACCGCACTGCTTCCAGCTCAGAATGCAAAGCCGACTCCACTCTACTCACATTACGCATCCCCATCAGCTGACTATTTCCGCTGCTATCTTATGTGGTATAGTGACACGATCAAAGACATCAGCTCTCTTCACTAAGTTAGGCAATACCGAAGGACAGTAGCCCTTTTCGTGTGACATTAGACCACAAAGAGTACAATGCTTAAAGAGCATTGCATATTCGATCTTGATTGTAACCTCATCTCCCTCTTGGCTTTGAACCTTCCTCGCGAATTCTAAAGGTTTCCTCGAGTCAATATGGATCAACAATCTCCCCTCTGAGAGATCCATTGTATCTACATACCCGAGCCTACTACCAATATCTCTTAAGTTCCTGTATGTCCACAGGTGCAAAGGCATCCTGATATAGGAAACCCAAAATGGGATAATCCAAGGGTAATCGTCGTGGACAATTGGTTCCCATCGAACTAGTACAAACATGCAATAGTTATAGTGGAAAGGGCCTTTCTGAAGCACAGAGTTCAGATCCTCCTCGGAACTAAAGTTAAATAGAAACTTTCCATTCCCGAGATCATTTGCTGTAATTCGATCCTAAAGATCCCATTGAGTAGGCATTGTCTGAACCAGCTTTCCAACAGTTTGCTTTTTAGGATTGAGAATTTTCCCAATCAGAGACATCCTGTATTCTTTAATGACAAAATCATCATCTTGAGCGGAGAGCTTGATGGGTTCGTCATCGTCCTCGACGCAGATTCCCTTTCCTTTCCAATCTGTCATATGAGCAGATTGTATACGACGTGATGATCCCATACGCTGTGTCGTTCTCGAGCAGACAAAGGTCTCTCGTGGTATTCCGATTGATTTGAAGAAAGTCCCTCGTGGTGTTCCAAAAGACAAAGGTCTCTCGTGACGTGATTGAAGATCTCTTGTACCAGCTTAGGAAAACAGATTGATTTAAAGGAATCAATACAAGCAATAGACCGCCAGTCGAAACAAGGTTCAAACCATTCTCACATCCCGATCTAGCACCAAAGAGTATCCAGATCGAGAGAAGTGGGATGCGCTATAGAACACCAAACCAGACGTAGGGTAGTAACAGAGATCCCGTGATCCCAAGGGACAAAAGATCCCGTGAGATTAGCGAGAAACAGAGCAAGGAACAGTCATTGCTTGATGGAGACGTAAGGCTGATGTCGGGATGGTAGCCGTCGTGGATCACCACAAGGAGTGTCGTGTAGTCTCCCTTGCGGTGATGACAGCGCCGGCTGAGTTACAGAGATCGGAGGTTTTGTCTGAGAGAAAGGTTGGACTCATGATCGCCTCATGATCGCCGCCAGAGCTTTTTAGGTTTAGTCTTATCGTTCGGGTATTTAACCGGTGTGTAGTTCATCTGTCTATATAGGCCTATTAGTATATGGATATGCAAGATACTTAAGGAATATGGAGATTTTTTTTATCGTATGGTATCACTTTGATTAGTTTCATACCTAAAATATAGGAATTTCATTTCAAATATCCTTGATTGTAGGTATAAGAAAATAGGTTCAGTATAACATTCAATGTTTCGTATTTTAGTTACTTTTTGTTAATATATATTTATTAGATATTCGTGATTAATGGGCAAAACTATGTTTCAGTATGTAGGTTATTTTAAAAATATTTTATAGGAGATATGATGAGACAGTATTTGTAGAGTAACCGATAGATCCGGTCCAGAAGTGCACTGCGAGTCTGAGAACCGGTAAACCAAAGCCTAGAGGATGACCACGAGGGAAGAAGAGTCAACCTGAAGAACAGAGATTCAATGGTGGATGATGATGAACATCAAGAACAGAGAGTTAGGGTTTAAGAAGGTTGTTAAAGCTCACAAGAAAGCTGTCACCAGATGCCTTATCCTGTGGAAAGAGCATCCCCCAGACCAGGTATTCAAGCTATCATCCTTGAGGACAAGGATGTTCTGAAGGAGGAAGTATTGTAACAGGAATAATGGTTTATTCCTGGTTTAGAGTTTCTCTTATGATATCTGGTTTATTGGTTTACTTTGGTTTAATAAACACTATATGTAATCTCTTTCTCATTTACAAGAGAATGAATCAAACATTAAAACAACCTTCTTAAACCCTAACTCTCTGTTCTTGATGTTCATCATCATCCACCATTGAATCTCTGTTTTTCGGGTTGACCCTTCTTCCCTCGTGGTCATCCTCTAGGCTTTGGTTTACCGGTTCTCGGGCTCGCAGTGAGCTTCTGGATCGGATCTATCGGTTACTCTACAAATACTGTCTCATATGATTCATATTCCACATATGTAATCGACACAAACCCACATGAAATTTGATTGTAAGTATAAATATAAAAAGTATTTACATGATCATGAGTTCCATGTTAGTTTTCATGTCAGTATATAATCGTCAGAAAATAGGATGTTAGTTTTTTTTTTGAAAATTTGAGGACTGTTTTAACCCAAATACGATAAGATAATTTAATTTGTGATGAATTAGAAGGAGGCATTTTAGTTGACCAAACAAAAGAATTAATATGTTTTATAAAATTGTTAAATCAGGTGGTATAGACGTAATGACTATGTTTGGTTAACTATTTAAATTAAATTTAGGTGGTTTGATTTAAGTATTGAATATGGTTTAGATCAATGGCATAAACTTGTATTTTAGGAAAAGTAAGAGTTAATTCTAGTTTGTACTTCAGTTTTAATAGATTAGAGTAGATTTTGATATGCGCTTTAAAAGCGCGAATATAATTTTACTATTTTGATAAAATTTGATTGATTTTATAATTTATTAAAAATAAATAATTTAAAATTTATTATATTAGTGTTTCAAAAGTTTTTTTCTATTATATTTAATTTCCAGGAAATGTTCTCATATCCGACTTAGACTATGGTTGAACCGATAAATCCGGCGACCTGTGTTTAATCCGGTTCAGATTTAATAAAAATTTGTTAGATAAAGTTAGATAAAACTTTGTAAAATCCAAAACCCGCTATTAACCCGTGATCCGATATCAGATGATTCGATGAAAACAATATTTTTTTGATTTTTTTGATTAAATAACTCATACATTTTAATATTATATAAGACTGAAAATTTGTAATATCTTATACTTTGATGAATTTTTTATTAAGTCATTTGAAAAAATGAAATAATGGTAATAGAAAAAGTAAAATTTATTGATATGACAATATAATTTCTTTTTTCGTTTTTAATAACTTATGAAAGTTATTTGTGTTTATTTTAGATGTAAATTTTAATTTTATAATGTTTTAAAATATTTTTGAAGGTTTAAAAAGTAAAAATGACATAGTAAATAATATTTTTAATTTTCATATATATATATATATATATTCAAAATTTATTGTTAAATAATACTAAAAAGAAAAATAATATTCAAATTAAATGAAATATATTATTTACATAAATTTAGAATTAATATTATTTACAAATTATGGATAGTATTAGTTACCAAAAATATAGGAAAAAATCAGTTGTTTAGTTTAAATAAATAATATAGCTATTAAAATTAAATGTCAATGTCATAGCTTTAATAGTATAGACTAGGATAAGACATGCGCCTTGCGCACGGTGAATACATGTAATTAAAATATAAAATTTTAGTATTGACAAATTTAAAATTTACATATGATTGTTTTGGTATGTATTTGAAATTTAAGAATTTTAAATTTTGTATATAATTATCTATACGTAGGATCAGAAACAATTTTAATTAGAAATGTAAATCAAATCTTATAATTTAATGGATCTGATTTCATATATCTTTTCACTTTTCAGTGTTCGAATGATGGAAAATAAATAGAGTGTCAATTTGGCTTGATTGGTAGAGTATTAGCAAGTTCCCTAATGTTTTTTAAGAAGCAATTGGTAAAATATTTGCATTTAAATATATAAAGTTTCAAAACTAATTTAATATAATTTATTTATCTGTCTAATAATATTAGAAAATTATATTTTTTTACAAATTATTATTTTTTAAAATTATTTATAAAAAAATTATTTATAAATTTTAAATTATTTTTAAAAACAATATTTTAAGTTTTTCAAATACGAATAAATAATTTAAAATTAATTATGGTTATGATTTAACATAACCATAATGATTTAAAAAATTAACAAATTAAAAATTAACTCAGTTTTATATCATGATTTAACAATTTAAAAATTAATTATGGTTATGAGAAGTTTACGTTCACGTGTCAGTCCTATTTATCTTCCATTTTTCTCTTGCTATATTTTTTTAATATTTTGGTTATTACTTGATATAAATATTTATTTTGAATTTTATTCTCATTTCGTTTGTTTTAGAAAATACTTAAGATTTAAAATAATTAAAGAGATATATACTTAGGTTAAGATCTGCACTTTATGCACAATAAGTATTTTATATTTATTATTTATTTTATATTTTTCTGCATATTATAATAATAAAATAATAAATATTTATTAAATAACTAAGAAATCAGTTACTATTTTGTAAGAAATTGGCGTATGCATATAAATTTAACTATTACTCTTGTTTATTCACAATTAGGGTAAATAAATCAAAATAATCAATCTATATATTGTATATGATATATAATTAAATTTAAATGATATAAACATAGTAATATAATACACTTTTAATATGAATATTAATTAAATGAGGTTTCTATTCATATGATTTTATGATTATTTGCATATTTGTGTAACAAAACTTTACACCAACGATATTTTTTTTTAATATGAGATGTTTAGTAATTTCAATAATTTATAATCATTTAAAAAAAACAATGACATATTTCAAAATTAAAATATTAACTTTTCAATATATATTCAAGGCAAATATCAAAATATAAGTATGTATTTTCATACGATGTATAGTTTAATTAAAAAGATATTAAATATATATAAACTAAAATTATTTCTTCATATGGTCTTATAATCATTATATTTTAGTATAGAAAAAAAATTAAAACCTTGATCTTAAATGTTTATGTGGGACTTTTAACAGTTTTAGTAATTTATACTCATTTTGAAAAATTTGAAATACAACATACTCAAAACAAAATCTAGATTTTTATTATATGATTCATGTAATTGTGTAATTTATTTTTATAATAAAGAAATAAACAGAATGAAAAAAGTATACAGATTGTTATCAAATCTTTATTGTTTAAAATCATTAATTGTCATATATATATTTTGATCACATTAGGTAATTCCGTAGGTTTTATTTAAGGAAAGCATGCGAAACAATAAATATTTGATATATACGACCAACTATAGCCTACGAAATATTATATTGCTATAGAATATAATTTTTAAACTATACATTATATCACATGCTCTATTATCCTTGAGATTTGAAATGGAAGCCAAAGAGCTATGCCACGTAGGTTTGGGGTTATTTCTAATTTTTACAAACTTAAGGTTACAACTTTTTAAATGATTCTCAAATAATATATAGGGGATATGTGATAACTAAATGTATTAAACAATTACAAATTAATAGAAAATATTAAACCTCAAAGAATATTTAGTTGTATATCAGGTTTGATTAAAGTTGTAGATTTTCTATTGACGTAGTTTGCTCAAAGATATATTAAAATTAAAAATTTAACAGAAAAGTTATGCAAAAATGAATATACATCTCAATAGTAGGATTTATAAAATATTTTGGTTCATCAAAGATATCTTACTTTATGTTATAACAATTTGAGAAAATAGACTAATATCATTGTTAAAATATATATTATGTTGTTTGATCATGTTTTAAAGAGATGACGTTTTAAAAAAAATATTAAGATTGTTTTCTAAACATTTTTTATGAAATAACTTATATACAAAATATGTTTTTGTCCTCATATATTTATAAAATATATTTTTATAAAATATTTGTTAATTTTTCCTTATATTTTTTGTTTTTTTTTTAATTTAATGAATATTTCCTTTTCTTATAAATGTTATTGTTATTTTGAGTTTCTAATATTGTTTGACGAAGAAATCTAACCTTTGTCAATGAAAATGATTTAAAATCCCGATCGGTCTTGAAATGCACAAAGGCTATATGGTACACTTGCACAAGCAATTTTCGGAAACTTCCTATCAAAATAATCTAGGATTGTTTCTTGAACTTCTTCCACGATTTTCTAAAGCATTATATAAACATACAAAATAGTTAATATACTATATGTTTGGAGTATGAAAACTATATTTCTGATCAGACTAACAAAGACATGGGAAGGACAAAGATAATACATATTTATCTAAAAGTTGTAGAAAATGTAGTAAATAAAACGGTTAATGTTATGTCTTAAAAGTATTAAAAAGTGGTGATGTATTTATACCTAATCTACATATGCAGTCTCCAAAGTAATCAACAATGAAGCAAATATCTATTATATTTACTTTTATTCACATGTCAATCTTTTTAACAATAAAATCATGATCATTGTGGATTCTATAAATGAAAATATTACCAATTAGAGTTAACAAAATATATATATCTATATATATATATATATATATATATGATACAATATATCATTATGTTGATTCACAAAACAAAACGACAACCTTAAACATATTATAATATGAATCTTGGAAAAACCATACCAAAACATGGTAACACTTTAACATATTTACTAGATTTGACCCACGCTTTCAAAGCACGGGATCGTTTTCTTTTTAAATTTTATTTAATAAATATTTGTCAAATATAAGCTTCTTCATAGATTTTATAATGGAATTGTGATGGTATAATTGGACTGATTGTTTTTTTTAGCAAAAATGATTGTCTATGTTGTAAAATAGTAATAAAAAGAGATAGAATATTAGTTAAAAAAAAAAAGAACACCTGAAAAACGCTGTGTTTTGGTAAGAGGCGATTTTGGCGACAAAAAAGTCGATTTCGTTTCTTCGATCTCTGATTCGTTCTCCGCTGTCCATGGTGGCAGTAGAGACTAGGATTCCGGCGGCTCTTCCACCGGATCAGCTGGAAGGGAGGTTGGAAGGGAAGTCATGGGTTGATGCAGCGAAGACGAAGCAAGTTTCGAGGAAGTACGATGTGGATCTAACGATCTTAGATGGAAAGAATATGGTTGAGGTTCTGACGGAGATTGTCGAGAAATCGAATCATCTTTGGGAAGACTGTGTGATCGTGAGGTTCCTGGAAACAGCTCCTCACATTGCGAAGGTACACATGATTGTCAATAAAATTTGGGCGTTTGGGGAAAAGCAACAGAAACTGGATGTTTATGAGATGGATGAGAAAACTATGAGGATTAGGATTACGAGTGAAAAGATCAGAGGAAAGGTGATAAGACGAGGGTTATAATACATTGTGGGGGTGCCAATGGTGGTTTCGAAATGGTCTCCTGATGTAGAGGATTTGAACAAGACGCTGATTCCACTCTGGGTTCATTTGACAAAGGTGCCAATGTGTATGTACTCGTGGGAGGGGTTAAGCTTTATGACATGTACTGTAGGCGTACCAGATCACTTGCACCCTGAGACGATAGCGTGTTCAAACTTTGAGGTTGCTAAGATATTTGTCAAAGCGGATTTATCCAAAGAACTACCAGAGAAGATTGATTTTATAATTCAGGGGGAGAAGGTTACAGTTGAGTATACTTATCCATGGCTGCCTCCAAAGTGTGTTTCTTGTGGCAGATATGAGACATTCTGTAAGGAGAGGGTTAGAGACAGGAATGTGGAAGAAGTAAGTGGAGAAAAGGATGGGGGAGTAAGGTGATGGATAATGGTGAGAAGGAAGGAGCAGTAATAATAAATAAGGAGGATAAAGGAAGTTCGACGGGAGTTGGGAATGTGAGTAATGTAAGTAACAAGGAAGCAAATGAGAGGAATAAAGAAGATCAAAATAAGGAGAAAGGTGATGAGATGGTTGACACTAGAAAGGGAGAAGTAAACGACTGGACAAGGGTGTCAGGAGAGAAGATGTTAAGTAGTCCAGTGCAAAGTCTGAAGGATCAGGTGAGTATTATTACACCATCTAGGTTTGATGCTTTACGACATACGAATGAAGAAGGAGATGTGCTGGAGGTAGATCAAGTTGAGGAAGATGAGGATATTAATGAAGAAGTTGATGACATATTCCAGAGTATGGCTGAAGACAAAATAGAAATGAATAAAAAAGAGAGAGGCATGCAAATGCTTCCGAGGTTATCGAAGACGAATCACAAGGTGGTCAATCCAGGAACTTCAGATCATATTAAAGATATGAAAAGGGGTCCCAGGAAGCATCACTAATGGTGGGGTTTTTCTGGAATGTAAGAGGCTTCAATAAGTCAACTAAACATAATGTTGTGAGAAGCTGGGTAAGGGATAACACTATTTTATTTGGATGTTTGATTGAAACAAGAGTTAAGGAGGTTAAGTCAATAAAGATTGCCGAGGAGGTGTTTAAAGGTTGGAGTTTTATGGCGAATTATGAGTATAACAGATTGGGTAGATTGTGGGTTGTGTGGAGGCCAGAAGTAAGAATCACTCCGGTGTTCAAGAGTGCACAAGTTATTACATGTTCAGTCTTGCTACTAGGAGAAGAAGAATTTTTCTGCTCTTTCATCTATGCTTTCAATTTAATGGAGGAAAGGAAAGAGCTATGGGGGGATTTAAAAAGTCACTATGAAGCATCGATGTTTAGGAATAGGAAGTGGATGTTGATGGGAGATTATAATGAAATTTTGGATGGGGAAGAACACTCTTGTTTTGATGAGTCTCCAAGACTGCCATTGGGTATGAGGGATTTTCAAAAAACTGTAAGTTATTGTAAGTTGACGGATTTGGGGTATCAAGGACCTAGATTTGCATGGTGTAATAAGAGGGAAGAAGGTTTGGTTTGTAAGAAGCTGGATAGAGTTCTAGTGAATGAGGAATGGTTGAATAGAGTTGGATCTTATTGTGTCTTTGAATCGGGAGGGTGTTCAGATCACTTGAGGTGTCGTATACATCTGAAACAAGTTGAAGGTAGGAAGCGCAAGTCTTTCAAATTTACAAACACTATTGCTAAGATGCCGGATTTTGGTATGCTTATGGAGGAAACTTGGAAGGAGTATGAAGCTTTATACCACTCGACTTCTGCTTTATATATGCTCTCCAAGCGTTTGAAAGCTCTGAAGAAGCCTATTCGGGATCTGAGTAAAATTCATTTGGGAGATTTGTCTAAGAGAACCAAAGGAAGCTTATTTGAACCTTTGTGATAAGCAAAGGGCAACTATGTAGAGTCCTGAGCGTATTAGATCTGAAAGTGAGATGATGGTGAAATGGCAAAGACTAGCTGAGTTGGAAGAAGAATTTTTGAAGAAAAAATCAAAAGTTCACTGGCTTGATGTGGGGGATGGGAATAACAGGTTTTTTCATAGCTCAGCAAAGATTAGAGAAACCCGAAACGATATCATGAAATTGTGCGCATTGATGGTTTTGATGCAAAGTCTGAAGAGGAGATTAAACATGAAGCTGAGAATTTTTTTGCTGAGTTTATGACTTTTAAACCGGTGGAATTTGAGGGGGTTTTCAGTGGATAATCTCAAAGAGTTGCTAGGCTATCAGTGCAGTGAAGGACACTCTCTAAAGTTGGTGAGAGATATCACTAGAGAAGAGATCAAGGAGGTGCTATTCCGTATGCCTGCTAATAAAAGCCCAGGTCCTGATGGTTTCACTGTAGAATTCTTCAAAGGAGCTTGGGAGGTGATTGGTGAGGATGTCACTATAGCAATTCAATCCTTCTTTGCGAAAGGCTTCTTACCGAAGGGGATAAATTCAACGATCCTAAATTTGGATCCTAAGAAAGATGAAGTGAAAATGATGAAGGATTAGCGGCCCATATCCTGTTGCAGTGTGCTTTATAAGGTGATTTCTAAAATCATTGCAAATAGGTTGAAGAGTGTGCTACCTAAATTCATTGCCATTAACCAGTCTGCATTAATCAAAGATCGTTTGTTGATGCAGAATGTGTGGCTAGTAATGGAATTAGTGAAGGACTATCATAAAGAGGATATCTCATCTCGATGTGCTTTGCAAATTGATATCTCCAAGGCTTTTGATTCTGTTCAGTGGCCATTCCTTATGAGTACTTTAGAAGCTCTGGGGTTGCCGAGTAAGTTCATTAAATGGATCATTCAGAGTAAACGTGGCTTAAGACAGGGATGCTCTCTTTCTCCTTATTTATTCGTGATATGCATGAACGTTTTATCAAAGATGCTGGATGATGCTGCTAAGAAGGAAAGTATTGGTTATCATCCACGATGTCAGAAGATTGATCTCACACACTTATGTTTTGCAGATGATCTTATGATTTTTGTGGATGGTACTCAAATATCTATCGATGGGATCCTTAAAGTATTTGAAGATTTTGATAACATGAGTGGGCTTAAGATAAGTAAGGATAAATCAGTGTTGTTTATGGCTGGTTCGAATCAGAGTGGTGAAGTGATTCCTGGACAATCGTTGTTTGCAAATGGGAAGCTTCATGTTCGATACCTGGGCCTGCCGCTCTTAACTAGAAGTATGACTGTTACTGATTTCATTCCGATGGTGGAAAAGATCAGAAAGAGGATTACTTCATGGAGGGGAAGATTTCTATCCTATGCATGGAGATTACAGCTTATTAACTCAGTTATTGGTAGTCTTACTAATTTCTGGATGGCAGCTTTTAGGCTCCCCAGTAGATGTATTAGAGAGATTGAAAGAATATGTTCAGCATTTCTTTGGTCGGGTCCAGACCTGAACGGAAGGAGAGCTAAGATATCTTGGGAGGACGTTTGTAAACTGAAACAGGAGGGAAGTTTGGGTTTAAGACCTTTAAAGGAAGTAAACAAAGTCAGTTGTCTCAAGCTCATCTGGAGAATCCTCTCTGCTCAATCGCTTTGGGTGAATTGGGTGAAGGTCTATCTGATTAGGAAAGGCTCTCTTTGGACGGTTAAGGATAACACCCAGAGTGGATCATGGATGTGGAAAAAAATCCTCCAAGGGAGAGATACTGCTAAGCATTTTTACAGAGTTGAGGTAAAGAATGGTAAAAGTACATCCTTTTGCATGATGTTTGGAGTCCTTTGGACCGTTTGATAGAGGTTGCAGGTGAGGGGAGTCATATTGATATGGGTATTTTGTTGAATGCTAGTGTTAAAGACAGCTTGAATCATCGCAGGAGACGGCATCGAACCCATATTCTGAATATGATTGAAGAGGAGATTGAGAGGGTTAAGGAAAATTGGACGCCAGAAGATGATATTCCCCAGTGGAAGAATGAAAAAGGTGTGTTTAAAAGTAGGTTCTCAACAAAAAGCATTTGGCTTAGCGTAAGAGAAAGATACCAGCCATGCTACTGGCATAACGCTGTTTGGTTTAAGCATGCTACACCAACATATTCAGTCCTTACCTGGATTGCAATGAGAGGAAGATTAGCAACTGGTGATCGAATGCAACACTGGAATGGGAATGCTGATGTTGCTTGTGTTCTATGCCATGAGCCATTGGAAACCTTTAATCATCTATTCTTTGAGTGTGCTTTTTCAGCGCATGTTTGGGATAATCTTGCAAGGGGTATTCTTCATGATCAGTATACTATTAAGTGGGATGAGATTATAAGAATGCTTGTTGGTAGAGTGAGTTGGAACAAAGTGAAGCTGTTCACAATGAGATATCTTCTCCAATCTATGGTTCATACCATATGGATGGAGCGTAACAGAAGAAGGCATTGAGAAGCTGCTACTCCGGTGGAGATTTTGGCAAGGAGGCTTGGGAAGAATATACGGAATCAATTCACTGTTATTCAAAGAAGAGGAGATGTGGAATACAGTGAAGGAATGGCGTATTGGTTTAGTACGAGATAGATTGTTGATTAAGAGAATTTTGGTTTGAGTTGTTTGCTTTTAGCCTTAAAAACTATTGATGTAAGGTCTTTTTTTTAGTTTAAATTTAACATTTCAATTCAAAAAAAAAATAGTAATAAAATTTCTAATGTGTAACCTGAATGCATAAAACATCCGCAACATATTCCTTCTTATTATAATAGGACCGAAAGATACATTCTTGATTAACCAGCCCTCTAATATACATACCATGACTATGTTCAAAACTCTCAAAACTGTACAGCTGCTACTTCCAAAGGTTTCTAGAAATCAGCGATCCTGTTGTGTTTCTCTGTCTTGAAAACAAACATGTAGAAGATATTGTTTATCGACTTCCTGATGAAAGGATGGTAAACCCTGAATTGTTTTCAGATAATCTCTCTCCCTAGAATCTTCAGAATCAAAAAAATCAAGTAACTGCAGGACAAAAGATTGGTCTATGTATCTCTTGGCCGGCTTGGTGTCAGTCTCAGGAGAAGCAACAAACCTCAAGAAAAGGGGTAAACGACCTGTTTCCACACCATAACTATCGTATAGTAACAGATCCACACGAATTTTTCACCTTGTCCCAATTGCACACAATTAAAGTTTATAAACCTATTTCCCCCCCAGAACAAATATCGAGACTCGAATCCCCCCAGACGAATGATTGAGTTGGATTTAGTGGTTTAAAACCTAAACCATAGTTAAACCAAGATCTGAACCAATTTTAAAACCCGACTCAACCCTCCTATCCAACTATATACCCGACCGAAACGCCTACTAAAAGTTAAAAAAGTCCCAAATCGATTTCATATCTCATTCA
>CAKOAT010554043.1:177839-190987 GCA_932364175.1 Eruca vesicaria subsp. sativa
ACCTCTCATCCATTTCCCTTTCCAACATAACCTGAGACAATGAATCTTCCATTTTCATTCGATTTCTGAAAAAATTACACAGATCAAACCGAGAGAGAGAGAGAGAAAGAGAGAGAGAGAGAGAGAGAGAGAGAGAGAGAGAGAGAGAGAGAGAGAGAGAGAGAGAGAGAGAGAGTACCTGGGTGAGAGCAGTAATGATACTCTTTACTTCAACCTTTCTTCGCAAATCACCAGGTCACGAGGAAGAGACAAAGATTTCAGGATTGGAGATTACAAAGACTAACCACGCAAAACACTGACTTGAGTAAATAGAACTCCCACTATGGAAGTTTATCTCTAACATGAACAATCAAGACACCTAAGGCATCACAAAGAACAAACAATGCGCTGATAGTGCATAGCTAGACCACACACCCCGTTTGACTAATTGAATGGGAAATCTGGTTTACTATTCTAATCGGGTCGTAATCGAGTCATTTAGGTTTACTTAGGTTTGTAATTGGTTTACTTTTAAAACAAAGAACATTAAACCTAATTTAAACCGGTTTTTGTTGGTATTAGTTCGTCTGGGGGGAGTCGAGTCTCGATCTTTTGTTCTGGGGAAATAGGTTTACAAACTTTAATTGTGTGCGATTGGGACGAGGTGAAAAGTTCGTGTGGATCTTTTCCTATACAATAATTATGGTGGGGAAATATGTCGTTTACCCCAAGAAAAGCTCATACACAAGCTGCAAGTGAAGCCATGCAAGATCCATGGAAGGCTCATCCTCCTCAAGGTAAGCGTCAATAACTTTATTTTCGTGTTGTGAGGATTTAGTGTTCTGAAATGTTAGCAGAGGCCATCCGCGCGACCTCTTGAACACTCCCTTCACTGAACTTTCCATTGGAGGAACTCACATAGTCCACAAGCTCAAGCAATGTATGCCTCTTGATCTCTTTTCTCATTGGTGTTCTATGTAGGATCCGTGAAGTTAAACATTGCTAAAATTTATTTATTTAGCTGGGATAGTTTCATGGATCACCTAAATTTACTATCCTTGATGTTCTATAGGATCCGTGAAGTCAAGAGAAGAATGGCCACCGTGTTCACGTCCACGATGATGTTCGTTCTTTGAAGACTTTTTGTAGAGAAGCTTACTTAAAATCTGTTTCCACATAGTTATTTAATCCTCAACACCACAACTCAGATTCTCTCCATAAGCAATAAACAACATGAAAGGTTTGAATCTAAGATCAAGGTTACAACTTCATAAATAGAACAAACTTAAAAATCGAGAAAATTATTTTCTGATTTCTTCTTGAATCACACCCTTTTTGCATAGTTCCTAAACAACCAGACTCCACCTCATTTTCCAGTTTGTAAATGATTTATTTGCCGCAAAAAACAAGACCAGAGAACATTGTAACTATAACTGTACAACTCATGAGAAAAAACAAATGAAAACAACCAACACATACCATATAGTGAGATCCAAGTAGATTGTGGACCCAAACATTTGGTTTATATCGTGTAACATGTGTCCACAAGAAAAGGTTCTGAGACCCCTCAACAGTCATACTATTCCTGAAATTAAATGTGAAAGCCTACCAACCTTGAACTTTCTACTCGATAAAGTTGTAATGACTTTACAAACTTTTCTGTTATAAAACTCAACCAAATATGAAAACCTCAAAAGAAACATGGGGATCCAATTCAATATTCCAAAACTTTGAAGACAGAATCGTAAAGTCAATGCATGAAGAGAAATCAATACTCCAGGTAGATTTGTTTCCCCTCTCTCGTGATCCTTTCCCCAATATAACCTTGAAAGTGTATGAGAAAAAACTGCTTGGAAGTCTTTGATGGTTAGATCCCATAAACCCTAAAAAATTCCTTAAAATCGTTCATCCATCTCAAAACCTACCGTATAGGTCTGGGTATTTTACCCGGACCCGAAGACCCGACCCGAAACCGAACCGATCATTTTACCCTATTGGGTCTTGATGTGGAGGACCCGCGGGTCTTGGACCCGAATCGGCCCGAACCCAAGACCCGATGGGTACCCGAAATATCCAAAACTTCTAGTATATATTATGTATATATATATGTTTTAGTATTTTTATGGTATTATGAGTATTATTTAATGTTTTGGATTTGCATTTTCGGATATAATTACGGGGTTTAAGTAAAATTTTAGGTTTTTTAAAATATAATTCGAATATTCAGATAAAGTTTTGGATATTTTTATGTCTTCGGGTCAGGTTTTGGGTAAAATTTCGAATATTTTTTGGGTATTTAAACATATTCCGGTATTTTTTGGGGCATACCCGGTAGAACCCGGACCGTACCCGACCCGAAACCGAACCGAATCCGAACCGATAAATTCTAATTATCCCGTTGGGTCCAACTATATATGACCCGAACCGACCCGGACCCAGTAGGACCCGAACTGAACCCGAAACGACAAAATCTAATTACCCTATTGGATCTAAATATCTAAGACCCGAAGGACCAGGACCCGACATGATCCGATCCGAACAAGAAAATGCCCAGGCCTACTACCGTAGATCCCATGGATCTCTAGAGCCACCTCAATCGAATCCTCAGAAATATTAAAGACTGTGATTGTTCTAAAAAGTCTTATTTCCTATTGGTTGTCAATATAGTTGGCGAAATTAATTAAAAATATTTTAAATAGAATAATGGCATGGATCTGTAATTTTCTCAAAAAGCAAGAGCAGTTAATAGTATAGATCAGAAGATAAATCACAGAGAAAGTAGATTTGTCGGTTCCAGCGTACGGCTGGCGCGTGAGCGAATGTGCCGTCGTCGGAACTGTGTTCATTCTGTTTAAAAGTTTCTATTTCCGTCTACATCGTACTTCCCCCCACCATTACTTTGTCTGAGCTCTGGCTCCGGTCTGTATTCATGGTGCAAGACAGCTTGGTGTCTCTGGAGTGAAGACGCGGTAGTGAGAGGGTCTCTGCGGTGGATAGGTGGTTTGTCAATTCAAGATTCGTTTCCGGGAGGGGGAGTTTTCCACAATTCCATCGCCGGTTTTTTACTCTGGGAGGTGGAGGCTCCTTTAGCTCTGTTGTCGCCGGTTCTGTTTTCGGAAGGGGGAGGCTTACAGAGCTCCGTCATCGCCCTCTAGTTTTCGGAGGGTGGAATCTACCATAGATCTGCGCTGCCGGCTTGGAACTCGTAGGAAGTCTTGGGTGTTAGTGGTGAAGGGTGTTTGGATTGTCGTTCTTGTCGGTTCGGGTGGGCAAGGGTTAGACCGGATGAGGTATCAGCAGATGATAAAGCTCTCCAATGATGTTTCCGCTGATAAGAGAAGTTAGTTAAGGTTAAGATGTTGGAATTTATTCCCGAGGAAGTGATATGGTGATCCTTAAGAGTTCTCGGTATGTCCGATTGACGATCTCGACAGAGGACCACTGATGATAAAGGTAGATGATGTGCTTGCTTTCGTTAAGGTGCCGCTCTGAATCCGGGTAATCCATCGAGTGGAGGCAGAGGGAGACAGAAGCAAGGGTGAATCGCGGGGATAGAATTTTCACAAGTCAGTGGGTTCGATTTGGGCCTTAAGCCCAATTTTGTTTTAGTATTTAAAGTTTAGTTCAGATTGGGCTTAGGCCTTTGTTTGTCAGCCTTGGGCTTTTGTAATATCTTGGGCTTTGATATTTTTACTTAATATAAATATTGACGGAAAAACGAATAGTAGTATAGATATAAAGAAAAAAAAGTTAATGAGGGCTTGCGCAGAGGTAGAGATGGCAATTGGGCTCTCCCGTCCCATCCGTCCCGAACCGATGCGGGTTCATCTTCTAGCGGGACGCAGCGAGCTTGTCCCGCGCGGGATGCGCTCTTTAAAACAGCGGCCCAATCCTGTACCGTATTTTTTGTAGGCCTTTGAGGACCGTCCTGCAGGACATGTGAAATATGTGACGCTGAACGATTCAGACCCCTCCGAAATGTTTTAGGCCATTCTAGGACGTAGTTCAAGTCGTCGATTCAACTGAACATAATTCATCAATCATTGATTTGCTTAATTTTTTATTCAAAACAATAATTGTAATTATTTGTATCACAGCCAAAACATATTAACATACGTACAAAGTAAAAATAATTACTGAAAATATTTTTCATTATCTTATAACTCATAAGTTCATAGCCAATGTTTTAGTTTGTTGAATCCAAAAATTAAATAAAATGAAACACTAAATCAAAAATGTCAATCTCAAATTAAATAAAAAAGAAACCAAATCAAAACACTACTAGAGCTCGAATCGTCATCGCTGGAGTTGTAGTCGTTGTCACCGGAGCTCGAATCATTATCACCGAAGCTCAAATCATCATCATCGCCCAAACTCATTATGTTTTCTCAAGAGAAGTCACATGAATCGTCTTTTTCTCATCCATTCTCTCGTTTTTTTCCAGGTAAAACAAAAAATAAAGAAAAAAAATGTGGATCCTTGTAATCCCGTGGGACCCATTTCGGCCCATCCCACAAAAGACCCAGTCCCGCAAAGATCCATCCCCCAAGGCCCGCAAATTTGCAGACCTAGAAAACCTCGTCCCAATACCGTCCCGTCCCGTGACAATTATTTACGGACTAGGCTCGCGGTCCAGATCCATAATTGCCATCACTACGCAGAGGTACACATCATTCTTAAAATATAGAGCATGACATTGGCAACAAAATAAAATACGGTTAAGATAAAATGGGTTACAAATCTCACCACACATCCAAATCCATCTTTATGATCTTACAAACCACTACAAAACACAATCATCATCAGACCCCCAACAAAACAATTTCAAATTGAAAACAACAAAAAAAAAAACTCAAATTCAGAAAACAAAAACTAATGAACAAAGCTTATAGCTCTGACTTACAGATAGGATAGAACATCTTCAAGACACTTGTTGTGACCGTCTTTGTCCTCCTCTTGCCACAGCCATTTTAGACAAAACCTCTTCAAGATACTCACACCTGTCTCTATGGTGTTCGGTCCATACACATAACTGTCTTATCGCCTCTCTCTTCTCTTCTCCTAACCCCAACAATGCCTCTTTCAATTTCCCCTTCTCTCTTTCCTCTTCTCTTACTCGACCTTCAAGCTTCTTCTCCATCTCTTCTCTACCCTTCTCCATCTCTTCCTTCTCCTTCTTCATCTCTACCACACATTCCTTCGCCTTCAAAAGCATCTTCGTCGCTTCAACCACCGTCACCTCAAAGCTTCCGTGCCTCACCTCAACCTTTTCAGACAGAGTTTGGAACCGATCTAGTATTGTCAAATTCACTCTCTCTGACATCTCTTTAATCAAACCTCTATATGTTTGGTGGAGCAATGCTTGTTTCTCTAAATACTTAGCTTCTACGCTCTTCAACTCTTCTTCTCTCTCCCTCAACACTTGTTCCGTTACTCTCAGTTTCTGATTCGACAAGCGTAGTTTAACCTCAATGTTATTCATCTTCTCCATCACATTCTCAACCTCTTCTCCTTTCATCTCCACTTGGTTACGTAGCCTCTCCACCGTATCTTGAAGCTCTTCGATCTCCGATTCCCTCGATGTTACATCTTTACCCGTCTCTTGCATTCTCCTCTCTGTCTCCTCCAGCTTCGACATGTACTCTTCCAACATCTCCCTGGCTTGTTTGTAGTCTCCCGTCAGCTTCTTGATCGTTGCTTCACGTTCTTGGAACAGAGCGTTGACCTGTCTGTGTTCTTGGCTTAGCGTGTTGTACGCACCTTCTTGCTCTAGTAACGCGTTCTGCACAGCGTTTAGCTGGTTCAGTAAGGAAGCTTTCTCTTGCTTCTCTCTCTCGAGCTCTGCTTCTGTTTGCGCCTGTAGACGGTTGTTATCTGTAACTTCTTGAGATTTCTTCTCGAGATCTGCTTCTAATCCATCTCTCTCTTTCTTCACATCTTCTAGCTTCTGATTCAGAGCGGATTCGGCGTCGCCAGCAGCTTCTAGTTTCTGGTTTAGCTCTTTGTTCGCAGTAGCTAACCTCTCGGTTTCAAGTCTCAAATCTCCAATGATGTCTTCTGATTCCTTAAGCTTCTTCAAAGTCTCTTGGTGCTCTGATTCTACAGCTTCTTTTTCTTCAACAGTTGTTTCTAGCTTTCTTTTTAGATCAGCAATTTCAAGATTGGCTGCTTCCATCTGTTTCATGTTATTCTCAGCATGACCGTTTCTCTTGCTCTTCTTATCAGAGTCAGAGTCTGAACTTGATGAAGAAGAGCTCTCGTTATCTCCTTTACCATGAACTTTTTTCCTGATCTCTCCCGTGAGATCATCGTATTGACGATACAAGGACTCATAATCTTTGTAAAATTCTTTTACCAACTCTGCAACCACTTCTCTTTTGGATTCATCTTCCTCAATATCACCACTCTCAACAATTCCCAAGATTCTCTTCACTTTTCCATCTATTTCTGCATTGTTGAGATTTAAAGTGTTGTTTCCATGTTAAAGAAGTCTAACAACCAAAAAGACCTATGTATTTGAGACAAAACAAGTGTATGTAGAAGAAAATTTACCAGTTTTGGTTCCTTTGAGCAATTCAGCACTGTCAGGATGAAGATGAGGCTCAAAGAAAGATTTCAAGGAGTCTCTGATGCTATGCTTTCTCATTTTGTTTTTGTTCTTCAGTTTCTCCAATCAATCAAAATGGCACTTTAACAGAAGTTTGAGATTTAGAACTGAAAAGTCATCTCCGAGACATGTGGCACTCCACCAAGCACGATCTCTGTTTAACAGAATTTCACAAAAGTAAGAGACATGTGAGAAGAGGAACTCTTTAACTAGTTCAAAACAGATGGAACCATCATTTTCAAACTTAGTAAAATTATTATTATTTTGGCCTGATGGTCAACTGGATGGTAACAGAAAATGAAATAAACAAGTTAGATGACTCGGGTGGAGCCTTATATGACAAAAACAAAATCGAGACTAGGATATTTTAAAATTTTAATGAATAATATCTTATGCCACAAAAGTGTGATTCATTTAAAAAAAAAGATGGATGAAATGCTCCTCTAGTAACAAAATGGCAAGAATCATGTTTTGAGATACAAGAAACTAAAAAAAGCAACATATCCTAGAAAATCCAAGTAGATACTCTTAATCCACCGCCAATAAAACAATACAAGAAATTACTAAAAAAAAAAGAAGAAAAAAAAAAGAAAGAAATTACTATATCGCACAAGAATAGAAGGAGATCTGTGATATGTTGTTATGACTGATTAAAACTTGAATATCCCAGAACTACTAATCAACTTTAGCAATGTGTCAAATTTTAGATGAAAAGATCAAAAGTTGGCACTCTCTTTTTAGACAATTATCTTAATATACAAATAATAATTAGCTTTTTCTACTAATTGCAGTACTGATACTCAATTATATAAAAATGATGAAGTTCTAGAGTTAGAACATCTCAAATTCCACTTATTTTTTAACTACAAACTCCATTTTAAAGTAAAATATACATCATTTCTACTCCATTTCAAACTCTTTAAAAAAATGGGATAATTATAAAAAAAAAATGTATTCATTACACCATATTTATTCATTATTCTAATTCTAAAATAGAGTTTGGTGGAAGTAAAATTCATCTATATTTAGAATCATTGTAAAGTAGGAAACTAGAATAATATAGTACAGTTACAAAAAAAAAAAGAGAATAATATAGTACACTAGAGAAGATTTCATACTAGCTAACTGAATGCAGAAAAAGTAATGGGTAGAGAAAGTGGAGCCACCAGAGAAACTTTTGGGGAATGGGAACCAGACAGCAACGCAGAATGATTAAAAAGACAGCTATGAGTTGTTTTTTTTTTTTTTTATGTTTGTTTCTTATTCAAACAAATAATAGAGTCTAGAGACTTGAGTTGAGATAGGCAACAGAAGAAAATAGCATTTTTTTAAACGAAAATTCCGAGTGCATGGATTACAGATCTATCATTAATCCACCGAAAAAATAGATCTTATTTATTTAAGGATAGCCAAAAAATCACCAAAACTGAAACATCATAGAGAACACAATCTGATTAAGCATATATAAACTCACTAACAATAAAGATGGAAAAATCAAATAGTTACTTATTTTTTGAATGAAAATCAAACAGTTACTTAGTTGTGTTCATAATCAGAAACTCTAATAGAGTTTAGGCGTTACTAGCCAATACCGATCTAATTAAAAAAAAAAGTAGCTACGTATGGCGTAATGAAAATCATCGCTCGTGATCGGAGATATTTACCTGGACAGAAAGAAGGTAGACTCGGTGGTGAAGTCGGTGGAAGAGAAAGAAGATGTGTGTCCTAGAAAGATTTATTTATGCGAGAGAAAATTAAATTAAATTCAAAGCGACAGATACCAGAATAAGAAGAAGAATAGAAAGAATAGGAAAAAAAAAAAAAGAATAGAAAGAAAAGTGGTTCAGGTTTTGACTTCGGACTTATCAAAGCTACCCTGTGTGTGCTGTGATATGTCCGTGACCGATATTTCTCATTTCCCACAAATACCCCTCCGCTTAACTCTTTATTACCGTGTTTTTGTTCTCCATTGATTGACTCTTTTTCTCGCCAGCGCAGCGTCTCCGCTTCACAGCTGGCATTCTCCTTAATTCTCGTCATGACATTACAAAACCATAGAAACATTTCCACTGAAAATATTTATTAAATTAAAAAAAATATTAGTAGGCATAAAACACACATTAAAATTATCTTTCAAAAAGTATATGATAAATAAAACTAACCACTATAACACTTTTTTTTTTTTGATCAACCACCACTATAACACTAAAAATAGCTTCTATTCTATTTCGTTCAAGCTAACTTTTTCAATTAAAGAAAGCAACACCAATGAGGATAACAGAAACTTTTCTCATCTTTGCTATCTCCTTTTTTATTTTTTGAAAAGGCTTTATTTTTGCTATGTATTTTTGCTATGTCTTATTATGTTTCGTTTATTTCACTGATGCTTTGCTCATGTTATTTTCTCGGTCTGATTCAACCATGAGTTTCTTGTAATCTCGGTTCGATTCAACCATGAGTTTCTTGTAATGTGCATAAATTATTTACTTTGTTGATGCTATGCGTTTTATAAAAATATCTGAAGGTTTGCATAAAAGTAGAAAGCAAGATTTATGAATTCAGAGTTCAGACTCCCGTTGGCTGTAGTTTTAGCTGTATATTTCGTAGACTCCTTTCATGTATTTGAACCTTTTATAAACCTTAATTATAAAATGTTTACAGTATGGTCAAACAAGGTATCCATATAAACGTTTTACATAACTGTCAAACACATTAGATCCGCGATCTTACAATAAACATTTCATATTTTGCAAGATGGGTAGATGACTCTAGCGTAAATAGATACAACAAATAAAACTTACAAAACAAATTTTGTGAAAATAAAGACAAAGTGAACTCAAAAGAGTTAAAGTAGTTTTGTAGCACTAGGTCGTAGGATAAACCCTAAAGGCTGATTTCTTGAGTTCATCGTATCGATCTCTTTGATAATCCACAAGAACACAGAGTTGTCTTATGGCTTCTCTCTTCTCTTCCCCTAAGCTCAACAATTCAACTTCTCTTCCCTTCACATTGATCTCAAGCTCTTTGATTTTCGCTTCAAATTTGGTCACAACCTTTGATAGACTCAGTTTCTCTTTACCTTCTTCCGCAAGTTTCTTCTCTAGCTTAGATAACTTCTCCTTCAACAATGTCTCTTGAGCATCTCCACATTCTAACTTCGCAGCTAGAGTCTCTAACTCGCTCTTCTTCTCACACACCCAAATCTTCGCTGAATCAATCTCTCCTGCTAACCTAGCAACTCTGTCCGTGTGCTCCTCTGCTTCCTCCAGCTTCTTGGTCGATCTTGCGTACCCAAACTCCCAAGTGTCTTTGATTTTTTTGAAATGGGTTTGGTAAAAGAGCAAACTCTCTCTTGTTTCTTTGTTTTCTTGAATTATGTCTCGTATTTTGATGTATTCGTTCTTGCTCTCCAAGTGTATTTGTTCAGCTACATGGATCCTCCTGTACAGTATCCTGATATGGTCTTCTATCTTCATCCGGAAATCTTCAGCTATTTCTTCCATTTTCTTCTCTATGGCATTTGGATTCAGCTTCGAGTCTCGGTTTGAAGAACCAAGTGACCAACGTTTTGATTGCTTCAGATCTTCAGAGAACTTGTCAATGGTCTCTTTCTGTTCTTTCACAAGTCTTTCCTGTTCCTTGATTTTCGCCGATAGCCTGCCATATAAACGGGTAATTCTAATTTTACCGCCAATTTGATACTACTTTTCAAGTTATATCTTAAAATGATAAACTACTTTTGTAAATCTAAAAGAGTCATTCTCTCAAATAGATAATTTTAAATTTTTATCACAAAATATATTTCAAAAACTAAAATGACCAACATAACAGTTTTTTTTTTTTGAATTTCTTTTTTTTTTTAATTTTTTAAAATTCGAAATCATATCCTCAAAACCTCTACTCCTCAACTCTAAACAAAAATGTGGATTAGTTAATCCAAATGATATAAATGTATATTAATTTATTTTTGTAAAAAATTTAAATATATTTTGATCATTTTTATTCTTAAAGTCTATATTTGTGATAAAAACTTTTTTATGTTTATCTTAGAGAATTTCTCAATCCAAAATGTTTATGTTTGTTTTACCTGTGAATAACATCATCCTGTTTCTTGACAAGTTTCTTCTGATGAGAGAGTTCATCTTCCAGTTTCTTGCTCTTTTCTTCAATTTCATCAGTATTGTTGATCACTTTCTCCATCTTTGTTGAATCAACTTCTGTGATTCTTGAATGCAGCTTCTTATTTTCTTCTCCAAGGTTGTCAATCTCTTCATTCAACTTATTCATCTTTTCATCTTGTTTCTTGGCAAGTTTCTTCTGATGAGAAAGTTCATCTTCCAGTTTCTTGCTATTATCTTCATTTGCATCAGTGTTCTTGATCTCCTTCTCCATCTGTGATGATTCAAGTTCTGTAATTCTTGAATGCAGCTTCTTATTTTCTTCTCTAAAATGGTCAATCTCTTCATTCAACTTATTCATCTTTTCATCTTGTTTCTGAACAAGTTTCTTCTGATGAGAAAGTTCATCTTCCAGTTTCTTCCTCTTATCTTCATTTTCATCAGTGTTCTTGATCTCTTTCTCCATCTGTGATGATTCAAGTTCTGTAATTGTTGAATGTAGCTTCTTCTTTTCTTCTCTAAGATGGTCAATCTCTTCTTTCAACTTATTCATCTTTTCATCTTGTTTCTTCTGATGAGAAAGTTCATCTTCCAGTTTCTTGCTCTTCTCTTCAACTTCATCAGCATTCTTGATCTCTCTCTGCATCTGTGATGATTCAAGTTCAGTGATTCTTGAATGCAGCTTCTGATTTTCTTCTCTAAGACGGTCAATCTCTTCATTTAACTTATTCCTCTCTTCATCTGTTTCTTGTTTCACACGCTTCACTTGTATCTCTCTCTCTGTAACTTGTTGGCCTTTCTGGTTCCGCAATGATTCAAGCTCATGTTTCAAACTATTTACCTGATCCATCAACCCGTTTACACGTTCTTTGTCCTCAACTCTCTTAACTTGAAAACTTGCAGCCTGTTCCGCGTTCCTCGCACGGAGAAAACCAATCTCCTGCTCTAAGTTTCTCAACTGACACTTCAAATCTTCAATCCTCAATGTTAAACCTAACTCACTCTTCCCAAACTTGTTCACAAGTGTCGATATCTCATCTCCCGTTTCTTTCAAAACAAGTTTCAGACCGGAGATTTGAGACCTAAGCCCTTGGTTCTTCTCTCCTAGCTTCTTACTTTCGCTAGCTTTCATCTCAATCTCTTTTTCCAAATCTCCCTTACGACGATCACACTCAGCTTTAGCCTCTCCTAGCTCTCGTTCTAGCTCCTTCACACGTAAAGTCAGTGCATGTTCTTTCTCTTCTGCCTCGTTCCTCAATGCTTCAAGCTTGCTTCCTTGCTCCACAAGATTCACTATATCCTCCGTTGAAGTAACACGCGACTGCACTCTACTTCTGCCACCGCTTCTTGTCGGATCCAAATCTTGTTGAAAATCATCGATGGAAGAATAGAGAGATTGACAATGCTCTTGAAGATCTGTAGCAATGGCTAGAAGCTCTCTCTTTGAGTCTCTTGGGATCTTGTTTTTGTTTTGGAGGAATTTTAAAAGTCTTGACACTTTCTTCTCCACTTCTGCAGGGACAACAAGAGAACTAACGAAACCCTTACATAAACAATTTTCAAAGAACTAAAAACAACATTTTCCTTGAGCATTTTATTCAAACAAATCTTACCTGTTTTTGCTTGCTCCATTTCCAACAAATTTGAAATAAATTCTCAGGATGCTTGTTCTTGTCTCTGCATTTGAAAGTGCAATAAAGATTATCGATCCAAACGAAAACCAGAAGGAAGAAGAAAAAAAGTTCCTACAAAATCACAAAGAAGAAAACATTTTTTTCAAACGTATGCATTGCTTTGAGCAATAACGTGTTGATCAAGTTTTGTCTTAATGTAATACTCGTTTTGAATTACTTTTTCCTCCAGAACATGCATGAATAAAGAAGAAATACATACACTACACTCGTTAATTAAGCCGGAATTGTAAAGCAGATTTGGTAAAATGATTTCGCGTTTTCTCAAATATATAAGGATCAAATCACAATGCATGAAGAGACCACTTTTCTTTTTCTAAGGACGTAGATTTAAGTTACGGAAAATAGAACAAGCTGTGGATTCCACATACCTACGTAACGCCACTTTATCTAATATTCTTTGGTCAAAACAATCGAATTTCTCAGCAAAATCAAAATCTCTAATACATTGACATTTTGACTTCTCTAGAAAAGGGGTTATTAGAATTACCAGGTAAATCTGAATTCAAATGGTCCTTTCTCCGCAGTCCTCGGAGAAATCTGATTTCTTTGAATTAGGAAGAGAGAATATTAGCAAAAAGAAAGATAAATATCAGGGGCCGGTGGTGATCAGAAGAAAAAGGGAAAGAAACGAAGAAGTTCAATTGAATGGCTTATTTTTGACACTATATTTACATAAATAAAAGCCTTTGTTATTTTTGTAAGAACTACCCGGTTTCATCCATCTATTAAGAAGGCACAATTAGCTCAAAG
>CAKOAT010554043.1:191087-237166 GCA_932364175.1 Eruca vesicaria subsp. sativa
TTTTTTTTTTTTTTTTTTTTTTTTTTGTCTATTCATCTGTTTCAGTTATTTTCTCTCATCCGGTGCAACACTTTCCATGTGTCAGTTGGTGGCTCGTATCAGGATTGTAAAGGCCCAGCCAGGCCCGTTAGATTGGCTCTTCTCTTACAGTTAGGTTAAAAAGGTGAATATACAACTGGCATACAAATAAATAACTTCTTCTGACGGCTTGTTTTCTTTCTTTTTATACCTCCGACTTCAAAAGACAGGACCTGCTTCAATGGCAACACCTCCAAATAAAGATGACACTCTTTCGGCTAGTAGTTTTTTCAATCCACATCTTATGAAACAATGGGAACATCTTTCGTCTATCAGACTCGACCGGAACCCTAACAAAGTGGTCTGGACAAATGAGATGTTGAAGGATAGGAAGGTCATCAATCTCAATGCCTAGAATCACGTCAGAACATTTGAGGAGAGGATTCAAATCATCAGAGAAGCTCTAACCTCTCTAACAATTGAGGTGAGTGTTAGATCTGTGGGTGCTCTCCTGGTCTGTGCTTGGGGTTTAGTTTCTTGCGAAAATCCAAATGAGTCTGTGTTTGGTGGATTATGGGAGAGTTCCAAGGCAAGAGAGACACAAGCCTCCCTGATGGAGTACTCTGCAAGTCATCCAGGTCTTATAATAAAGATGTGATCAAGTTTACTACAGGTAACAACGCTTTAAACTGGGTGAGAACCGCATGTTTTTACTGCGCTGCAGTTTTAAGACTAGCTACTAAAGAGCATGAAGCTCTTGTAAAGGCTTGGTCTTCTCTTTCAGGTCATTACCAGAGTTTTTACAAAGCTCCCTTAGAGTTTAGTCTCTCACTTGATCTTGAGTGCTTAAAATGTGTAAGGAGAGTTTTCCAGAACAGTACAATAATTCGCAACTCAGTAGCTCCATTTCTGTTAGCTTTCCATGAGCTTAGTGGAAGCAAGAATCAAGTTATCTGCAAAACGTTGTTTGAGAATCATTTGAGGTTTACAGGACTTCATGCTTATACTCTGTTTGTCTCAAATGCTAGTAAACTCTCTGTGCCACACCATGTGTTTTTCGTCATTTTCTACGTCATCACGCTACTGAAGAAGGCCTAGAAACAATTATGGAGATATTAAAACGCTATGAGGATCCTAGCTTGGATGTGGGTGATAAAATGTCTAAGTGCACATGGATTTACTCTAGGATCTTCGACTCTGATATGTTTGTTAGTCTGCAAACAAAGAGGTGTAAGTTTTTGACAGCTTTACTAGCTGTCATTGCAGATACCCTTGGAGGAGGAACATCATCATCATCAGGAGGAGGCTCAGGTCAAGCTTCTAACATTAAACAGTTGCAAGGGTTTATGGAAAATAACCAAGATGATCTTCATTTGTGGACTGGAAGAATAATTGCACTCTGTAAGGAGTTCAATGAGAAGGAATCAGCCAAGTAGTTTGTTTGAGTGGTTTTTTTTCCTTGTAGATCGACAAATCTGTTCTACTATGTTCTTTCTAGTTACTTAAGTAGTTGCTTTTCATTCTAGTTTTGTTAATGGAGATCCCATTTGAGTATCATTATGTACTAAAAATGGTTTGCACTTTCAGTTATTGTTCAATGCATAAGAATTATAAATCCTAAGGTGAACAAGTCAACTAAGCCATTAACTGCTTCTTCCTTGCGGTTAAACCCAACTCATGCCTGGCAATTTACCTCCAAAGCTTTCCGAAACTCCATCTCTAAGCATCTCTGCTTCATCCCATTTCCCATATCTTGCATACACATTAGAGAGCATAACGTTGTAAACACTTCTTCTTCTCTCTTCCTCGTTCTCCCTTATCTTCTCTGCTACAACTTCAGCCAAATGAGTATTCTCATAAACTTCGCAACATGACAACAATGCTCCCCAAATCCCTGAATCAACCGGTTTTCTTAATGACATTACAAACTCAAACGCTTCTTCCAGTTTTCCAGCCATTCCCATCAGCTTTACAATGAAAACATGATGCTCCGTCCGCGGCTCAAAACCAAAGTCGTTCTTCATTCTCATGAAGATATCTTGACCTTCGTATAAAAGACCAGAGTGGCAACATGTGCAAAGAAGAGCAGAGAAAGTCACCTCGTCAGGGTTCAATCCCATCTCAAGCATCTCGTTGAACTTTTGAAAAGCAGAGGAAGCAAATCCGTGCAAGCCAAGACCCAAGATAACAGAGTTGAATGAAACAACGCTTTTCTCTGGGACTTTAGCGAAAAGTGTCATCGCTGAGTCAAGAATCCCACATTTTGAGTACATGTCTATAAGAGCAGAGCTAACCTTTATATCCAGTTCCAGCCCTTGTCGAATAACATAACTATGCACCTCTTGTCCGTAGACCCAATCCGATAACTCAGCACAAGACCCTAATACAATCGCAACAAGAACAGAATCTGGCTTCTTACCACTCATTCTCAGATCATTAAACAGACACAAAACCTCCTTATGATTACCACATTTCGAGTAACACGTTATCAAAGCAGAACACGCAACTAAATCAGGCTCAGAGATGCTACTAAACACACCACAAGCAGAAGCAATACAGTTACACCTCGAGTACATGCTCACCAGACCACAACCAACATAAGAATGAGATTCCAAATTCACTTTCAAACAAAACCCATGAATAGACTGAGCAATGAGTGTTAACGTCGGATCAATAACTCCAGTCATCAAGGCTACCATAGTATAACAATCAGGTCTATTTCCTTGACGTAACATTAAGTTAAACATACTGATTCCTTCTTCCCAAGATCCACAGCTTCCATATCCAGAGAGCATAGCATTCCATAGAGGAACATCTGGCTCTGGTATTGCATAAAACAACTTACTCGCTTCAAACGTAAGCCCAGCTTTTGAATAAGCTTTCACAATTGTACTGCCGCAAACTCGGTCAAATCCAAGACCAGATACAATTGCATTCCCATGGATACACCTCAGTCCCTCTGTATCAAAACTCTCTGAGAAGCCACGAGCTAAGCACGCATAGGTGAAGCTATCTGGCTTAGTTTCAGAGCTAAGCATCTCGGAGAAGAGTGACAAAGCGGGAACAAGATGAAGAGCTTTAGCATAAGCTCGAATAACAGAATTCCAGAGGAAAACGCTTCTCTCAGGAAATACGTCGAACAGTTTGCGTGCAGAGAGAAGATCATCGTTTAAGGAGTAGTATCTAACGAGCTGCGTAGCGAAATACGGATCACGAGCGAGTTGGGACTTGGTAACGAAACTATGCAGCTTCTGGGTATTCAATTTCGTTTGAAATTTCCTGGAGAACTCGTTGATAATCAAACGTAATTGCGACTGTGATGACATTGCGAAAGTGAAGCAGGAAAGTATTTAGTAAAAGTAGTTTACAAAAATAAAAAGTATCTAGTAAAAGAATTGAAAAAAAAAAAAATAAAGAATTGAAACTAAAAAGAATAAAATTACACAACAAAAAGTATAGAATTGTCTTGTCGGAAAACTTTTTTTGTCTTAACTTAAGATTCTTGGGAAAATTAAGACAAAACAAGAAGAAGTGTGTCGTCGTAATTGAAAAAGCTAAGTAAGCTCAGAGTCTGAAGCAGGACCAGAGAGGTGTCTACTACGTCTTGGATGGGTCAAAGGACTCATAGGACTCAAAGGCAATCTTGCATCCTTCTTTGCTTTGCTGTTTCTTCCAAATGGACTTAGCGGCAATGTCACTTTCGGTGCTGGTCTTGGCTTTACAGGCGATGATCCTGTAGTCCGTAAACCTATTCAACATTTTTGAAAAGGAATTAATAATCAATCTTTAGAACTAAAGATGAGTTTTGGTTGTGATAATAATGTAACTAACCTGCGCTTGAGTTTCTTCTGAGTTTGGCCATATCGCCGCTTTTCTTTAAAGCTGATGAGTTCTTTTTCATGGGAGCTTCTGAGTAAACAGATCTTGTATCTGACTCTGAGTACTCAGATATTGCATCTAAACACAATGACTTTGTATACACTGGCGTTGTTGGTGGATCCGAAACGCTTTCTGAAGCAGACTCAGAACTCTCTTCTTTGTTCAAGTTTGGAGACATCTTCTCTTTCTCCGCAACCTTGTATGAGTAAAGCTGGAACGGTATCTGCATCACGGACTCCTCGTGAGAGCCTGACTCGAGTGAGAACTTTCTCAAGAATCTTGCTTCCAAGTCCCAACAATCAACGAGTGGAGTTTGGATTTGAATGTGACCTTGGTCCGGATTCACAACTAAGAACTTCTTTATGTAGCGTAGTATCCGGCAGATGGATGAGAAAGTAGGACGCTGGCTAGGTTCTGAGTGCCAACACCGTTTGATAAGACTGACTAAGTATTTAGGAGAAGGGAATGGGAAGAGAGGTCTCACTCCATTTCTTATGTTCTTACCCATTGTGTTTCCTTGTAGATGACTATCTTCAAACGGTACTTTACCAGTTATAAGCTCAAAACACACCATAGCAAAGCTATACACATCAGCTTTATGAGTAAACTTTGATCTAAGAGCTGTTGTACCTTTGAGATCTTGTTGTTCCATCTCTGCTAGAACCTCAGGTGCATACCAAATCACAGGATCAGGAGTGGTTGGTCTAGAGGAAGCTCGTGTAAAAGACTGAGTTTTCACCGAGGTTAAACCGAAACCTGATATCTTGGCGTGGAAGTAACCTTCAGTGTGACTTCTCTCTTTCAAAAGAATGTTCATTGGATTCAAGTCTCCATGGAAGATCTCATTTGAGTGAAGATACTCCATCCCTCTAGCGATTTGAAGCATGATATCAATCACAACGGGAACAGAGAAGAGATACCTTCTTCGAGGTCCACAATTCTCCTTCATGTAGCTTTTCAAGTCTTTGTGCATTAACTCCATAACCAATGAACATTCTTTCTTCTCTTCATCATAGAATCCACATAGGTATTGAAGTATATTCGAGTGACAGAGCGATAACAGAGAAGATATCTCAGCATTCAACGGCTCAAGATCTCCAAAAAAATGTCTCAACACAAAGGAATCACCTAACCATTGAATCTCCTTGTACTGACCACCACCGCCAAGTCTCCTCCTCACTTGGTAATCTTTGGAGCCGACAAGTATCGAACTCGGGAAGAGCTTACCGTTAAACTGTTCCAAACCGGTTAGCTTCTTCAGGAGAAAATCAGCTAAACGCTTCTCTGTCTTCCCAATCTCATCGCTCTTTGACTTCTTCTTCACTTGTAACGCCTCCACTAGATTCCATCTATCTTCTCTCCATGAATTCTCAAACCTGCTGCAAATATCTTTGGGAATCAGATACTGTTTCCCAAACCTCCATTGAAACAGCTTCGGATCATTCCACTCTCTATCATACTTTCTAGAGAACACAACTCTCCTTCTGTCCATCTCTGAAGGGTCAAGACCAGAGATCTCTCCAGCTGTCTCGATGGCTTCGATCACGGCAGGGAAGTAACAGAACAAGTTGTGTATGTGAAACTCAACACAATCTTTGTTCTGATGGAAGTTGATCACTTTGCCCCACCAGTCTTTATTGGACATGCAACTTCGAACATACATTTCGCCTTCTTTAAACACTCTGTAGAGCTCTCTCAAAGGCTGTTCAAGGGCTCTCCATTTGGAATGCTTCTCTTCGAGCTTCAAGTTTTGTCGTATATCTTCGGCTACGGTGTTGAAAGCCAAACTGAAAATGTCTAACAACAAACAGCATTGTCTTTGGTTGATCAAGATATCGTCTTGTAATACCATAAGCGCGTTTAAGCTCCCAAGAACCTCGCCTATTTGCCTGAATTGCTCCATTCACAGGCTTGTACAAATAACCAACAAAATCGAACCAGGTTTGATCTGAAGATGGCTGAACCCAAATAAAAAAATTAAAATCATTAGCAGAGGAACATTTAAACCATTTGATCATTTTACAGAGAATTTGAAGGAGAAAAAAAAAATAGAATCAAGTGAAAAACCTGAAATGAAGATCCTTGTTTGTCAAGGATCAATGCATTCTCTTTCGAATATTTGAAATCACATCGTTGGGTAATCGAATCTGACAAAAACATACCATATCTCAATAAATTTGGGAAGAAAATAAAGAAACCAACCGTTAAAGAAATTGACGAATGTTACCTATAAAATAACTTTGAATCAGAAGAACCTTCAATACCTAAAGAAATAGAATTAGGGTTCAAACTAGACAACCAAATCTCAAAAAAATATATAAGGGGTACAAATAAAGAAACCAAACTGTTAGGAAAATAGATCTTTTACCTATATAATAAATTCTAATCAGAAGAGGCTTCAAAGGAGAAAATGATTTTTTCTTTGTTCTCTTTTGGGGTTTGCTGCTTCCGAGTCGCCCTGGAAAAGATTTCCTCAAAGGTTTTCGCTGTCTTTCTGTAACGGTTTTTTTTGCAGAGAACGCAGAAAATATATTTTATTATTAATTGCATGCAAAGTGTAACGTTCTGGTCTAAGTTTGATTTGGTTTGTGTTTGGCCGTTGTTCCCGCGACTTTCGCTGTTATTATTTGTTCATCCAATGTATTTTTTTTTACCATAAATATGTCATGTAATTAATTGGAGTTTATGGAGTAATTATATTGGGAGTCTGGAGATTGATTTTTGAAAGAATGTATATTTTAAAGGTTGATAGATTTTAAACATTACGTGGATTCTACAAATATGTATACTCTAGATTGACAAAAAAAAAGTATACTCTGGTTTGCAGATTTCCGTGGAATTAAATTAACTTTTTCTATAACTTTATGAATTTTATATAATATAAAATAGGGTTTTTTTTTCTATAAGGACAAAAATGACATGTAGCAATAATTTATTAGTTTCTATGGTTTTGAATGATTTTTTTTTTAATTTTGGTAGATTGAGTTCATTTTTTTAGTTGGACTTATAAATTATCAGTTTTAGTCTGATTCTATTAAAATTTACCATCTTATTTTTTCCTAAACAAAAAATCACTGTCTTCTTGTCATCGGCTTCTAGGGTTCTTCATGTTACTCAGCCTCCGATTTTTTTCACCCGATAATGGATTTTGGGAGGGTTTGAGATGTATCTTTGTGACAAATCAGGAGATTTAGATGTTTTTGTGTTGATTTATCTTACTTTGTTCTCCCTTGAATCATTAGGGGATGCATTGATTCTTAGTTATTAAGGACCTTCTCAGCTACTTCAACACACTCCAAGCCTGATTTTCTCTTTTAATGCATTTTTCATCCTATCAAACGGTGCATCTCCAACTAATAAAATGTGAGCAAAAGAAGAATCAAAACTTATTGCAGTTTCAAACTTTGACTTGGGGAGCAAAATAAGCTTTTCTTGATCCATAGATTATCGCGACTTCAAAGAAGAAGGAGATAAAACAACTATATATGTTGTTGGATCACCTGTTGAGTCTGTGTCGGGTTGAGTTTCCAGCCTCCACCAAAAGTTCGTCAAATTTTGCTCAGTTTTTGAATTGCACCATTTCCGTTGTTCATTCTCAAAATTTCACTATGGTAAATACTAATCAGAATGTTAGTACTGAAGAGTTTCTATTTCAAATTTCTATGCATTGACCAGTTTGTGTTTACTGGAGATATTAGAAACAATGAAAACATTTGATCCGCATGACTGAAGTTAAACTCTCACAAAGTACAGTTATATATTCTCAGTTTGTAGTTTATATGTTATTGTTTTAGAAAAGCATCAAAAGTTTGAGAAGAAGAAGACTAGAGTATTGTCTTTACTTTTTGATGAATGATTTGTGAGATTTTTCGATTATTTTTATCGATTTGAAAAATTTAGGAGTTATCATGATGAGATTCAAAATGTATAATGAAAAGTAAAAGAGAATTATATATGTTCTTTGTTTGTTAAAAGAAAGATTTTACATTTCTTTTTGCATATGCATGAGAAAACAAATTACAGTTTGAAATTTTTATAGTTTTCATAAAATATATGTCATTTTAGTGTTTAGATTGTTCGAATTTGAATATAATAATTATTTACTGCATGAACCTGGATGCTAGGAAAGTAAGAATCAAAAGACAAAAAAAAAACGTTAAATAGAATATGTGTGAGTAATCGACCATATATGTATTTTATTAACCCTTATAAACTATGTAGCCTAAAATTTTGGAACTGCCACCATAAGATAAAACAGTTTTAAAGATTTTATCATCAACTGAAACAAGTAGTTGGCCAAATAGATAATGCCATATATAAATTGAAGCAAGTAATTGGCTAAATAGGTAATAAGGTCAAGCTGACAACTAATTCTCTATCTCGAATTGTCTTTTAATATACATTAATTAAGTTGATTAATATTTAATAAAATAATTCGTGATCATATATTTTCACTGCTAACATCAAATTCTTATTCTAATAGTCTTTTACCAATCTCTTTTTTGCGATCATATAATTTTATAAACATTCAAAAACATTCACGAAATCATTAGTTTCAAATTAACATAACAAACCAAAAACAATAACTTATTAAACCAACAACAATAACTTATAATAAATAGTTTAATTGAAATAACAAATAAATCACAACCACTAGTTAAATATATAATATTATGTTTTTCTAAAAGTTTCTAAAACTCATTTCTTCCTGTAAGGCATGCTTATTTGTTTATAAAGAAAAACAGTATTATATTACTAAATCTTGAATATATATATCATGTTTGCCTAATATTTTTTAAAAATTTACCATTCGTGAAAACTATTAATTAAAAATATATAGTTATACATTGAAGAAGATAAAAAAAGAAAAATAGATTTCGAACATATAATTTGGATAGAAGTTGCAATACATATTTCTAAAAATAGTTTTTCTGTTCCTGTGTTTTTGATTCTACAGATTTTTAAAATTCACATATACATGATAATTTAAAGTTATTACTTAGGAGTAAAATGTAGAGAATTCATTGTTCAATAATAGATTTAGATAGAATCAGAAAATAAATCATAATGAATAACAAGAAATTTGAATGGATTTTTATTTAATTTAAACCAATACAATATATATTGTTAAGAAAAAGTAAAGCCAATAACAATAGATTTTACTGACTCTTTATTGACAAAATTATTGAAAATTGTCCACCAATAACCCCATATTCTCACATAACTCTTTAAACCCTCTTTCTATGTGTCATATCTCGTAGATCTCCCGTTAAGTTCAACTCTCTCGTAGTCAGAATAGAAAGGAAAATAACTCGTGGTACAATAATAACAAGGAAAAAACTTTGGATCTCTTATTTTTAGTTTCTGAGATTTCCCATTATTCATATTGTATGAGCAGATTCCATCCAAGCCAGCCAGTGTTACGACGTCATTACTTGAGAACCCCACAGGTTCGAGCCCTATACTTTTAATCTCCTTCACATTTACCCATGAATTGCCCAAGCTGCTCTCCAAAACCCATATCTCCTGATAATCCACTCCTTCCTTCGATCTTGCACTACTAATAACTCCAACTTTTCCATCGTATCTTGTCAACTTTAGAGAATTATCGCTCGCTAGATTCTCAGGAACCGGAAAGAAGGACCAAGAATTGGTTTTGAAACAAAACCGGAATACATTGTTGCTGGTTGTTAACCAATGCAAGAACCCATAAGAAGCAACCGGATTAGACATTCTTGTAACGAGCAAGTCTTCTTCAGTTAGCTCCACGTTGTCTAATCTCTTCCACGCAAACGAATCCGAATCGAAAACTTCACAAACGAGAGTGAAACTGAAGTTGTACCTCTTATTCTCGTTGCCAGGTAACTGTGAGAGCCTGATGATCTTGTACCGGAAAGGATCAGATCCAGTAACCACCATTAAACCGAGTGCGATTGTGAAATACCGGGTTTTCGGTTTGGGTAGAACCATGTACTGTTTCGTTGTTGGTTTGCAGATGATGTACTCCGGTTGTCTTCCTTTAACCGGAAGATCGTTAACACAAAGCAAAACCCCATGACTTGCGTCACAAGCTTTAATACTTACTCTTCCTGGTGGTAGAAAATCGAGCGAGATTTCATGAGGAACGTCGTCGTTGCCTAAATCTTTGACAAAAGCGGAATGAACCCTAGGTCTCTCGCTGTATTCGAGGAAGTAACCGGAAACGGAGTTGGTTCTTTGGAGACTATGAGTGAGAAAGGAAGAATCGTAGGTTCTCTTGTTACATTCTTTGTTTAAGAGTCTACACTTTCCGACCACCGAAGCGGGGGAATGAGAAAGGATTTCGATGATCATGTCTACGTTCATATCGAAAGAAGCCATCGTGGTGGAACTCGAGAAAGAGATTATAGTGAGACTTTGTTTCTTTTTCGTTGGGTGTGTGTATTTGCGACAAGCAATATGCTGTATATATAGGATTTTTTCAACATTATTTCCTTTTTAGCTTTGATAAACCCTATATTTCCTTTTAGTTTTGAACAAGAAATAGGTAATTTTTTTTAAATAATACCAAGGGTTTCTATTTTGCTTACTTGCGCGCGGTATTTCCTTAGTACCATATCAAATGTGACAACCACACAAAAAAACACCCGCCAGTTTACGTACCCTTTAATATAAAAATATATTAAGAAATAGATAGATCTAAAATTTTTTTGGTTTTGCTTTATATTTTTTTAATCAGTAAATTATTTAAGAAAAATAAAACAATAAATTATTTAAAAGTTACCATTGAAATTTATCAAAACAAAGTGATTGTTATTTAAAATAAAAAAAAATATTAACATGTTTTAAAGTACATGATTTAAATAAATGATTAATAATAGATAATTTTGTTTTGTTAAAAATATTAAATACCTTTTGGGTCTGAAAATAATAATTGACTAGGATAAGACCCGCGCCTTGCGCGGGATGAAGCTATTATTTTTATTATGTTTTTAAAAATGAAACAATAGTTCGGTTTCATTCGGATTAGAGGTGTTCAATCCGGATATCGGGTTTCGGTTTGGCTCGATTTTTTGGTATTTCGATCATTAAAATATAACTACTATTCTAAATCTATATGTACTTCAGTTTGATTTGGTTTATATACCATCGGTTTTCAGTTTATTCAATTTTATACCAAAAAACATAATTATTTAGTTTGAGATCATATTATATATTATAAAAATATATAATATGATCATATTTAGAGTCATATTGTNTTTGGCTCGATTTTTTGGTATTTCGATCATTAAAATATAACTACTATTCTAAATCTATATGTACTTCAGTTTGATTTGGTTTATATACCATCGGTTTTCAGTTTATTCAATTTTATACCAAAAAACATAATTATTTAGTTTGAGATCATATTATATATTATAAAAATATATAATATGATCATATTTAGAGTCATATTGTTACAGAGTCATTTTTTTAAAAAATATTATATATTTAAATAAAAGAATAAAAAAACAAAAAAGGCTTCTATCATTTAATAAAATGATCAAATCTAGAATTAATATCAAAACACTAAATTTTGAAAATAAAAAATAAAAAAACAAAACAGAAGCATGAAAGAAAAGTTTTTATATTCTTCCATATTTAGTGTTCATCAAACCAATATGTCTTCGATTGAACACAACTCTGTTTGTTTAAAGATAAAAAAAAGTTGTAAAGAATTTCATCTAATTGTTGTTCATCAAATTTATAATTTTTACTTCAATTTAGTTACTGTTAAAAAAGCAAAAGATCAAAATAAGAAGTCTTAGTTGTAAGAAATTGTTAGCTATTTACAAATTATAATTATAGTTTAACTCATATAACAAATAGATATTCATGCGTCGTTATAAATATATACATATTTACATGTTTCAGTTTAATCGATTATAAATCAAACCATATCCAAATCCTATGGTTTTTATAAAATCACATCTATTCGGTTTGTATGGTATATACCAAAATAACCATATTATCGATTGTTAATATATTTTAAAAATATAAAATTAAAAAAAGAACTAAGATATTTAAATCATTGATAACAAAAAATTTCAATGTGAAAAAATTAAAAAGTTTATAATTTATAAATGTTCTTGAAAATTTATTGAAAATTTTGAAATTAAAATATTTATGTAATCTTATATGGTATATAGTTTAATCTGTATATATATATTTGTTTTATTATTGAATGATACTTTTTACTTATATGGTTTTAAAATCATGTATATCTTTTAATAATAAAATGTTAAACTATTGATCATTAATTTTTAACATAATAATTTTAATAGTTTAGTTATTTATTCTCGTTTCTTAAAATTCAAAATATAACCTATACGAAAAAATCTAAAGTTTAATTTTATAGCTAATTTGATTGTTTAATTTATTTTAATAATATAAAATTAAAGAAAAATGATAGAGGATATATAAAGGCCATATATAAACTGTTATCAAATATTTATTATTAGAATCATTAAGTGTCATATATATATATTAGTCATTTATGGTAATTCCATAGGTTTTATTTATGGAAATAAAATAAAATAGTAATTATATCTTAAGGAACAATCATTAAGTGTCATATATATATATTAGTCATTTATGGTAATTCCGTAGGTTTTATTTATGGAAAGAAAATAGCATATCATATCATTATATCATATATTTTGACTAACTAATGTATCTATCAACCTATAAAAATTCAATGTGGACTTACTTATTTTTCAATTGAATCTAATTGACTACCTAATTGAATGACACCTATGCATTGGGACCTCTTTTAATTAATACAAAATTGAGGTTAAATCTTTTCAAATGTTCCTCAATTAATATATAGGGGATTTTTTGATCTTTTAAGTTGAAAAGTTTATTCAATGTTTTTAGAGTTGTTTTTTACTAAGCCCAAAAACCAAACTATATAATTTGTTCAAAAAATAAAAGTAAACCCAAGACTATATTCCATAAATAACCACTGGTTTAGTTTAAGTATAATTAGTAGATTTCCATATTCCATATTTTGATGATATATATTATTTTAGAACATTTCATATTTGTAGGAGAAAATATGTGTTTTTGATATACACATAGATACCTGCCATATTTTGAAGGTAGTTTACATTAAGGTCGTCTCTTTACATTATTTGTGTTGGTTGAATTTAAGTAATACGGTTCAATCAATTATATAACTTATATTATTTGTAACATTCTAGAATGGGTCTAAATTTAAATGACAACTTGTATTAGTAGATAAAAAGAATGACTCTATTTTAATAGAGTAGATTCCATCGAATTTCAAAAAATTTGCGAATGAAACATTCTAAATTCCATCGCCGTTTAAAACCAAGTCTAATGATTATATCATATATATAATATAGACACGCCATCACGGCTATACTTTATGCAACCGTTCCAGTAACAAAACACTGGAGCCTAATTAAGCGATGGAAAAAACATTTCTTAGTAAGATGTGTCTCTCTGGCGACAAACGATACTACCCCATCACTGGCTCCTCCGTGCTCCTCCCTCTCTTTTAATTCTGCTTCTGTTTCCAAATCAATTTCTTTTGATTCAGACTAATAAGAGTTTCCAGATTTTCATATAGTTGTCGATCAGGTACATCGTTGATGATTGGTTCATCATGTATGCTGATTTGTTACTTTTACTCGTTTGATTGGAACGTAGATTGGAAAAATAGATTCTCGAAATTTTCTCGCGTTGTCCCTCTATCTTATCCTGATTTTCCCTCTAGTTTCGTCTGATTCTATCAGATTTTGGAGTAGTAGTAATAGGTAACATTGTCTCTCTCTCTTTCTCTCTCACGATGGTGTTCTCTCGCATTGGTTTGACTGATAAAGATTTTTTTATTAATTGGTTGGGCAGAGAATGGACTGTGATAAAGCAAAAGACAAGTGGTTCGTCTATCCAAGTCGTGTCACTCAGCTCTCTTGGATTCCTAGGTTTGTTTGTTTGTTGCTTTTGCTTGAAATAAGAGAAGAACTTTGGGTTTTGATTGTTTCGATGATTAATAAGTATGTGATGGTTTCTGTAGGGCGTTTTTGTAGAAGGGACTTTAACAGATGAGGAATGTGATCATTTCATCAACTTGGTACATACTATCAAATCAGTCATCTTGTAGTTTTTTTTTTGTTTGAGAAAGTTAGTGATGATCATGGAATGTTATGAGACTGTGTGACTGAATTCAAATACTTTGTGTTTTAGGCGAAATGGAAGCTTGAGAAGTCAATGGTTGCTGATAATGATTCATGTGAGAGTGTGGAAAGTGAAGTGCACACTAGCTATGGAATGTTTCTCTCCAAAAGGCAGGTGAGCCTCTGCAAAGGTTTCAATCACCTGTTAGAAGAAGTGTTGTCTTGACTCTGTTTTTGTTTTTTCTTGTTGAAATGTTGAGGGGCTGAGTTTCATTGCAAACTGGTTATAAGTTTTGCTTAGTTTGTAGGATTCCTCAGGTTTTGATTAGTTGTAGTGACTTGTGTTGATGCCAATTGTGTAGTTTGTAGTTAACCAAAATAGAACATGTTTTTTTAAGAATCCCTAAATAAAATAGTTGTATTGGGAGACAAAAATTTAGAGATTTCTTAAGTAAAGTTCTTAATACATATTTATTACTAAAAATGATTAAGAACTCTATTAGAGGTCAGAGGTGCTAGGGATAATCATGCTCTAATTTATCCCAAATTATACTGGAACCTCTATTATATCTATGAGTAAACCTGAAAAGATTTCAATATTAAACCTAGATTCAGGGGATGAAACCCTAAAACGCAAATTATCACTAAATGTGTCTGAATGCATATCATTTTAAGGTTTTCAAATTCAAACATTATGCTTTCAAATTATCATACCTAAAAATGTAAGTATTATTTTAAATAAAAAATCTTATCAATTTTGTTTATGAATAAACATTAATAAGAAAATAAATATGAAATATGTCCTTTTAGATCGGATGCCTCAATCAATGACTTTGATGACTTGCCATGTGGACCGGTCCTCTTCCTAAATCTATCTAAATTTAAGTTATAAAGGAAACCAAAAACATATAAAGCTTATGATGTCAAAGTGGGAATGAATGAATCCGAAGGAGCTCATGTAACATATCGTATACACAAACAAGCAGCTTATTTAAATAAATCTCATAGATTGTGCATTTGTTACACACTTGACTCATACAAGTATTAATCTTCCACGGCCTTCACATCGTATCAGTGGCGTTGACTACGATCCACTCGTATCTTCAGAAGCATGTTCCACAGTTCACGTAGATATATAAAAAGAAAAAGAAATAAAAAAGACTGGCATTGAAGATTATCAGCTCGTCTGAAGCGTGTTTAACTATTTATTAATTAGTAGGTAGCATTGACGAAGATCAGGTCGTAAGAAAGAAAAAAGCAAATGTTTATAAGATTAATTAAGAAGCACGTTCAACACTTAGATCATCTCCATTGAGGGTTCTTACGCCAGGGTTAACGGATATAAAATTTCGGCTCTTAATTTTTAAAGTAAAAATTAAGAGACAGATTCTTATATTCCGTTAAGAATCTCATGGTAATAACCTTTTAATGGAGGTGTTCTTAGAAAAAGAATGTTCAACAATCAACATGGCGTGTAGAAAACAAAAGAAGGAAAAAAGAGAGTAGTGAACCACATTATATATATCCCTAGCAAGCTAATCTAGAGCATTAGCATTATCAAAGGAACTCAACAAAAAGATAACAAAGCAAAAAATCAGAAAAAGAAGAAAGATGAAAACAGCTGGTGCAATCACAATATTCCAGCTTGATGACATCTTTGCTGCTCATTGCAATAACATCGTCTGGTGTTGCTGCTGGTCAGAAAGAAGTAGTACTTGACTCTAACGGACAACCAGTAAAGGCCAATGCTCCGTATTACATTTGGAGGCCAGAAGAAAGAGCACGGATATCCCGGATGACCTATTGATATATGTATAGTCTAATTATTTTTTGCACTTTGACCTACCAACTAATATAAGGTTATTTATATATTCGTTGTTACTTTTTAGTTATTCACTCTCTTTTATTTCCACAAATATCGGATCCACTTCTTTGAGAATTGATTTATATGGCAGACGGTTATGCCTAAAAATAATTATTCATTGTATTGGTTTAAGCACAATATAAATTTTGTATGGATGGAGCATGAAGTTTTTTTTACTGACGGAGCATATGATTCAGCCGTTTCTATAAATGCATTTAATTAAATTTACTAAAATTTAATAAATTTACACAATTTTCATTTATTTAAAAAGATAGGTTAAACATTGCTAGAAAAATACACCCAAATATATTTTCAAATCTATTCTATGGGTTAAACATTGTTCGCCCTGGTCAATTTAATGTGTACACGATATTATTACAAAAAAAATATTATTTATTTTAATACATTTACGGGTTTTAGTTTAACTGATTTCAAATAAGTTATTCAGTTAAAAAGTATTATTAAATATGATTTTATTGAAAGTTAGTGAAACCTATATTAACCCATTTACGTATATATATATATATACACTTATATTTAACAGAATACATAAAAAATATTCTTCAAACCTTTTTCAAAAATTTGATCGATTTTCGGTGCGGGTTATATTTAATATCGGTTTTTGGATATAACACTTTAAGAACCGTTCTAATATATAGACTAGATCTAATAGGGTATGAGATTTTGATTTTAAGTCAATTTTGAGTCGGATTTTTTAAATATGAATATTCTTTACTAATTATGTTAGATAACTACTAAAAATATAATATATTATAAACTTTAGAATAAAGCTTAAAAATAATTTCTGAAATGTATATAGCATAAGTGTAAAGTTATGCAACTTGACATATTTAATATAATTAAAAAAATATTAAATTAATATTAAACACAAGCATGATAAGAAAATAACACAAATAAAAAATTATGATTTTTCAGAAAAAATTAAAACAAAATATACACCCGCCCTTTCAAAAGGCGGGTCAATATCTAGTGACATTTTAAAACATTATACAGTATAGGGCAATCAACTCAATAAAACCATCAATGCAAAATAGTACCACTGGTTTAATTCTAAGCCCTGGTTCAGTTTGACACAATACCTATTTAACCAGTTAAGTAGAAAGGATATGCAAAAAAAAGTTCAAAAGATTAACCAGCTAATGTTACTGAAAGTTCAAAAAAAGTTTAAAAAGTTTTTAAAAAGGGCATGAAATGAATCCTAATGAGCTAATGTTACTGCCTCCTACCACCACCCTTCTTCCTCCTCGTTTTCTTCTTCTTCTTCATCCTCTTCTTCTTCATCATCCTCTACCTCTTCGGAATCAGCTGCATACTTCTCGAGCTCATACTGGATGATTACCTCTATAGATGACTTTCTAGGGGTGAGATCGTATCGAAACTTGTCAGCTGTACAAAACATGGTGAAACAATGAACGTTACAAAGAAGAAAACCATCAGTAAAGAAAGAAAGAAAAAACATCTGATCTTAAGCTCATACCAAGTTGCTTAATGATGTCAGTAAACGAAGCCTGTCAGAAAACAACATAGCTTTTGTTAAACAATTAACTTCTAAGAGTATAATTCCATAACACAGAAATTACATGATAGTGTTCGAATCCTCACCATTTTAAAGTCCATCGCTTTCAAGATATCAAGAATTGCATTTCTCATGTCTTCATCACTAGGAGGCTCCTTGCTTTTGCCTTTCCCTTTTACAAGATAACACAAAGATGGTGTCAGGCAAATAAGAGATGGTAATAAAATTCACCGGGAACATAATATTAACGAACAAGGTTGATTTTTGACATAAAAACGCAGTAACACAGGTACATAACGAATGATTTCCGCCTGAATATATACCTAAACCGGTTTAATCCTAAGTCCTGGTTGATTCAAATCTGTGTAACTTTGAGCTCTTAGTCTTTGCAGTGTGAGGACTTTGTTTTTTTTTGCTCACCTGATACTTTAAGTGGAGGTTGTGCAATGACAGGAGGAAACAATGTTGGAACTCCAGAAGCTTCCGGCCAAGTTGACATCTCCGGAACAGGAGAAAATGTAGCCTCATAAGTTTTGTAATAGCATTCGGCAGAGTACCAGTCGTCTACATACTGCAAATGGTTGATTTTCATCTTCTTGCAGACAGCTAGAGCGTGCACACATGGAAACTTCTTCCTCTGGAACTTCCCACACGTGCAGGTTGAGTCATTCAACCGAACAATGCATTCCTTCTTTTCTTTAGATTTCCCCATAAGAGCGCGTCCCTTTTTTTCTGAAGGTCCTGAGACCTGAAATGCATCTCTTTCTAACGGTGTTATAACATATGAAGCGGAATCTTTCACGGACTTTTGAAGTTTGTCCCTAACAAATTCTGTGTAGACACCACCGCGGTTACGAGAACCACGGCTACACTTAAAAGACACGTCAAAAGCGTCTCTCAGCTCACCAAACAGAAGCATTACACCCCCTGTCATTGTAATTTTCGGAAAGCTTCTATAAACTGCAAACAGAGCTTCTGTATCTATCTCCATAATTCCGTATCTGAGACCACTGTCATGAGCTAGAGTCCACTGATGTAAAGGGATTTGGTCAATCCATTTCCAACCTTCTGGACTCTTCTCTTTGATGTCCTTCATGTAGGAATCAAATTCTGCCTTCTGACTCGACGACCCAGCCTTCATCACAAGATACTCTGTGAAGTGGTGGTCTGGGAAAAGGCGAGAGAACTGGGAGGAGAGATGGTTCAGACAAAACCTGTGGTAAGCCCAGGGTTCTTGCCACTGAGACCCGGGTTCGTTAACAACAGCGAGTATGTCCGGGAGGTTCCTTGATATGAGGCAGAGGCCCTTCCTTTGCGTTACCTTCTCTCGGATTCTAGTGAGAAACCAGCGCCAACTAGCAGTTGATACTTCTTTAGTAACCGCAAAGGCAAGCGGGAAAAACTCGTTGGCTGCATCAAACCCTGAGGCTATTATCAGTTTCATGTTGTACTTACCCTTCAAGTGCTTGGTGTCCACAACAATCAGAGGTCTGCAATGCTTAAACCCTTGAACAGACTGTGAAAATGCCCAAAACACGCTGCGAAAGGAAGCATGTTCAGGATTAGGCAAAGAATCATACTGCCAGTCCACTAGCATCCCGTTAGAAGAGTGAAGCGCAGACATTAACTTGGGCATGAATCTGAAACTCTGATCCCAATCTCCAAAGAGTCTTTTGATAGCTTTCTCTTTGGCTTCCTGCATCAGCCCTTCAGCATCATCAACTTCATCAAATCCATCGAGCCCAAAGCCATGTTTTTCTTTCCACCACTTCAGCAACTTTGCAACTGAGAGCGTGGGGTGTACACTGACCACACTCTCAACCTCACATGCGAAAACATCCTCATCAAAACCATGTGGATATGAGTACTTCCGCTCATCCTTATCTTTGAAACACAAACTAGACCGAAGAGGCGGTTCTGAAGCACCAGAACTAGCAACTTTCTTGAAGCTGCTGGACCGATCTGAACCTGGTTTTTTACCAGCCGGCTTTGTCTTCTTCTGTCTTTTAGAGGGACCACCAGGATTCTCCATTGACCATGATGAGAAGTCAGAAGGAGGAACAACAGAAGTTGCAGGTTTAACTTCCAAATACAACTCCAGAGTGTTTATAGAAGGATGGTTGCTTGGAACCTCAAGCATTCTATCCAATTGACCGTCGCACATGACGGGAAAAAGCACATACTTAACCATAGACTGTGAAACAACAGACGGGTATCTACCGAGGATTGTAATTTTTGATGTCTTCTTATCTAATCCAGTTATTAGATAAATCCCATCCATAAAAGTGCTAAAGTTAGTATTTTTCTTGACTCTCATCTCTTTTGGAGTGGATCCTTCAAAGTAGACACCATCAGGACCATGCTTGATACGAGCATCCAAGTAACACAACACTGTAATCTCTCTTTTAGCCATGACCACAACAATCCTGTGAAGAGAATGAATTCAAAGACTAAACTTTTAAAGATCGAAATAAAAAGATCCGTACCGAACTAACAATATCTATCACTTGTAAGTTTCTCGAACCCTAAAAAGTGAATACTGAGACCCTAGAAATCTACGAATCAAAACGATAGCGAGAAAAGCGACGCTTACCGTCTCGGAGTTAACAGAAGAAAAAAAAAGCAAGTTAACAACTGTACGTACCTAGAAATCGGAGTTTTTTTCGTGAAGAAAGGGGAAGTAATTTCACAGGGTTTCTCCGAGGAAGCGTCTCTAGGAAGACGATCACTCTCACACACTCTTCTTACTTGTACGTTCTCTTCTCTCACACGTTCCTCGGTTTTTCGAAATATAATTAAAAAAGAAAGTATAAATGGGCCGAAATAGAAAGGCCTGTTTGTGTAAGCGGGAGATTTTACCGCTTAAATATTCTTTTTCAAAAACGATAGGGGAAGAAAGAGATGTTGAAGAATCAGAGGACGGTGGGATTTAGTTTCCCGTTTAGCTTTGTTTCGTATCGGTTCATGAGATCAGAAAAAGTTCTCATTAACGAACCGGATTGAGTTTTAGCCGGGTAGAAGCAGATAGAGAAAAGTCTTTAAAGTGAGTGCATCACTCAGTCTCTACATAACCACATCAAAAGCTTCTAAGTTCTGAAACCGGATTAAACCGTACATCCCAATTCCCAAAAGTCAAAAGCTACTACATAAAACACACACACTAAATTGCCCGGTTCGGTTCAAACCTCTCTAGCCACTTTTATCAGCTCTTCTTGTTATTAATTTTAGGAGTGGTCTTGCGTTGGGTCTTACCTGCTACGTTAGGTGGAGGCGGTCGCGGCATTGGAATGACCGGAGGAAACAATCTTGGAATTCCAGAAGCTTCAGGCCAAGCTGATAACTCCGAAACAGGAGAAAAAGTGGCCGCATAGGTTTTGCAATCCCGTTCTAAAATGTAACAGTTGTCTACATACTGCAAAGGGTTGATTTTCAGCTGCTTGCATACGGCTAGAGCGTGCAGGCATGGGAACTTGTATCTTTGAAAATCCCCACATGTGCAGGTACAATCGCTCAACTGGACGATCCAATCATCATTTTGTGATGGTTCTTCCACCTTAAAAGCGTTGTTGTATAACGGCATTACAACGTAAGTAGTCGTAGATGTCCTGAACGCTTCAAGCTTGTCCCTGACAGGTTTGTGGTAAACATAGCCGGAATTAAGAGAGTTGCGGTTGAACTGAGAACGGTCGGCAAAAAGTTCTCTCAACTCATCAAAGAGAAGCAGAACAGAACCTGTCAGTGCATAATCAGCCAACTCAAAGCCTCTACAAACTGCAAACAGACTTTCTGAATCTACCTCCGTGACTCCGTATCTCCTACCACTGTCATGAACCAGAGCCCACTGATTTTGAGGGATTTGGTCTAACCTTCTCCAAGCTTCTAGCTTCTCCTTTTTAATGGTCTCTAGGTGGTTTTCAAATTCATCCCTCTGACTCGTTTCTCCAGCTTGCTTCAAGAGACTCTCCAGGCCAGGAAAACCACGACAGAACTGGGAAGAGAACTGTTTCACACAGAACCTGTGATAAGCCCAGGGTTCTTTCCACTGGGACCCTGGTTCGTTAATAACAGAGACTATGTCCGGATGGGGACTGGAGATGAGGCAAACGCCTTTCCTTTGTGTAACTTTCTCTCTGATATTAGTGAGAAACCAACGCCAACTATCTGACGACACTTCCTTGGTCACCGCAAATGCAAGAGGGAAATAATCGTTGTCCGCATCTAACCCTGAGGCAACCATCAATTTCAACTGGTACTTACCTTTCAGCCCTTTGGTGGCCACTACGATCAGAGGTCTACAGTGTTGAAACCCTTCGACAGACTGTGGAAATGCCCAAAACACTCCACAGAAGGATGCAAACTTAGGATTAGGAAAAAGATCGTATTTCCAGTCAACTAGGCGTCTATTAGATGATTGAAAGGTAGACATTAACTTCGGCAAATCTTCAAAACTCTGATCTCCAAATGCTCTTTTAATAGCCTCCTCTTTAGCAGCCCGCACCTCTGAAATTTCAAACTCATAGCTAAATTTTGCATCCGACCACTTGCTCAACTCTGCAAATGACAGCGTTGGATTTATCCTGACCGCACGTTCAGTCTCATCTGCTCCGAACTCTGAATCAAATTTCTCTGGCTCAATGCGTGGACAAGTATGTGGACCAGTATACTTGATTAACTCAACAAGACCGTGCTTTTCCATTCTAGCGGCCACAAGTGACCACTTGCATTTCCATCTGATGCACTCAAATATTAATTCGTCCTTGTGAGTTTCTCTTACTACACACTTTTGCATTCCTTTAATAGAACACCAGTCAACAGCCTTCTTCAGCTCATCAAAATCTTTGAAGCACAACCCTACACGCAAGTCATGATCGTCAAGCCACAAACTAGACAGACAAGGTTTTGAAACACCAGAACTGGACTCTTTATTCAAATCCTTATAAGGTTTGCTGTTATCTCCTCCCACCTGCGCCACAGTATCTGAACTAGAAATGTTATTTGTCATGTCAGCGTCTACTGCATCTCCATTGTTTCCAGTACTGTTATCTCTCTCTACCTTAACATGTATGCTAGTCTTCTGTCGTTTCGAGGAACAAGCAGCAGGACCAGTAACCCCCTCAGACTTCACTTCCAAATAAAACTCCACATTTTGAACACAAGGGTGTTTTCTTGGAACCTCAAGCATTGTCTCCAAACTATGGTTGTTCACCACGGGGAGAAGTAGATACTGAAACGAAGATTCTCCAACAACAGAAGGATACCTACAAAATATTTTGACTTTGGATCTCTGCTTATCAACATCTACTCTAGTAAGCACATACATCTCATCCAACAATCTGTTTAATGCAATCTTTGGGTGCACTATAATCTTTTTAGGAGTGGCTCCTTCATAGTATACGCCTTCCGGGCCATACTTGATGCAACCATTCCAGTAACAGTAAACTGAAACCTCTGTTTCAGCCATGAGCACAACAAACCTGCAATGAATTCAAAGTTTTTTAAAAAACGTCAATGCAGTGGATAACACGAACAATGTCTTCCTTTAAAACAACAACCCTAAAATGCTAACACTTGTGTCTGATTTTGGTAGTAAGAGAAGCTTTAATATAAAAAAGAAACGATTGATATATCATCAAAACCCTAAAGCTTTCTAAAAAAAAAACCCTAAAATAAAATAAAAATGTAATCGAAGATGTTACATACCTGAGATGATGGAGATTCTTGTTTTGGTTTTCGGAAGGAAAACTTAGATGTTGAGAAACGGAAGCACTTTCAGTTGCATTAAGGATTTCTCCGGTGATGTATCAAGGAGGCAGACAGTCACTCTCACACACTACTGTAATTAAGTTGTTTTTGACTGTAAGGAAACCCACAAAAATATCATTTAACATATGACCAATAGGCCAAAAAGGCCCATTAATGTATGTGGGGAAAATAAAGCCCACTATCCACGCATTATACCCTACAATATAATATTGTTACATAACTTTTTTCATAATTGCAAAGAAAACAAAGAAAGAATGTATGAAAAGAAGAAACCTGTATCACATTGCATATTTCTGAGTCCAGCTTCTTGCAGTAGATTCATACTTGGTCCTATCGGTTTTATACATGTGAGCAATCTCGGGAACCATAGGATCATCTGGGTTTGGATCCCTCAACAATGAACATATCGAAACCAAAACCTAGCAAGTCACAATAGACTGGATTATAATCAGGGTCAAAAGACTAGTTCTCGCCATTGCTGTTTTGTTAAAATGAAAGAAGAGCGCTTTATTTTTTTGTTCACCTTGGAAATGGTGAGTGCAGGACTCCATTGTTCTTTCAAAACATCTTGGCAAATGTCGAGGCAAATGATTCCATTGCTGTTGACATTAGGGTGAAACACTTTTGTCCTAAACGTAACCTGCAAGAAGAAAATGAGCAATTTAATTCCAAGAGAATGATTTAAAAAGGTTACAAACTTAAGTCTAACCTTGGGTGGTTTGAAAGGATAATCAGGAGGGAAGTGAATGGTTAAAATAAAGACTCCACCTGAGTAAAAACTGTCTGATGGACCCTTTATTGTAGCTTCCCAATGAAACAAGTCTTCACCAACTGGACCTTGAAGGTTTCACAATTGTTCACAGAAGACATAAAATAAAGTTTAGTTTCTCTTAAACATATGATCCATAAGAATAACTGAAATACACACAACAAAACATTAATGCTCGGGCGTAGTAGGACTTCACCAGCAGAAGAATGCATGAGCAATTTGAGATTCTCCTACATTAATTAATCCCTTAGTCTACCGAGACCAACAGCACGGATTCATAATGAACTTTTTAACATTCTAATAAAGCAAAAACAACAACTATAAACAATAGAAAAATAACCAGGAACAAGAAAGAGCTTTCTTTTTTTTTCACCTGATTTGAAATGATGTTACTATAAATAGCAAAGAAGATGCGGACCTCATTGCAGAGGAGAAAGTTTGTACTACAAGCTATAAATACCTAGATAAACCAAGGCACAATGCAATCTATGGTAGTTGGCACCAAAAATCTTAATCGATTATGATCACTACAAAACGGTACTATATGCAATCTGCTTGAATATGGTAATTAGAGCAATTACCCATCTTTAGTATTAGTATATACACCCATCAGTTTGTTCAGTGTGAATAGCTGCAATTTTATGTTGTTTAAGAATGAAGAAAAATGTCACTCTGCTTAAAACAAGATACGAAGAATAATTAAAAGTCTGACCAGCAGTGTAGGAGGTTGAAGGATCATTCTGGATATCATTGAGCTCTTTCAAGATCCGTTTCGAAGCCATTTTTCTCGCTTTGAACAAGCAATCGATTCCAGCTAAACCAACAATCGAACAAGGTAGTGAGATTTATACCCTCAGACAGATCCTTAAACTCGGTTCACGATTCACTCCTGCCGATCGTGAGAAGACGAGATATAACGCCTTGGAGGCCAGAATTGGAGAACTGCCAGAGATTAAGAAAATAAATTTTATTAAAATGGGAGAGAAATGAGAATGAGTAGCCTTCTGATACAGACAGAGTTTTTTAAAAAAGGGTGCTTTAAAATGGCTTAAACCCTTTAGGGTTTTAGGCATCCAGCAAAAAGTCTCCGCTTCCAAAATACTGACACAGGTATACTCGACAGAGAGTTCTTGACGTCAGAATCAAATGGCGGCTAAGGGTCCGTTGAAGCTTAAAGCCAAAGGACGAAAAGGGTCGAAGGGATCATCTTCTTCTTCCACGTCATCATCCAAGTACGAACTCTTCAAGGATTGGACCAACTGGTCTCTCAAGAAAGCAAAGGTCGCCACTCACTATGGATTCATCCCTCTCATCATCGTTGTCGGCATGAAGTCAGACCCAAAGCCTCACCTTTTCCAGCTTCTCAGCCCCGTTTGATCTTCCCAATGTTTTAGTGCTTGTGCTATCTGTTTATTTTTATATATATGAAAATGGATTATTTTGTTCGTTTCTGAATTTTTATAAATTCAAAGTCTCGTTCTTTTTCTTTTCCTGCAAATCTGCTCTGAAACAATACATCAATAAAAAACTTTCACTTTCAAATTGAATAAGCAAATTATCTATTAATGAAAAAAAAAAGGTTTTGCCTTTGTTATAAGGCTTAAAGGCTACTACTACTTGTGTTCGTTCTCGTTGCTTCACTGCAACACAAGCAACCTCTATTTGCATCATCTCTTCCTTGAAACCACCTGATTCATTCAAAATCTCCATGTCAAACACTTCACCTGTCCACTCTTCCACCACCACATTCCTTATCCAGCTTGCCAAGTCCATGTTCTTATCAATTTATCCTACTATATATTAATTGACAAGTCATTTAAGTGATTTTTCTTAAGTGTTAATCATATGTGAAGTTTAAAAAAATTGTTATAATATGATTAGTCGATGATTTTTAATTTTTATTTATTTTAGTAAAATCTAAAAGAAGTAATCCTAGAACCAATTAACAAACAATCCATATAATCTTATGCATAATTATTTACAATATTTAACTTTAGCAATTAGGAAAATTTTATATAATACTTCCATATATATGGATTCACTAATTGTCTATTTATAAATTATATAAAATATATTTTTAAAAGTAGTTAACAAACTAATTTACTAACTTTATTTTTCTATTACAAACTGTGATAAAAATAGCTTTATCTTCTTATATAAGTCATAATATACATATATAAAACATATAATTATGATACAAATACATTATAATAACTTTTAATAATCATAAAACGAGTTTATAGATTATTTACATGAGTTTAAAATCTTCATACTATATAAATTATTATAAAATTAATGGTACCTAATTTTTAAATTAAAGAAAGTGCAATAATGTTTGATTAATTCTTTTTTATATTTATATACTACATAAAAATGAATATAAATAATTTATAGTCAATATAATGATTTGACCTTAGCAAAATTTAATAAAAAAACGAAATGACAACGAGAAACATAAGAAAATACCGAAGAATATGCATAATATGTGTTGGAGAAATTAATATGATAATTACATACATAATATGATTCCACAATTATTTGTTATTACTAAATATTCATCAGTTATTTTACATCAAAGTTATGGAAATTTGACGACTGATTGTCAAACTCTTTGAAACAAAAAATTGTATTTTAATGTTTCTAATTATTATTCAAAATTTATGATATTGTTCACATAATATATATATATATATATATATATATATATATAGATATATATTTATATATATATTTATACAATATTTATATCCACGAATTCGCGATAACCACCTAGTAACTAATTAACTAAAAACAACTAAAGTTTTTTTTTGACAAATAAAAACAACTAAAGTTGAGAAGTACAATTTGCTTTTTTATTTATTTTATGGGAAAATCGTATAAAAAACCTTCAAAGTGACATTTAATAGTACTTTAAACCTTGAATTTTTTTCACTAGCACTTTAAACCTTCAAAGTGATATTTGTGTAACAAAAAACTTTGAACTTGAAAATCGGACTTGTTGAACAGGTAAACCAGGTAATTTATCAAGTTTTTTGCGAAAAATAATTATTTAATTAATTTTTTAATAAATACTAAATAAAAGGAATAATTTATAAAAAAAAAATTGAAATACCAAAAATTAAATAAAATTCTGAAAAAATTAAGAAAAGTCACAAATTGAATTTGTTTTATTTTTGATTATTTAGTAAATATTTATTTCTCGGAAAAACCTGATAAATTACCTATTTTATTTATTAGGTTTTTCAGAAATAAATATTTAAGAAATATAAATATAATAAAAATCCAAAAAAAAATTCAATTGAATTTTCTAAAAAGTTAAAGAAAATTTCAGAACATAAAGAAAAATTGATAAAGAAAATAAATTTAAATACCAGAATAAAGAAATTCATAAAATTAAACAAAAATTAAAGAAAATTCACAAAATTGAAAACTCAAAAATTCAAAATAGTATTTTGACAATTAAAAGATTATGTTTTTAACTATTTGAAACCATCAACTTCAACAGTGATATGTTTGAAAATTTTTTGTCAACAATGTTATGACAATTTTATTGGAAAATTTCATAAAAATTACAAGATTTCTTTTTTCAAAAATTGAAAATATTATAGTTGAGAATAATAATTTCAAATATATCACTATTGACGATGATGTTTCAAACAGTTTTCAATTTTTTTTATAATTTTCTTTATGTTCTGAATTTTCTTTAATTTTTTGAAAATGTAATTTAGTTTTTGATTTTTATTTATTTTTTTGTTCAATTTTGTCAATTTTCTTTATTTTTGTTTAATTTTCAGAATTTTATTTAATTTTTGTTATTTTAAATTATTTTTTATAATTTTTCTTTATATTCTGAAAATTTCTTTAACTTTTTTGAAAATTTAATTGTTTTTTATTCGTTTTAGATTATTTATGAAATTTTTATTTTTCAAAAAAAACTTGATAAACTATTTGTTATACGTGTTCAACATGTCAGATTTTCAAGTTCAAGATTTTTTATGATACAAGTGTCTCTTTAAAGGTTTAAAGTGGTAGTGAAAAACTTCAATGTTTAACTGATAGTAAATGTCACTTCAAAGGTTTAAAGTGGTAGTGAAAAACTTCAATGGTAAGTGTCACTTCAAAAGTTTTTTATGCGGTTTTTCCTTTATTTTATGATGTTGAACTCCGCTGGTGCACATGGTCTGTTGGTGACTCGGAGAGGGTGTGGGGTGTGATACCTCTATAAGTAGAATCATAATAGGTTGAGAATAGGTATCAAGCTGTTTGATCATCATGTTCATGGGGAGGTTGAGAGACTCATGTTAATATATCTCAAACTTGTACTTTCTTTCATCACTCAGTAATCAAAAACATCATCAGTTCATCATTATTTCTTGTTGATTTCTTTGTGTTACCAGAACCGATACGTAAACCGTATCAGAACAAGAAAGAGTTTTCTTTTTTTTCGCTGATCTGAAATGGTGTTACTATAAATGAGGCACGATGCCAAGCTATGGTAGTTGGAACCAAACGCTTATGATTACTACAGAGCGGCAATTTATGCTATCTGCTTGAAAATGGACATTTCCCAACTAGTATCAGTTCAGTATGATTATTACGTAGCTACAATTACAGCTTAGCTAAGTCTGACCACCACTGTACGAGGTTGAAGGATCCTTCTGGTTCTGGATATCATTGAGCTCTTTCAAGATCGGTATGGAAGCCAGATCATCATCCTCGGAATGAAATCAGATCCAAAGCCTCACCTTTTCTAGCTTCCCAGTCCCGTTTGATCTTTGCAATGTTTTAGTACTTCTGTTCTGTTTTTTTTTTAATACATGAAGATGGATTATTTTGTTTGTTTTTGACTATACAACACAAAGTTTCGTTCCTTTTTTGTTGCAAATCTGCTCTGAAACAATACATCAATAAACAATTTTCACCAAATTGAATAAACAAATGATCGAATATCTTGAATCATTTTCACAACTTGAGCTATGTGAGGTCGTTCTTGTTGCTTCACTGCAACACAAGCCAACCCTATTTGCATCATCTCAACCATCTCTTCCTCCACACCCCCACTCACAATCTCCATATCAAACACTTCTCCTCTCATATCTTTCTCCCCCACATTCCTTATCCAGCTAGCCAAGTCCATGTTCTCACCACCATCTTCCGCCTCTGAAACCACTGGACTTGCCGGCAATTTCCCTGTCAAAAGCTCGAGTAAAACCACCCCGAAGCTGTATACATCTGAAGTCTGTGTGCTTCTTCTAGTGTCTGTTATTTCAGGTGCGTGGTAACCTGAACCAAGACAAGTGGTCTGAGGAAGAGATTTCATGATGGTTGCTAAGCCAACATCACCAATGCAGCCGTAGGATTGTGAGTCTAAGAAGATGTTTGAGGATTTGATGTTCCCATGGATGAATCTCCCGTTATTCCCTTCATGGATTTTAGCCAGCCCTCTCGCTGCTCCAGTTGCTATTCTCAGTCTAGCGTCCCAATCTAAAGGTACTCGATCATACATTTCTCTATTTCCTGCATTAAAACAATATTGAACTCTGTTTGCTTAATTGTTTTGCTTTTGATTTAGTTTAACTGAATAATGGCTAACCGTGCAACATTTTGAAGAGGCTTCCTTGACTGTAGTAGCTATAAATAATGAGTTTCTCGCCTTTGGAATAGCTGTAACCAATCAGCTCAGCTACATTTTCATGTCTGATCATTCCAATGGTCTCCATTTGTTGCTCAAACTCTCGTCTTCCCACCACTACTTCTTTCAGTCCCTTCACTACCACCGTGCTCATGTCTCCCATTGTTACCTTATATGCTGTACCAAAAACACCATTACCCAAAACCTCTGGAGGTGTTTTTATAAGATCATCGAAGTCAAACAAATGGTTCTTTCCCCCGACGAAGACGATCTTGCGTCCTTTAGTATCATCATCTCTAGATGGTACATCGCTAGAGTCAAAATCTACTACATAAACACACCAAAATGCCCGGTTCTATTAGGTTCAAACCTCTCTACCTTATCAGCTCTTGTTATTAGTTTTAGCAGTGTTCTTTTACCTTTCACGTTAGGTGGAGGTGGAGGCGGTAGCAGCGCCGGAATGACCGGTGGAAACAATCTCGGAACTCCAGAAGCTTTAGGCCAAGCTGATAACTCAGGAACAGGAGAAAAAGTGGCGGCATAGGTTTTGTAATACCTTTCACAACTGTAACAGTCATCCACATACTGCAAAGGGTTGATTTTTAGTTGCTTGCATACTGCTAGAGCGTGCAGGCATGGGAACTTGTAGCTTTGAAAACTCCCACATGTGCAGGTACAGTTGCTCAACTGGACTATTAAATTATCATTTTCTGATGGTTCTGCGACCTTAAAAGCGTTGTTGTTTAACGGCATTACAAAGTAAGTAACCGTAGCTGCCCTGAACTCTTCAAGCTTATACCTGACACGTTTGGTGTAAACATAGCCGGAATTAAGACAGCCACGGCTGAAATGAGAAAGGTTGTCAAACCAGTCTCGCAGCTCATCAAAGAGAAGCATAACAGAACCTGTCACTGCATGATCAGCCAACTCAAAGCCTCTACTCTCTGCAAACAAAGCGTTTGTATCTATCTCCATGATTCCGTATCTACGACCACTGTCATGAACTAGAGCCCACTGATTTTGTGGGATTTGGTCTAACCTTCTCCAAGCTTCTGGGTTCTCCTTTTTAACAGTCTCTATATGTGTTTCAAATTCTTCCTTCTGACCCGTTTCTCCAGCTTGCTTTAGGAGACTCTCCAGTTGTTCGTAGCCTGGAAAAAGAAGAGAGAATTGGGAAGAGAACTGTTTCAGACAGAACCTGTGATAAGCCCAGGGTTCTTTCCACTGAGACCCAGGTTCATTAATAACAGAGACTATGTCCAGGTGGGGACTGGAGATGAGGCAAAGGCCTTTCCTTTGTGTGACTTTCTCTCTGATATTAGTCAGAAACCAACGCCAACTATCAATGGATACTTCTTTAGTAACCGCATATGCAAGAGACAAAAAATTGTCGTCTGCATCTACCCCTGAGGCAATCAACAAGTTTAACTGGTACTTACCACTCAACTCTTTGGTGTCCACTACGATCAAAGGTCTACAGTGTTGAAACCCATGGATGGACTGTGGAAATGCCCAAAACACTCCACAGAATGCTGCAAAGTTAGGATTAGGAAAAAGATCGTATTTCCAGTCAACTAGGAGTCCGTTAGATGATTGAAAGGCAGACATTAGCTTGGGCAAATCTTCAAAACTCTGATCCCAATCTCCAAATGCTCTTTTAATAGCCTCCTCTTTAGCCGCCCGCACCTCCGAAGTTTGAAGCTCATAGCCAATATTTTCTTTCCACCACTTCTTCAACTCTGAAAATGATAGCGTGGGATGTCTCCTGACCAAACGCTCAATCTCATCTGCTTCAAGCTCTGCATCAGAATTTTTTGCCTCAATGGGAGGACAAGTATGTGGACCGTTGTACTTAATTATCTCGAAAAGTCCATGCTTTTCTATTTTAGCAGCCTCAAGTGACCACTTGCATTTCCACCTAACGCACTCAAACATTAACTCGTCCTTGTGAGTTTCTCTTACTACACACTTTTGCATTCCTTTAATAGAACACCAGTCCACAGCCTTCTTAAGCTCACCAGCATCTTTGAAGCACAATCCTACACGCAAGTCATGATCGTCGAACCATAAACTAGGTGTAGAAACACCAGAATTCAAATCTCTATCGAAATCCTTATGCGAGGCGCTACCAACCCCTGTCAAATTAACCACCTGCGGCATAGTATCTGAACTAGAAATGTTATCTGTCATGTCAGCATAATGTCAGAGTCTAATTCATCAAACCCCTAAAGCTTAGAAAAACAAAACAAAATGTCATCGAAGATGTCTACATACCTGAGAATATGGAGATTCTTTGTCTTGGTTGTCGCAAGGAAAACTTAGATGTTGAGAAACGGAAGCACTTTCAGTTGTATTAAGGATTTCTCAGGCGATGTATCAAGGACCCAACCATGTGAAATCTTTGCTTTCTCTCTGTCGCAAATCATGCCAGCCTCGTTCTCTATATGTACTCTTTTGGCCAAAAATTGACTTTCTCATCGTGGGATCACACATTCACACTGCTTTCACCCAGACTGAATCTAAAGATGATGATGAGTATTGTTTAAAATATACAAATTAATATGACTATATCAATATTTGCCTTGGCCGAGTGGTCCGGGTATCAGTTTAAAGTTTAATTTTAACTTAAATACGTTGTCTTGGCCACATTTCTTATGCCACATGAAAACTGAGTCATCTGTAGTCAATGGAAGAAATTGACCTTTTCCCCCAAAGCACTAACCAACAATGCAACTGCTAATTGTTCACATGGTTGATTGGTCTAAGATAATTATAGACAAGATCATTTTAAAATATTAATGCAAGGAAGACAACAAAAGGTAACATATTAATGCACGGAAAACAACAAAAAGGTAACCAGGGAACAAAAAAAAGGATCAAAAGAAGAAAACTTTACCCCATTGCATATTTCTGAGTCCAGCTCCTTGCAGTAGACTCATACTTGGTCCTATCGGTTTTATACATGTGAGCAATCTCGGGAACCATAGGATCATCTGGGTTTGGATCACTTAACAATGAACATATTGAAACCAAAACCTAGAAAGTCACAGTAGAGTGTATTCAAATCAGAGTTAAAGGCCTACTCATTATCGCCATTGCTATTTTGTTGAAATAAACAGACAGCTTTATATTTGTTCACCTTGGAAATGGTGAGTGCAGGACTCCATTGTTCTTTCAAAACATCTTGGCAAATGTGGAAGCAAATGCTTCCGTTGCTGCTGACATTAGGGTGAAATACTTTTGTCCTAAACGCAACCTGGAAGAAGAAGAAAAAAGAGCAACTGGATTCCAATAAAACCCATAGTCAATGGTTTATAGGAAGGTTAAAAACGATTCTAATTACCTTTGGTGGTTTGAAAGGATAATCAAGAGGGAAGTGAACGGTTAAAATAAAGACTCCACCTGAGTAAGGACTATCTGATGGACCCATTATTGTAGCTTCCCAATGAAACAAGTCTTCACCAATTGGACCTTGATGATTTCGAAATTGTTTTACAGAAGACATAAAACAAAGTTTAGCCTCTCTTAAACATATGATCCATAGCAATAACAGAAATACACACAACATAATTCACCTACATTAATGTCTGACTCTACTGAGACCAACAGTACCGGTTCATAATGAACGTTTTACATTCTAATAAGCAAAATCAACAATTATAACACACCCGAATGCAATAGATACCTAACAGGGTACAAGAAAGAGCTTTCTTTTTCCCCTGATTTTCTGATAACTATAAACAAGGCACAGTGTAATCTAAAGGTAGTTGGCACTTAAAGCTTAATTGACTATGATCACTACAGAGCGGCTATTTATGATATATATTCTTGAATATGGTCATTAGATAGCTGCAATCAATTACCCATCTTAGTATCAGTATACTATCCATCAGTTTGTTTCAGTATATGATTATTACGTAGCTGCAAGCCTGCAATTACATCTTAAAGATGTCACCTTATTTCTGCTTAAAACGAGATACTTAAGAGAACTATCTATCTATCTACAAAAGGATCAGACATGAAAAAGAGTTAAGTCTGACCAGCACTGTACAAGGTAGAAGGATCTTTCTGGAGATCCTTGAGCTCTTTCAAGATCCTTTTCGAAGCCATTTTCTCCCCCTCTGTACAAAAACACTATTTTTTATTTGGGCGATCGTGGGAAAGACGAGGGGAAGAGAAAGCCTTGGAGACCACCAAATTTGCCAGCGATGAAGAAAATATTAAAATGGAAAAGAAATAAGAATAGGTAAAACCTTCTGGCCCAAATAGAGTGTTTCATAAAAGGGTGCTTTAAAATGGCTTAAACCCTTTAGGGTTTTTGATTAACCTCCGCTTCCAAAATACCCTAACGCAGATAAAACGCAGAGAACTCTGAACAGGAAGTCAGAATCAAATGGCGGCTAAGGGTCCGTTGAAGCTCAAAGCCAAAGGAGGAAAAGGGTCGAAGGGATCATCTTCTTCTTCCACGTCATCATCCAAGTACGAGCTCTTCAAGGATTGGACCAACTGGTCACTCAAGAAAGCAAAAGTCGCCACTCACTATGGATTCATTCCTCTCATCATCATCGTCGGCATGAAGTCAGACCCAAAGCCTCACCTTTTCCAGCTTCTCAGCCCTGTTTAATCTTCCCAATGTTTTATTTAGTGCTTATGTTCTGTTTTTTTTTATATATATGAAAATGGATTATTTTGTTTGTCTCTGAATCTATACAAACTCAAAGTTTCTTTTTTTTTTCGCAAACATCAAATTGAATAAACAAATGAATCTATGAATGAAAAAAAGAAAATGAACTTTTATATTTTTGTGGAAGGCTACTACTATGTATTCAGTCCCTTACTCTGATAAATCAGTTGATCGAATATCTTGAATCATTTTCACAACTTGATCCATGTGAGGCCGTTCTTGTTGCTTCACTGCAACACAAGCCAACCCTATTTGCATCATCTCGACCATCTCTTCCTTAAAACCACCCGATTCATTCAAAATCTCCATGTCAAACACTTCCCCTGTCCACTCTTCCACCACCACATTCCTTATCCAGCTTGCCAAATCCATGTTCCCACCATCTTTTGTCTCTGAAACAGCTGGACTTGCAGGTGACTTCCCTGACAAAAGCTCCAGTAAAACCACCCCAAAGCTGTATACATCCGAACTCTGCGTGCTTCTTCTCGTGTCTGTTATTTCAGGTGCGTGGTAACCACAAGTGGGAAGAGATCTCATGATGGTTGTTAACCCAACATCACCAATGCAGCCGTAACATTGTGAGTCTAAGAAGATGTTTGAGGATTTGATGTTCCCATGTATGAACTTCCCGTTGTCCCTTTCGTGGATTGTAGCTAAACCTCTCGCTGCTCCTGTTGCTATTCTCAGTCTAGTATCCCAATCCAAAGGTACTCGATCATACGTTTCTCTGTTTCCTGCATTAAAACAAATATTGAACATTTTTGCTTTTTGAGTTAGTTGTAAGTGAAGAGTTTATAGCTAACCGTGTAGCATCTCGAAGAGGCTTCCTTGACTATAATAGCTGTAGACAGCGAGTTTATCGTCTTTGGAATAGTAGTAAGCTTTTAACTCAGCTACATTCTCATGTCTGATCATTCCAGTGATCTCCATTTGTTCTTCAAACTCTCTTCTTCCCACCACTACTTCTTTCAATCGCTTCACTACAACCGCGCTCATGTCTTCCATTGTTACCTTATACGTTGTACCAAAAGCACCTTTACCCAAAACCTCTGCAGATGAGCTTAGCAGATCATCTAAATCAAACAAATGGTTTCTTCCCCCAAAGAAGATGATCTTCCCACCTTCTTCAGCGTCATCATCTCTAGGTGTCCAGTTTCCTAGAGGAGAAGACAATGACGAGGAGGAGTCTCTCTTCCGCAACTTCCCATAGATTCTGGTCTTCCAGAGACAAGTTGCCATTATTATACAGGAAAGACCAGAAACACCCAAAACACAAGCTGCAGAGAGAATGAGCAAGAAAGCAAGCTGGCTTAACCCGAAAGGAGACTTGTGATGATTCTCCTTTCGGGTTACGTTGTTACCAGAAAAGGCTGAATCTTGGAATCTCTGAAGAGATTTTGGTATTGTGCCGGTGAGTTTATTGTTTGAGAGGTTGATATGACGCAGGTTTGGAAGATCAAGGTCAGGAATCTCCCCTGAGAATGAGTTGTTTGCAAGGTTCAAGACTCTAAGTCTGGTCAAACCTGAAAGAGAGGATGGGATGCTTCCGTTGAATCCATTGTTAGAAAGATCAAGAACTTTGAGATTCTTTAACTCTGAGAAGATCGGTGGTAATGGACCGGAGAGGCGGTTGTGTTGTAGATAGAGACGAGTCAGGTTCTTCAGGTTAATGAAATCACAAGGGAGCTCTCCGGTGAGTTGATTACTTCTAAGGCTTAGAATCTTCAGAGACGAGAGACGAGTGATGGTGAGTGGTTGGATCAAACCGTTGAGTCCAACTCCAGGCAATCTAACGGATACGATTCTGTTTTGTCTGCAGGTAACTCCGGTCCACTGATGGCAAGTCGGAGAGCTCTGGTTCCAGCGGTGAAGAGGTAAAGTGAAATGTGACAAGAAATCAAGCAAAGCTCGCTTGTCGTTTTTAAGGGATTCAGAGGAGATCAGAGTGAAACAGAGAATCAAAGAGAAAAAGAAGGAGAAGACTTGCATTGTAAGAAACTAGCTTTTTGTCTCTATCTTGTAACAGAGAACTTTTCTTTAGTTGAAGAATGTGTTCAGATTTTTTTTTTAAGTTATATATTGTGAAATTGAATAGATACGACGCCGGCAGATCTCTGGCAAAAATGTTTGTTTTATAGACTGAGAAATTTAAAAAGACGAGATGGAGCCATTAACAAATCGTGACCGTTTCTCTGCGTTTAAGTTTTCAACTGTTGTTCTGTAATTTAATTCTTGCTCCATACATTTTGGCACCAACGGCTATTTATACTATACTGTAATGCAAAGACGTGACCGGTGTAAAATTCAGAAGCTTGGCTAACAATTTCTTTGTATAAATGGAGATAGGAATATACTGATAAACATTCTCAACTTGTTTTATAAAATTAAAAGAGATTATCAACTTTCTATTAGAAAAGGTTGAAAGAATCTACAACATTTTATGATAGTTGAATATGTTGTTTGTTTTGTATATTGCTTTGTAATTGTGCCTGTGTGTTGATGTATTAGTTTATAGAGAGAGTTATGTCTTAGTTTTAGAAATATAAGGGATTCTTACTTTGATAGACATCCATATAACATGGTTTGGAAATTTGCTTTGTTCTTGTTAACAAGATGATAGGTAAGAGCAACTTTATTGGTTAGACCTCCTCTAAAGTGAAACTGAAAAATAAATCTTTTTATTTAACAAAATAAATTAACAATCAACCGATTCTCTGTCTCTCTCTCCTGTTTTATGTGTAATTTTTCAATTTTTTGTCTTGAGATACCCTATTATAAATGAGTAGTGGAGGTACTCTTAGAAGTGAGGAGAGGAATCTCTATAATATTTGAAAAGTGATTTTTTATGTTACTTTCACGTTTTTACAATGGTTAATTACAAAATTATTCTTAATGATTTAATTTTTTACCTAATTGTCATCACTAGAAATTATATTATTTTTGGAAACACCGTACCCCAATGGTTAAGGTTTAAAAATTTATACACTAGATCGAGGTTTCAAATCCTATGCTACGCAGTTTCTACAGTAAGAGGGTTTTAATTCCCAGAGAAGATGAATGGCGAATTCTGCAGATTAAAAAAAAAAAAGCTTACAAAAGATCTTCATATTTTAAGTTAATATTGTAAATGAAATAAATTCATATTTTTATGAAAATAATGTTTTAAAAATATGTTATTGCTATGTCTGTTTTCATATAGATGTTTATTTATCAACAATATCAGTAAATATGTTCTGCAGATATTTTATGGAGTTTTATTACTCTTACTATTTCATACAAAATGTCATTTTTAAATTAAAATGCAATTTTTAGCTTAATATTACTTATAAAATATTTTGATTTGATAATTATTTTATTTATATTAGCTAAAATATGTGTAAGAATAAATAAATATATATATACACAAGTTTTCCTTAATATGTGTAATTTTTTTCTTAATTATAAAATGTATTTTGTATAAAGATAGTAATAAATCCCAGTTGATCAGAGATAAAACCAGTAACACGCTGAGGTGAGATGGTTCTAGTGGCAATCTAAAATGATAAAAAAAATAAACAAAATATATTTCTATATATTAGTTGAGAAGTCACTTAACTGACTTTTTTATGTCTAAATTATTAGTGAAGTCTTGAGAATTTTTTATAATTTGATTGGTCAATAATTTTTAACTTTTAATTATTTTATTAGATCTAAAATAAAAGATAAGTATATAACCAATTAATATCACTTGCCAAATAATCTAAATGATATTACAAACAGTCATTTATGATAATTAATTGTGAAAATTATAGAAAGAATAATAGTGTTCGATTAATAATTTTTAATATTTATAAACTATATAAAGTAATAAATATTTTTATAGAAAGCAATATAAATAGTTTCATATTATTATATACATAATTATATTCGTATATAAAGTATTATAATAATTATTATGTCTTATGGTTTTCAAATATTATTAAAAATCAGTTATAAAGTTTTTAACAAAAAATTAAAATTATTTATTATGGCTTTTAAATATTTGTGAAAACATTATAAATGATTTTAAAATATGTTATTACTATATTGTAATTTGAGGCTATTTGATAAGGTCCAAGTTGTAATTTCAAAGTTTTAAAGAAATAATTTAATATTTTCAATGTTCTAAAATAATACTGAAAATTTGATTAAACGACTAAACCGATTTTTTAAAAACTTGTCGTAGATATATCATTTCGTTCAGGTTCGATTTACCGAATAAGTAGAAGCCTAAGCACCTTAAACTAATTTTTAGAATTTTGATATTTTTATTGAAAAACTATGCTTTCAAAACATGTTATTAATAAATCTATTGCTTATATCGATTTTTAAAATACTGATATTTGTAATGAAAATAATGGTTTTAAGATATGTTATTACGACATATTCATATAGATTTTATATTTTTTTTTCGACCAAAATGATTTTTCAACACATCAGTAAATATCTTTGGCATATATATATTTAAAAAAAATTATATTAATAAATCTCAATTGCTCCAAGATAAAACGAGTAACACGTGAGGTTGGATGATTCTAGTGGCAATCTATAATTTGATAAAAACAAAAAGACAACCAAACATTATCTGGCTGGGTCGACCCGACCATATAATAATATTAACTGCTTGGGGCCCGTCAACAATATTAAGACAAAACCGTTTCAAAACCATCTCTCTTCATCATCATCACCAATCACTACTACAAGATCTCCTCTGTTTTTTTTTTGTTCTCTCCCAATCGTCATTTGGTAGGTGGCTTGTAAGTTTCTCCCCGGGCAAAGATGAACGACGCAGATGTCTCCAAGCAGATCGAGCAGATGGTGAGGTTTATCCGCCAGGAAGCCGAAGAAAAAGCCAACGAGATATCTGTCTCCGCCGAAGAGGTACCTTCTCTCTCTCTCTCGATCTTACTGTACAACTACGTTAATGTTGACCTTTGATCTCTCTTTTTAAAAACAGTGTTACTTGATGATCTTCGGTCTTAAGTTAATATTTCTCTGAGATTTCGTTTGTTTAGCCACCACTAGTTCATAGGAAAATGACTCATTGATTATCTGATCTGCTGAATGGTGATGATGTTACAGGAATTCAACATTGAGAAGTTGCAGCTCGTCGAGGCAGAGAAGAAGAAGATTAGACAGGAGTATGAGAAGAAGGAGAAACAAGTCGATGTCCGAAGGAAGATGTAAGCTCTCTTTGTCTACTAGATTCTCTCAAGTTTTGTCTGCCTCTTTTGGCTTATTGGTTCATAGTTTAATGTCAATTACGTTTGGATACTACAAAGGGTTATGTTAGACTAGTTCTAGATTGACTCATTGTTGGTCATCTGTTGACTCGTATAGTGATTTCCTTTAAACAGATGTAGATTGGTTTTGTCTTGATCTGATGTCACTTATTAATTTTGTGTGTTTTTGCTTTCTTTTTTTTCTTGTGTCTCTTAAAGTGATTACTCAATGCAACTGAACGCATCGAGGATTAAAGTTCTGCAAGCACAAGATGACATTGTCAGTGCAATGAAAGAAGAGGCTGCAAAGCAACTCCTCAAAGTTAGTGAACATGGCTTCTTCAATCATCATCACCATCAGTACAAACATCTCTTGAAACACCTCATTGTTCAGGTCTGTCTCACACCAACAATCTCAATCCCAGAGTTTCTCTCTAACCTTTTATGCTTCTCTAATATTGGTTTTGATTGTGAAACTGTAGTGTTTACTTAGACTGAAAGAGCCTTCAGTGTTACTGCGTTGTCGCAAAGAAGACCTCCACATTGTGGAGTCTATGCTGGACGATGCAACTGAAGAATATTGCGAGAAAGCAAAGGTTCATGCTCCTGAGATCATTGTTGACAAGGACGTTTTCCTTCCTCCTGCTCCTTCCGATGATGATCCTCATGCTCCATACTGGTAACTTTCTACAAGCTGTAAGGAACCATACTATGAACTGTAAAGAACCAAAACTATAATACAACTTTTCTTGTGTGTTATAACAGTGCTGGAGGAGTGGTGCTGGCTTCTCGTGATGGGAAAATTGTGTGTGAAAACACACTTGATGCTAGGTTGGAGGTCGCTTTCCGCAAGAAACTTCCAGAGGTTAGACAAATATCACTAGAAATCTCATTTGTCTTCACAAGAACTTGACAAGTTTAAGCTTTGAGTTTTTTTTTTTGTTTCTAAAAAGATGTTTATATTGAATGTTTGTAGATCCGAAAGTCACTCTTTGGAAGGGTTGGTGCAGCTTGATTGATGAGTGACTCCAACTTTTATCCATTCTTTCTATTGTCACCAATTTTAAAAAGACTTGTGTAATGTGTTAATGGCCTTTTGCTTTTGTCAATGAACCTTGGCCTTTGTCTGTTATTTACTTCACATACACATGTATGATGGTTTGGTGTGGTGAGGTTATAATAAATTCTGTCTTAACGAGACATTTTTTCCATAAGAGCATGAGCATTGAGGCACCAACACAAAGTTCACACGATTCCAAAAAAAAAATTAAAATAATCTGGGAATTTGTGTCCCGTGAGCTCTCTACGGTAATCATGTGTTTATCATTGTTTTGTGGGTCACAAAGCGGCCCACGATTTATTTTTTTTGTTAAATAAACGAAATAAATATAAAAACAAAAATAAAAATAAAACTTGAACTCCTCTCTTTGGGATCATTAATGTGGATGCTCTAAGTTGTTCTATTAACGATGCAAAATAAGAGTTATTCTTAGATTTATCCCTTAGGGGGAATTTAGAGGTTCACCGTACAATAGTATTGCATTATTTCATATTTGATACTCCCTCCGTTCCATAATATAAGATGTTCTAGAGAAAATTGATGTTTCAAAATATAAGATGTTTTGATATTTTTAAGGTACTTTAACTTTATAGAAAACCGGTTGACCAATAGTATTTTAGTTTATTATTTATGATTGGTTAATTTATTTTAAATTTATACTATCAATGATGTTATCTTTTAAAAAGTTAAGCTTCTTAATTCTTGTGCTTTGGATAAAACATCATATATTGTGGAACGGAGGGAGTATCTTTTAAAAATGGAAACACAATTTTGTTAAGTTGTATTATGTTTTAAAAACTAAAAATACAAAATAAATAAATAAAAAATATTTTTTTTAAAGAAAACATTTTAACGCTAAACCCTAAATTCTAAATCCTAAACCTTAAACCCCTAGATAAATCATAACCCTTTAGATAACTTTTATTAAAAAAAATTAAAAAAAAAATTATTTTAACACTAAAACACTAAACCATAAACCCTTGGCTAAATCATAAACATTAAACCCTAAACTCTAATCATATACCCTAAAACTTGGGTAAATCATAAACACTAAACCTAAAGTATAATCCTAATTAAACTCTAAACCCTTGATAAATCATAAACACTAAATTTTTAGAACACTATAAGATTTATCCAAAGGTTTATGATTTACCCAAGGGTTTAGGGTTTAGCATTAGAGTTTAAGGTTTAGTGTTAAAATATTTTCTTTAAAAATAATTATTTTCGTTTGTATTAATTAATATTATTTTGTATTTTTTCTATTTTTTTTTTTAAAACATAATATAACTTAATAAGATTTTGTTTCCTTTATAAAAAACCAAATATGAAATAATCTCTATAATATTATTTGAGAAGTCACTTTCTTAGGTGTCGCATTCACGTTAATTCTCACGCTGGTTGATTACTATGATACCCCTAATGAATTAAAAATATATTTAAATATTATTATTTTCTTTTTAAAATCTTCCAAATAACAATATAAAATATTTATAAAATTTACAAAACTATTTAAAACAAAAAATAAGTATATATATAATATATATGGTTTCATAAAAAAAGAAAGTTTACAAAATAGTAATATTTAACTTAAATATATTTTAAATAACATAACTTATACTTTTTAAGTAATTATACTTTATATCTATATCTTCTTAGATGAAAAAAATATTTGTATATAATGTGTTTTCATAAAAAATGTTCATATAAATAATCTTGATATTAGAAAAAGAAATATTTAAAAAAAAAAAGAATTTAAAGAATAAAATATATATTTTCAAAGTAATGAGTTTTTGTATATATCTATCGATTTTATTAGATGATTACATAAAATAGTTAAGTAACATAAATTGATATATGTTTAATTGACAAAAAAACTTATAGTTAGTATATTTATTTGATTATAATATCTTAAAGTTACAGCAAAAATATAAATTATATTTTACTTATATAATATAATTTCTCAAAAACAATCACATTTTTACTGCATATTTTAAGAGATATTAAAAAAACTAAAAATAAATTTAATAATAAACATCTTTTGATCAAATAACTACATTTCTTTTAAAATACCATAACATTATATAATTTAACGAGGTAGGTATATTAACTCTTTTGATGTTTAATGTTCTGTTTTTATGTTTGTGGAATTTAATATAACCAAAATCAAAATACTTAATCAAATCATAATTCTTTATTTTTAAAATTATTTAAAATAAATTTCAGTTTACCATCCAATCAATCTAAGGCATAAAATATTTAAAATTTATAAAATATTTAATTATTGTAAATATTGATATCTGTTCATAAGTTTCCAAAAAAAATTATTATTACTTATGTATGTAATTTAGAATCAGACACTTTAGTTTTTATTTTTTCGTTCTTAGCACAATAAATCTTAAAATACATAATTTTACTAAGATATACTTATATTTATAAGATAACAACCAACATAAATGTAAATAAAACAATTAAGAAAAAATTTAAAATATTTAGAATAAAAAAAATTATAATTGAATTCAGAGAAATATATAATCCAAATGATAAAACTGACTAAATATAATATATCTAAAATTATATATTACTAAAATAATATAATATTATTAATATAAATTATACATAAAAACTATAAATTAATATAAAAGTTAAAGTAAATATCAATAAACATTATAATATATTTATTTTATAAATATTTATGTCCGTGCATGATCACGGGAAAATCACCTAGTACAATCTTATTGGAAGGGGAACCTAGAGATTCATCCTAGAGGGTGAATCCAAGAATAAATCCAAAAAAAAATAGCATTTGTTTAATTTTTTTTGCAAATAAGGTAGCCAAAGGACTTCTACAAATATATTTGGAAAGTAAAGACATCCCCAAAGTTAAATCACTTCATGTGGAGGTTAGTATCAGATGCAATTCCTATTGGTAGTGTGCTCCAGCACAGAGGAGTTACACGAAATACTATATGCAAGCAATGTAATGAAGCTGAAGAAACAAAGACCATTTGTTTTTTTGAATGTCGGTATGCTCAAGCCATATGGAGAGGTATTCAAGGTCCTAATCTCATTCTTGCGGATCCTAATATACGAGATTTGATGAGCATTTCGCAGAAGTATTAGCCTGTCGCACTAACCAACAGCGAATAATCAAGCAGCTGATCAATTAGCCAAAGAAACAACACATGGTGCAGTATTTATTATTGAAAACAAAGATGCAAGTAACAACAACTCTCTTCTTATTAACCTGAGAAAATATCTCAAAACTCAAGTTCTCAAACAACACAAATTCCCCTTAGTTTATGCCATGAGCTCGACATCTACTTATATAGGGTGTTACAGATAATTCCTAATCTTATAAGACAACACAATTAGATAACTCCTAAATAACTTGTGTTTCCTATTTATCCATATCTCGGTAGATTNTGAGAAAATATCTCAAAACTCAAGTTCTCAAACAACACAAATTCCCCTTAGTTTATGCCATGAGCTCGACATCTACTTATATAGGGTGTTACAGATAATTCCTAATCTTATAAGACAACACAATTAGATAACTCCTAAATAACTTGTGTTTCCTATTTATCCATATCTCGGTAGATTAGGCTTTATCTTGTGACTCAAGCTTCCTTTTTATTCTTCAAGCTTAAACCAACAATCTCCCCCTTAAGCTTGAACTCCATTTTTGACAAATCTTGAACTCCAATAAGATCTCTCATCTCTTGAAACTTGATTCTTCCCAATGACTTTGTTAAGATATCTGCCTTTTGCTCATTCCCAGGTACATGCTCAACCTCAATCAAACCCTTTTCCACACATTCTCTAATAAAATGATAGCGTGTGTGTATGTGTTTTGATCGTCCGTGGAACACTGGATTGCGAGTGAGTGCAATAGCTGACTGATTGTCTATTCTAATGACTGTCTTCTCGTACAAGGTTTCACTGATCTCTCCAAGTAAATCCTGCAACCAAATCGCCTGTCTAGCAGCTTCCGTTCCAGCCATGAATTCCGCTTCACATGATGATAGTGCCACTGTATCTTGCTTTTGTGAGCACCATGTTATTGGACTTTCACCTAAGTAGAATACATGGCCTGTTGTACTCTTACCATCATCCGGATCAACGTTATGACTACTGTCACTGAAGCCAATCAGCTTTGGTCTTGAGTTAGTACGCTTGAATGTTAAACCAAAGCTTGTAGTTCCTTGTAGGTATCTGAGACAGTGTTTCATAGCAGCTGCGTGTGACTCTCTTGGTTGTTGCATATAACGGCTTAAGACTCCCACACAGTATGACAGATCAGGCCTTGTGTGAAGCAAGTACCGTAGACATCCGGCATTCCTTCTGTACTTCGTACCATCAGCTTCTGCCTCAGTCTCAGACTTCGAAAGTTTGATGTTTTGCTCCATTGGCGTGTGAGCTAAATTGCAGTCCTTCATTCCTGCTTCTGATAATATCTTCAACGCATAACTTCTTTGACTCAAAATGATTCCTTCTTGGTGTTGAATCACTTCTATTTCCAAGTAATACGTTAGCCTTCCCAAATCGCTCATATCAAACTTTGCACTCATCTCCTTTTTGAACTTATCAATAAGATCAATGCTTGTTCCTGAGACAAACAAATCATCAACATAGACTGCAACTAGGAGAATATCGTTACCCACTCTCTTGTGATGTACTGATGGCTCCTTCAAGCATCTTTTAAACTGTAGTTCCCTCAGTACTCCGTTCAGTTTGTCATTCCATGCTCGAGGTGCTTGTTTCAAGCCATATAGAGCTTTATTGAGCTTATACACCTTACTATCGAATCCCTTCACTTCGAAGCCATCAGGTTGTGTGACATACACGGTTTCTTTAAGTTCACCATGGAGGAATGCCGTTTTTACATCGAGATGATGTATCTCCCAACCATTAGAAGCTGCAAGACTAATGAGCAAACGAACTGTTTCAATTCTTGCGACTGGAGCAAACACTTCGTCATAATCTACTCCATATCTCTGAACGTATCCTTTTGCAACCAACCTAGCTTTGTGCTTGTTAATACTTCCATCTGAGTTCCTTTTCAGCTTAAAGACCCACTTCAAGCCTATAGCTTTTGCTCCATGTGGAAGATCAACGAGTGTCCATGTTTGGTTCTTTTCTATAGACTTGATCTCGTCTTCACATGCAGCCATCCATTCCTGAGATGTTTTAGCTTCGTAGAAGTCTCTCGGCTCATTGTTCAAGCACATCAATAGGTACTCTGCCTCTTCCTCTGCAAATAGCACGTAATCATCAAGATACTTAGGCATTGTACTCTGTCTACTTGATCTTCTCAGAACTTGCTCAATCTCCTCTCCACTTTCCTCACTTATATTTTCTTCTGTTACTTCTGGAGCAGTAACTTCATTCTCTTCTTCCTTAGCTGCGTGTATCTCCTGAGTTTTGGTATTCTCTTCCCTTGTCGTCTCAGGTTGGTACCTTGTAATGCCATGAT